>VWYP01020633.1:139094-386196 GCA_013400435.1 Pycnonotus jocosus | reverse complement strand
CTTTGTGAGAAACTCAATTTTAATAAATGGTTTTGATATTGCTGGAGGCCAGACGTGCTATGAAGAAAACAGGCTCTTACCATATTGCAGCACTTTGATAAACTAGATCTTGCTCTTCAGCTAAAACTCAGAAGAAAGCACATTCCTGATGAAGCAAGACATTGGATAAGTTCCCTTCTTCAGCACCAATGAAAGATGCAGCATGGGAGGGGTTCAGACTATTTCTCACCTGACAGGAAGGCATGTGGGGTAGCAGCAGCAAACACAGACTCAGAGCCTATAAACAAGCCAGGTGAGCAGAGAGCTCTATACCTGATCCCCTGCCTGTTACTCATCTGTGGAAATTCTTGCTTGCAAATTTCCAAGGGACATGCTGGAGGCTCATAACCTGACAGAAAACTGGTAGAGGATGCTGGTTGCAGACTGCAGCTACCCAGGGCACTCTACTCACATCCATGCTCCCTACAGTTCCTGCTGAGAAGCAGCATCAGTGATGAATTTCACACTGTTCACCATCACAGAACTAAGTGACAGCCCCTTATTTGGTGCATAAATTATCCTCTTTCACGACGTTGGATGCTTAAACATATTACTCAAAGCTGCATTCTTCTTTGTTTTAAGAGGTTTCACTATTTTTAATGTGACAGAGAAGCTTATTCAGAGGATAAATCTCTTGTTTAAAGGATAAATCCCCTGCAGTGCACAGTTACCTGGAAATGAGAAAAAATATTTTTTCATGGGCATTCATCCAAAAGTCCCCAAAGGCTATGGACACACATCCAATGTGGTTGCAGTCCATGCACCATGAGTAAAACATAGTGCCAGAAATCTATTGCTTTCATGGACATCTCACAGCAGCACAGTTGTTGTTCATCCTCTATGTTTTGGGTAAAGGAACACCTCTGTGTTTTGTGCTTTTGACCTGCCCCAAAGTAAAGCCCTGGATCAATTTTTATCTTTAATTCATTTGTTGTGCTGCTGAGATGAAGAAAGTCTTCCATATCAGAGATTAGTTCTTTTTGTTTCACTGAAGTCTTCTCCTCTGTGGGAAGAATTGTTTAGGTGGGTGACCAAAAGGTGATTCAATGGCAGGTGTTTATCAGCTGTTAGGGGTAAGGATTTGAACAAGCTGGTGCCATGTATCCCTCCTCCTGCACTGCTGGTCCTTGCCTCATTCTTGGGGATTTACTGTCATTACTGCTTGTCTTTTCTGCTTCCTCTCACTGTTAATGTGACTGATGGGCCATATAAGTAGCCTGTTATCTCTTCCTGTGGTTTAAGCAGCAAAAGATCTAGGCTGAAATCACCATTAAGTGATTTTTTGAGGGAGTGTAATTTATATTGGGTTAGAGGCAAAGTGTACCATGCCCTGGTGTCTGCCCTCTCCCTGATCCTGGTCCAAAATTATTCCTGGTTTGCCATCAAATACCAGAGTTTTAATGGCAGTTGTTGAAAAGAGAAATTTTATTGGATGAATTAGTTAGAGCTACAAAGTAATTAGAGCTACAAAGTGTCATTCCCAACACTCAGGTTGCCCCTATGAATCTGTTTGTTTTTTTTCCAAAGAAGACTGGAGTACATTTAGATAATTTCCAGTATGATTCTGTGATGTCCTTTAAAGCTCTCTTTTACTTTTTTTTTTTTAATCTTCCAATACTGAAAGCTCCTAATACTGGCCATGGCTACTCAAAAAATCCTGCCTTTTATGTGCAGATCCAAGTTTGGACAAGGTACATTGGAAATATTTTGGCCTTGAGCTCTTAAAACCATATACCCTTGAGCTTGCAGCCAATCATGCTGACAAAGGGGCTGCACTTGACTTTGTGTACAATCTGAGAGCTGGAATGTTAACTCATGTGAGTCAATCCCATATCCTGCCTGATTTGATATTTTGGGGAATGTCTGAAAGAGAAGTGACTTCTAAGCTTCCTTCAGATACTTTTAGACAAACCCAGGAGGCGTGTTTGGCACATGCTAAACAGCACACTTTAGCAGTACTACTGTGTCAGTAGACTACAAATATTAGCCCTTTGTAGTTACTATCTCCAAAGTGACAATAAATGAGCCAGATTGGCACATCTCTAAGTAATTTGCATTTTGTGTTATTTTTGTACAATTATGTGTTTGAAGAGAGAATGATTTTTTTCCTTCTTTTATTTTTTTACCCTCCCCTTCCAAAACTCCTTTAATTACTTTCAGTTCAGGTTGATTTACCATCTCGTTCTAGGTAATGAAAGTCAGATGGGAAATAGTGAAACTTAGTTTAAAGTCAATCAGTCTGTTAAGTTGAATACAAAATGCACTCGTGGTTCATTCACTCTTGGTAGGGAAAAAGAGATGCTGACAATTCCCACTGAACACCTAGAGAAGAAAAGAAAAGAAAAAATCATTAAAGCAAATATCAACACTGCAGATAGGAGAGGGAACAAACACAAAGTGTGCTGCTGTATTACAAAAGCATGGGAAATAGCTCACATGAATTTCAGAAGTTTCTATCTTTTCTTTTTGTTCTTTCCTCCTGCCCCAGAAGCTCCATCAGCCCAGATTATGTGTGACACAAAGAAACCGTGCTGTCATTGCAATTTGCATATTCCTGTGCATGAGACTAAAGTGAAGCCCCCATGACTAAACCTTTCTAGAGCTGTGCAGCACCTTTAGAAGCGAAAAGATTTTGTGGAGGAAACTCAGCTCTATCTCTTCTAGTGCAGAGGCAGAGCTAGGAGAGGTTGTGATGTTTTGGGCTGTTGAATAACCTGTGTGCTTTTGTGTTTCAAGCTCTCTTCTCTATCCAGAGAGCTGTAATTGATTGATAGAGGTCTTGGGCAGAGGCTGGCAGCTGCAGCTGGACCTCAGCAGCTTGTCAGGCTGCTCTCACCACCAGCATGTTCCTGCTTTTGGCAGACAACTTTCTAGGATTATCCTGTCTCCCAGCTCCCTGATGAAGCAATGTGGGCTAGTGGAACTGCAGACTCTGCCTCTTCAACCCTGATCAGGTCAAAACCTGTGTGCATGTTCTTCCAAGAGGTGGGGCTCAGAAGAGACCAATTCTAGTGACATTGTGCCTTTCCTTCTGTGCTCCTTTCCTTACTATACTTTCCTTAGCTATAAAATGAGGGAAATATTTCCAAACGTGTGAAAGCAGGTATTTCCAGACCAGCTGCAAGCGGAGTGCCACAATGAGGTTAATTGTGCACTGGCTTCCCTAACCTTCTCAACTCCTTAGCTGGAAAGATCTGTTTAAGCAGAGAAATTCTCATTTTCAATTCACAGCCTGCATATTAAAGTTCCAGCAAAATTTCCAAGGTAGGGTGACATATGTAAAGTATTGTAGCTGCTGATTTCTCTCTGGCTTGCAGGTGTTAGGTTTGTTTTCGGCTCATTGCCATTAATTGGAATGAATTTTAATGAGTTCATGTGGCTTAGAATTGAGGCAGTTATAACTGATTCCATGTGTACATGCCAGATATATGTGTACGAGAAATCTCATGATGAAATAATTATTTCCTTGCAGGAACAAGAGCTGACAGTGCCAGCAGCTACCTAGTACCAGCCTGGATTATGCAGCCTGAATTAATCTGAGGCTTCAAAACCATCTCCAATTACTCCTAATCCCTGGGACCACAGGAAAGGTCCCTCACCACGATACACTTCAATTTCCCCTCTCTGCAAGGGTGCCAGGAGCCACCTTTCAAAAAGGTTTTTGAGATCACATAACAAACAGTGCAATGTGAACAAATACAGCTATAGAACAGTTTAGGTTGGAAGTCCAGTCATTAGCCTAACACTGCCAACCATGTCCCTAAGTGCCACATATAGGCAAAGTAGTTGGAAATCACTCCAGGAAAGGGATGACAGCTTAGCTTTCCATGACTATCATTTAGTGGCATCTGTGAGAGGCAGAGCATGAAGGGAAATTGGACATCTCAGCATCTCTCACAACTGGGGGCTCCATTTACAGTCCTGATAGAATATCCTTTCCTCATACGAAAAGACAGGTGGGAAGGTGACCCTGTGTTAATTTTTCAGGCTTCTTCTGCCCTTTCCTTGTGCTTGATTTTTCCTTTTCAGATGCAGGGCTTTGTGCTAATGAAGATTAAAATGTCTGTCCGACCTTCCTTGGCATAGGCATAGAACAAGTCAGTCGCTGTCAGTATGGCTCTGCCTTTCATCAGCCCCTTGTGCCAACAGCTCATGGTCTCACAGGAAGGAAGATGGGTGGCTGCTTGAAAAGACCCATTTGTCTCAGTAGGCAGAAGGTGTGAGAGGCTCCTGGATGGCTGCAGCACACATGTATTTTCTTACAGGAGCTCAAAGTTAAACATCCCTTTTAATGAGGATGAGACACTTACATTTGCATAAGTGTCAGCCTTTATGGACTTTAAAATGTATAAAACAGCACAAGGAGGACTCCTGTACAATTGGAGAGGCTGGTGAGATGGGCTGAGAGGAGTGGTGCACGTGTCCCTGTCATGGAGGGAAATACTTGTGATCTTTGCCAGCACCTGCACAGGAACCTTAACAAACTGTGCTCTATGAGACACCACAAAACAGCCCTAAGCTACACAGCCTAACATGACAAACAGCCTCCAGCATACTTATTAAAAGAAATACCATCAAATATGGGGCTTAGACAATTTTCCAAATTAAAGTGGCTTAGTATGTCAGTGTGAGGCAGCTGGGCACTGCTGACTGCCCCTCTGTTCACATGGTTTTAATCTGAGACTGGAGCAGCATGATGTAACCTTTCTTTTTCCTGGGGGTAAGCCATGCTGTATTATCTAGGATGTTACCAAGGCTAAGGAGGAGTACAATTATTGTAGCCCAGCTGCTGTGTAATAATGTACTGCTCATCAACATGATGCTTTGCTCCAGCCTGATTTTGAGCTTGAGCTTTGAGTGTGATTCAGTCTGAGTGTCCCCTGGGTGGGTTCACAGCTCGCTGTATTTTACTTAAGCTTGAGGAGGGCTTTCTAAGACATATCTGTTTTCTTGCTGCCATGACTCTGTGCTGTCTTTTTCCAAACTGGAGGATGTGAGGGCCTGCAGGAGAGCCATGCTGACTTGACATGATGGACCGAGACAAGTCTCAGCAGGAACGACACAGCTGAACTTGATGTTGGTCCTATGGCAATCCAGTATAGGAGTTTCTCTGAGAAGATGAGAAAGTGAGTATCCACTGATGGCCAAGAGGAAAGGGCCTTAATGAGATGTTTATCCAATTTATCTCAGGAAAATGTTCCCACAGAGCTGCCACAGTCCCTGACTGGACACTGACAGAAACCTGCCTTTTCCTCCCCATGGCTACAGCTGCTCTGACCTACCACAACCCTTCTTTGGGGATCTCAGCAGGACTTGCTAATTCTGGCTCACCACTGAGCTAAAGCAGAAATGCAGTTACTAAAAGGCTCCAGAAAATCACAGAGTGGCCAGGGGGCTTGGATCCAATCCAGCTGTCAGTGTAGACACAGCAAATAATACATTGACTGAACTTGTCTATATCCCTTTGCAGAGATCAGGTCCTGGTTCCTGCTTCACAACTACTAGCACTACTCTGACAGAAGTGACTGATGCCTTTAGATCCCAGAGTCACAGTTCAGCTCATGTGCATGACCTAGCCAATGGACTGCAACATGGTTTTGCAGAAAACTATTTCATTGCAGTATAGATTTGGTTTCAGACTCTTACATGGGAATGCTAGTGCCTCAGAAAGGTTATTTTGTAGCTGCCTTTATTTTTGTCAAGGGAGTTCTGTTTTTTTGAAATTGGATCTGCTCTGTAACAGCTATGATTATAAATCATATTTGATATAATTTTCCAATGCCTTAAAATTCTGCTCATCTGGCCCTTGGTTTAGCAAACTTTGATCCCACAACACTCCTTATCCCTTTTCTTGATGTCAGCAGTAGCCCCATTAGAGCTGGAGTCCAAAAGACTAATTGACTAAACCATAATTATTGAGTTTATTCTCCCTGGTGTGAGCTAGTGAGAAGTGAGTCCTCAGAAAAGCAAGTTGGACAGTAGGGAGATAGCTTGTCCATCAGCCTGGTAGCCCTGTTCTTTTACTTTGATTCCTGGTTCGATTCCTGGTTCTGTAAATGTTTTCAGGTTCATCAGCCTGAATATTGCCACAGTCTAATCCAGCTATGTCCAATTGGTCTGCACACCACTCCATCTTGCAGACAACCTGATTCCTTCTGCAAACCTGTGAGAAACTTTGTGTTGATACCTAGTGGGTTCCTGAGGCAGAACATGGTGGGACTGTCCAGCTTGGGAGTGCAGGTGGTCACCGTGCTCCCCTGACCCTGGGTGTTTCTCTGGAGCAGCTCTGAAGGAGCACATGGAGTCATGGCTTAGGATATATGGATTAGGAGCCCAGGCACCATGAATTCCCAGAGAGGTTTCCAAAGAATCAACAACAACTGGTCCTGATGCATGGTGCACCAGACTTTGTAATCTTGAAATGAAAATGTCATTGTAACCTCTCTTCTTCAGTGGCAAGGAGTGACATGGTGTGATGCTGCTGCAGGGGGAAACAGAGGTAACGCCTTAAGCTCTGCTGCCTTTCCATGTGGAAGGGAAAGGCTGCAGAGTGAGGCTTGGAGGCTGCTGGTGGTAGGACAGATGCTGCCTTCCTGCTGTGAAACCTTGGTCAGATGTGGAAACACATGTGCCTTTTGAAAGAGAGTCTGTAGGGTGGAAATAAAAGGAGCAAAAGGACTATTTTTCTCCTTTTTTCCCCTCCTTTTTCCTAAGAAGAGAAAAACAGCTGTCTCAGCCCAGTAAGGTACATTTGAAATGGTTTTGAAAGGCACTGTGGGGAACTGGACTTCTCTTCAATTTTTTTTCTGCAGCTAAATAAGAAAAAAATAACAAAACCTGAAACAACAGTGAGGAAGTGCAGAGGCTTCTTACAAAGTTTGCTGGTGAAAGACAAGCTTTCCTTGTGACTAAGAGGGTAACTGCTGGCCAGAACAATCATTCAAGCATCTGAGCAAAGACAGAAGCATATGTGTATGTGTGCATGTGTGAATCCTTTGGACAGCTTTGAGTGAGGAAAAAAGCCTCACTGAAAGTGGCAGGAGGCAGTGTAGGAGTCAGCATCATCAAATGCTCCCCCTTCTTTCTTTGAAAAATCACACCAGGCTGTGTGCTTCCCTCAGATTAGAATGAAAATAATGGGTTTTCTAGTGAAGCCCACATTTGGTGAGGGAGGCATTTTCTATACATATATGCATTTTTTATACATAAGTACACAGTGGCTATATATATAAATATAGTCATATATGTATACATGTATGTATAAGAAATTTTAGCCCATCTATTTAGCAGTTTCTTTTTCATCACATAGCCCCTGTGCTTCTTTATGCTGTTTTTTCATGCTTTTGTTACCCACTAACACATTTTCCATCTTTTCCCCAAATCAGAGCCTGTGTGGCCAGGTCCTGTCTTTCTTCAACCAGCTCACTCAGAGCCAGAGGTAAGGAAACAGAGGGCTTTGTGTATTGTGAAAGATTTTCTCATTTTCCTGGATAACTGAAAATAAATAGTGATTAGATTAAAACAAACAACTATGCACTCCTATACCAAACTACTGGACCTGAGAAATGGAGGAGATTGCTGGTGTGGGGCTGTAGTAATCATAGCTTGGCATGATGGAGCACCCTTCAGGCAGAGGAAATAGACCCCCAGCTTGCTACGTGTTTTATTGTTCCGATCCTGTGGCGCTGTGTGGATTTACCACAGCAGACGAAGCTGTGTTTTCAGACGTGTGAGAGCAAAATCAATTCCCCCACTCTGGAGCTCAGGCTGGTGGAGCTGAGCACAGCAGGGGCTCCATGCCCCTGGCAGCAGGAGGATGCTCAGGACAGCGTGAGAGAGATGGAGGAGGCAGACACATGAGGATGGTGGAACTCAGGATGTAACCAGGCAAGCAGCAAACTTCTGCAGTGATTCTGGTGATGGCTATTCCCCTGGCTCCTTGCCCACCTGATGAAGATCAAAAGCTGCCTTCTAGTGGCCATTTCTGTCCCTCATAACAGCCTGCCCTGACAGGCTTTTTGTGGGGATCACATTAATGTTGTGTTTTATAACCATATTTGGTTTTATAACCAAATTTCTGTTTTGGTTTTTTAACCAAAATTCCAACACATTATGACCTTGTGGACATGACCTTCGGAGCTTAATATTGTAACGAGGATTCCTTGCTGATGAACCCATTCAAAGACATTAGAGATGAAGCGTCCCCAGCTCCCGTCTTGTGAGGTAATGGCAGGAAAGGCATCAGAAACCAAGGTGATCATAGGAAGCTGGGAGTGGGTAATCTGAATAAATAAGAAATTCTGTGAGCAATGAAGTGACTGAAATGTTCTTGATCATCTCTTTCCCCGTTTCTTGTAACACTGCAATCTGAGCAGACTTTCAAATATCTCATTCCACACCATAGGACTATGGGGCAAGGAAAAATTCAGCATATTACTTGAAGCATTAATAAGTGTGGAGAGAGAGCTTTCCTGAGATGGGACCAGTGAAGTTTGCAAGTTAGCTGAAAGCACAATGAAAATGCACCACTTAGGGAATATATAAATAATTCCATACATTATTCTATAGCACATCAAAACACAGAGCCAGCCTCACACGCTTCAGCAGTTTTTGCTTCTGAGTGTTTTAAATGAGCTTGAAACTCTCTCAGATGCTTTTCTTCATAGGTGAATGGCTATCCAATGTACCAAAAGCAAAAATGTAATTAAACTTTAAACTCTTAAAATGCCAAGTACCACTGGGATAACACAGGGGTAAAACACAGTAATTGTTTATATTTACTCTACGTCTAGTTACCATTTCTTTTCAGGTGTCTGCCAGAACTGCTAGCTTGGGAAAGGCAAAACATGTAGGAATCAGTTTGTCTTTGTAAAGTGAGAACTTCAAAGTCTTCATTGACTTTCAATGTGGTGTGATCTCATTACCTGCCCGCTGAGAACAGTGCTCTACTGGTAATGCAGGGGGGCTTTTCCCCCATATATTTCAAAGGCCTCACCTTCCTCTAAAGCCCTGGCAGCACTGCATCCCACCTCAGAGGATCTGAGCATGCTGTGTGCCAGGCCTTGAGACTGCACTTTTAAAAGAGAAGAACGAGTGTCTGCCCTCTTTCTCTCAAGTCCTTCCCCAATTTCCCACAGCCATGGCCACTTCAGAGGCATTGCAAACTCCCATGTCCTGGTGTAAGAATAACATCTGTGTGCTATGTCTTCTGTTTAGTAGCAAGTAAGGAATAAAGATGTTACAGGAATAAAAGCAAAGGAAAGGATGTTTAAATTACCACGACAAAGATATTTTTTCTGCCAGATCACATGACATATTCATGTAAAACTGTTACAATCAGGTGTGAGGGCCTGTGTCTCAAGGGTGATGATATAGATGCACACACAGAACCCAAATAATCCTAGTAAAATATAAGGGACTTGTTTGAATTTATGAACTGACTTTGACAATATTCTCAAATCTCTGCTCTGTTTGAGAAGAAATGTTTATTACCTTTCCAGTTCTGATTTTAACATGTTAACTGTAAAAATAGATGTGGGAGAGAAAAGCAAACATGAACTAAACCTTACATTTCTTTAGCATTGGCTTAGGAGAAGGTATGAACTTTTTTGTTCTTTGAAGGGGTTACTGTGTGTGTAATTGGTACAGGCCATGTAGGGACTTTGAGGAGGCATTTTTTCCCTTTTTGTTTCTTTCCTATTGCAAAATGGACTTTACCAATAAGCCTTGGTTTCTCAGCAGAGGTGTAGTGCAGAAGATGCCTTTTCAACTTGGCCCCAGCCTGCTTTTGAGCAGATGTGAATGAGTCCAATTTTCATACTAATGGGTATGTTGAGCTTATCAAACTTTCAGGAGAAAACTGTGATAAACCATCTTTGTAGCAATTGGGAATCTGTGTTTTGCCAGACTGCTCCAGATTACTGGCGATTCAGGTGGTCCCATGAGCTCCCAAAAGATCTGCCTTTGCAGAGCAGGTTCTGCTAATGCTCAGAAATTTCACCCTGAGTACATTGCAGACTGCTACAGGATTGTATCTTCCTTTGTTTAGAGGCAGTGAAAAGCTTGTATAACAATCTACTCTAAAGATCACACTTGCAGTGTATTTCTGCAAACAAGATCTCTGGGGTGATTGAAAAACTGGGAAAAGGCTTTGGAGTCTTTCTGAACTTCTACAGAGGTTTGATTAATTTTCAAGGTGGAAGATTCCCTTCGGTGTATATACATTCCCTCCCATCAACATTTACTCTAGATCACTTCAAATTGTTGATTACCTGGGTAAGGAAATTAAAGCAAAAATAATCCTCTTACTCCCACCCCCTCTTTATAAAGTGGCTTGTGATAAAGTCTTGTAGTAAAGACCAGTGGAATCAGCACTATTATGATCATAAGGTCAGTGATCATTGGGTCAATTTTTTGTTTGTTTGTTTGTCACATTTGTTTGGTTTCATTGTTGGTGTTTTGTGTTATTTGTTTGTTTTCTTAGTTAATTTTGCAGTTACTGGAGCCCATTTAGCTACCCAGACTGCAGACATCTACATCAGCCTGTCTGTCTGTCCTCCCTTAGCAGTGAAACAGTGAGAGGTACTTCCAAGGGGGTCATTCATGCTTTAGGGAGTGCTGCTGGTGGGAGGGATTAAACCAGCTCTGTTCCCTCAGGAGCTTCTGTATGAAATATGAATGATAAAACCACAAGGCTTTTAGCTGTGTGGTCTGGGGACCTTAGTTTAAATTTGGTAGCAGTTTGCCTCTAGACACAATCTGCACATACTGCAGAAGCTGGAGAGTATGTATCAGTAATCCCTTGGCTTGGTCATAACAAACTTGTGGCAATTACTATTTCTAGGTGTAATCTCAGTCTATCCATGGGGAATAGGAAGCCAATTGCTTTAGAAACCTTCGTTGAATGCTGTGGCCCAGTCTTTCATTTCCAGCTTTCCTACACAGAGATGAAAGACCTGTGTTCAAGAACAGGCTTATCCATTCTGTGAGAGCTGTGCAGCAGGGCAGTCAAAAAGTGCACTGAAAACCAACCTGCAGAAAGGTGGTCAGACAGGCCAGAGAGAATTCTTTCCTTTGAACAGCAGGGAGTCTGCAGGCTTCCCATTCAGTGCTGTTTGCTATTAACAGCCAAACAGCAAGACAGAAGGATCTCTGCCCTCTCTCCAGGTTGGGGGGTGTTGATGGAAGGGTGCGGGGAGCTTGGTTTGGGGTGAGCTGAAAGGTGAGCAGGCTGAAAGGTGAACACGTCCACTAGGCTTGTTCCTCCCAGCTGCTCTGAGCCAGGCAAAGTGACATAATCACAAATAAGGCAAACCAGGCAGATCTGAGGAATCATGGGTTTACCCAGCTCTATGCATTCTGCCACAGGGCACTGCCAGGGCTGTGGAGTTTGAACTTCTTGAAGGGAGGAGATACCTCTGAGTCAGAGGACTTGGACACTCAGAGGCTCCTCCCTAGGAGCAATGTTCCTGTCCCAGTTCTGTCCCAGACAAAGTAAGCCGGGAAAATGTCTAACATCTTGATGCCTATTTCAACTTTTTCTCTACGGTGATGGATGAAGTAAAGGCAGAAAAGCCTTTGTAGAAAGCCAGAACCAAAAACGAACCAAGGTGTGAATGCCTAAGCATCCCAGGATCACATCTCCTGGGATCTAATGAATTTCTTTTCTTTGCACCCATTTCTTTGTTTCTTTCAGCTCTTCTCTGTCTTTCTACTGGAATTCACTTCTCCTGTCTCTTTTCAAATTTCTCAATCCTTCATCTTCTCTTGCCCTATGTTGGCTTTCCCAGGCTTTCTCTACTGACCCTACACTTCAACCATTCTTGTCCCTTTCTTTGAATACCTCCCTTTACCTCTCATCCCCACAACTTCTCTTTTCTAGCTTCAGTTGGAAATCCTATTGGAAATCCTTTTTAACTTTGCCTACGCCCTGGTCAACCTTAAGCCCACCTATGTAATTTTCTTCACCTCACAGATAATGACTCATCCTTATTTCTCTTTAATTTTATGATTTCTCTCCTGCACTTTTGGATTCTGTCACATCCTGAGTTCATCTTTCCTATATTGCTTTGTTGCAGGTAGGTTTTGTAGACTCTTTATTGATAAGACAGCTTAGTCTTATCTTCTCAACTTCTTTGTAACAGGGCTAAATATATTCTATGTGCAGTGTGGGTTGGGTTTTGTATTACAGTGCTGCTAAAATGCTGCAGCCACCTCAGGCTCCATAAAGGTATACAGCATCACACTGTATTATGGCTTTACAATATAATCATGTTTCTCAGCAGAAAGGCTGCAAAAATCTAAGATTACACTTCTTCCTACTAGGTGGTGAATTGTGATTAGAGAACCCCACGGAAAAATTGGGTTGCTCCATTTAGTCCTGCTCTCAATTCATCAGCCTGAGAGTTAATCGTTTGCCTGCAGCCACGGCAGACTGAAATAGCACCATTTATTCTGGCAAGTGGGCAGAGAGGACAAGGCTAACCTGCTGAGCTTCTCTCTGCCAACTGGCTGCTGTTTGGAGATGTGGCCTGAAGTGAAGATCTGCTTGTCTGTGCTTTGAATCTAATCGTGTTTGTTGACCTTACGACTTTTTCTGTTGTGAATCAGATCTAAACCTGGAGGCAAAGTGCTATTTTAGTAGTCAGGCAAAAAGGGCTGCTGAGGTCCTGCCTGTGTCTTTGTGTGTCTGGGAGTAATGATGAGTGCTTTATTTTCATGAGATCACAGAATCAGCTCAAGAGGGACATGGAATGCTTTTAGAAATATATCTTGAAGTACATAGCATGGTATTTGGCTCTTAATTAGTTTTTGATGAGGTTTCTATAATGCAAGGCAGCACAGATCGATGTTTCAGGATTGCTATCATTATAGTTTATTTCATGAGGTGAAAAGGAGAGTATCCCACTTTCTCTGTTTCTTCAGCACCTTACATTCATTGCTGTGTAGTCTTTTATTGAAAAGGGCTAGAAGGGTTACTCACCTGGCTTCTAAGAATTATCCTGGGTACATCAGAAACCCATCAAGCGACAAACGTTAAGTGATGGTATCTGGATACCCAACTTCCCAGTAGCTGTTGTGCTTTCTATCACACTCCGAACTCTTTTGATCAGGGATGAAACCCTGAGTTATGCCTCTCTGTTTCTCTGTGGTTTACTTACTATTAGATTTGAGTGAAGTAACAATAGAACAGAGCTATGCCATGCTGTTAAAATTCAGTATAACCCTTTAAATTTAATATGGAACTTTTATGGGGGTAAATGGAAAAAGGTTCAGACACTTGATCTGCACCACATTTATACCTTCTCTCTCTGTACCCTGGAAATATTGTCTTTGTTCTGCTTTTCATCACAGATGAATTGGGTCCACTTCAAGCTGTCCGTTGTTCTATATTTTCAAACCATTACTAGTAAGAAATTATCTTATAGTACATTCTGTTTCAGTGAACTATGGTTCAGAGACAGATAAAGAACTCCTGACTGTCAGTTGAAGGGATACTAATGTACAAATGCAAATAAATACATGAATACATACATGTAAGTACATGTAGGCCCGTATATACAAAATCAGAACTGTCATTTTCAATTCCTAATTGTACTGCTCTAATGAACACTGCTTCTGCCACATAGTTAAAAGCACAGTGGTTATTTCTGCATTTTCCTCCCTGTCCCTGATTTTTTTTTTTTTTGTTCTTTCTTAATTGGTCTTAGTAGTCAGTTTCTTGTCAACAGTCAGTTTAATTTTTTGTTAGTACAGCCCCTCTAATTTTTCCAATAGTGCAACAGGAAATAACAAAAGAGTAGCTATTCTCATTTGGGATTTGATTTCTTGCAATGTTGTGGACAGAACAGTAATTAAACAATGCTTGCTGGTCCAGAAAACTAAACAGCAAGTACCCAGACAATGGGTCTGTGCAGTGCCTGAGCACAGCATTAAGGCATTTATCTTCAAGAAAATATCTTCCAGGAGGTGAGAGTGCAGTACCTGTTTCTGCTGATGATGAATGCATGCACTAAATGATTGACTTCCTAAGGACACAGGAAAAAGAATCACAAACTAAACCTAGTGCCTTAGCTGCTGAACTTTTATCAATAAGATCAAATTCCTTTTAATAGCTCATGTATTCTATATTCAAATTTAACAGGTCCTCTAATTTCTGTTTGTGTGTCCATCTGATACTGCTGGCTATGATTTTGAAGTAACATCTTTTGATAACAGTAAAGAGAAAGAATCTCAACTTCTAAAGTTTCTACCTGTTTAGGAATTTTGTTGTTTGGCATTACAGAAATAGGAATCAGCTACTTTTAGCCAAGTGCTTTTCCCCTAAAATGCAAATTATATCTTTTGTCCAAAGCTTTGGGTTTACATATTCTGTTAATTTGTTCACCCTGAACATGTTTAGAGGATGGCAGTAGAATGAGAAAATCTTGGGGCCTAGTTGTTTAGACAGTCAAGTTTTTTGTAAGATATGAATAGATCAAGTAGCTATAAAAACTTTGGGAAAACATTTTAAAAAAATTGTGACCTTAACAATGCTAAAATTATGCACTGTTAATGTAGATAAATTTTTAATGAGTGCATGAAGAACATTCATATATATCTAAAAATATACTGAACTAGTGCTTTATGGGAACTACTTGGTCTAAGTTCTAAAAGGGCATGTGTAAGAAGTGGTTCTTTGGGTTTTCTTTAGTATTAGATTTCTTCGACAACTACAGCTCATCTGTTAGTCTAAAAAATCTGTGAATATGAACAGATTAACAAGCTGCTTGCAAGCTTTTTGAAATCAGACAATTATTTTTTTAAATATTATTTAAAAGTTTTTAAAATAAAGACCATTAAGATGTCTCTGATCGGTTTGGGACTGGGACTTTCTATAATGAACTGGCAGAATCAAACCTAACCAAAATAACAAGTGTTAATTAAGTTCTGACTAATGTCATGCAGTATGATTCTTGCTGCTATGTTTTACTCTTTCCTCATTCTTTCCCTTATTCAAGCCCAGTCATTGAGTATATTGGATGCTTCTTCCTCACAAGTCCCAGCTAGAGTCAGGCAATAAGATAACTTTTTTAATGTGAAAAATGCACAAAGACATGAAACAATTTGTCAGAGATCTAAAAAACAAAGTGGAGAATTGAACAGCTCTGCCTACAAATCTCAGTCCCCATGCAGAATACAGAACATGGATGTTTGGACAGTGTTTTTATACTGCTTCAAATTTGGAGCTGTTCCACTCACTGAACAATTTAAGCTTTCAGGGGTGCTGGTTTCAGGTCCCAAACACCACGTGCCCTTCATTAGTCTAAAATGCAATTCATCACTGTCTTACAGAAAACAAACAAACCCAAACTCTGTCGTGATCTGACAGTCTGGAACATCTCCCTTTTCACTTGTTTTCCTTTTCATATTACAAATTACCAGCATTTACAGATGATGCTGAGATTTCTGACACTGGTTTTCTGGAAGCAAGTTTGCTTTCTCCCACTTTCTTCGTAAGAAATTGGTAGTGGATAAACGAGGTGTGCTTGGTCCCAAGCCAAGAAGATCAGGTGCAGGTGGAAGCAGTGCCAGACCTACCACAGCTCCACAAGTTGTCACTGCCCAGCTGTTCTGCAGCACAGGGCTGTGAGTCCCCAGCTCAGTGCTGTTCCAGGCCATCCTGCTGGTTGGTTATTAATACACTGAGCTGTGCCCCTGGAAGAAGATTACAAATGAGTCCATGGCCATGGATGGTGATGGGAGGAAAGACAGTAATGCATGGAGGGGCTGTAACACAATCTCAGGTAATGCCTCATGAGGGCAAGGCTCCTTTTGCAGAACCAGTGTGAGTTTCTACCTTTCCAAAATCAAACAGTACAAGCTGGTGCGACCACATGGGTACGGTCTTGCCCTACAATACCATCACATCTCTGTTTCCTTCCTAAAATATTAACTATTTCTTATCAGCAGCAGTTTCTAAAAAGTCACAGATCTGCAGCAATCTGGTGTCATACTATAATAAGGCTTGTGTCTAAATAGACCTTAATTTCATGCTAAAGGGGCACTGTGACTACCTGCTCTTCTGTCCTGTCTCTGGTAAGGACACTATACTTTTTTGGAAGCTGTAGTGGTGCAGTCATTAGTTCAGGCAGCAGTTGTGAGTGAGAACTGGTGGGCACCAAAAAGAGGCAGTTTCAGTGACTAGAGCACCAAGAAAACAACAGATGTATGAGCCGTGGTGCTGCTTGTGTGTGTAGTGCTTATGTATTCATGACAACCTACTCATTTGCAAAGAGCACAGAAAATCAATCAAAATCTATACCAAACAAAGAAATGATAAATTAATCAATAAAGCCATGGGCTAATCAAATGGCACCCTTCTCAATTACTCTAATAGGAAAGGAACAATTGCTGGTTCTGGCTCCTGATTTAGAATGACAGTATTTGCAAACAAGCCCTGATTCAGACTTTAGTTAATTAAGTCAAGTGAGCTGTATGGAACAGGATTCCACTTTGGGTTTTTTTCCATTAATGAGATAAATGGATTCAATTTCCCAATTTCATACACCTTTCCCAAAGACTGAATAAGAGTACGAGTTTATACACAGCTGTACATTGTGAAGGCAGGACTACAGGTCACAAAAGAGTTCTGGTCCACTGCAGAAACTTAAGTTTTTACACTACATAATCCCTGTCATACATCAAAATTCAGCTTCAAAACCATTAATCTCTATTTGTCTTGTTCATCTATCTAGAAATTGTCTCCTTTATCTACTAGAAATAATTCCTAGTTTCCACATTAACTGCGTCTAAACTACCTTGTACTTAATTCATTCAGAATTATCCAGTTCTTTCCAAAATCTGAGTGTCTGTGCTGGAGTTATCTTTACTTATGTCTGATGCATAGTTGGGGATGCAATGGTGGACATCTTTATCACAGAGAGGATCCACCTTGTCTGTCAAAGAGCAGGCTTTGGTCACTTTCTGGTCTAACTCTTTCTCAATTTACATGTGATACTCAGAAACAACATATACTCTGTTCATCTGCTATAGTATATTCCTTTGTTCACTGTTCAACATTTAGTACAAAAACAATGAGGAAATTATTATTCCAGCTGAATGGAGTTGGGGAGGAAAGGGTACATGGGTGATCATACGAATTTCTTTGGCTTTCATCCCCCCTGAGGAGTCAGAGCAATGGATTTGATTCCTCCAGACAAAGCCCTTGAGGGCTGTAGGACTGCCTGCCAGGCCTGAGCTTGTGTATTCCGTGGGGATAGGTTGCTGCAGAGGTGCTATTTGGGTACTGCAACAGACTTTGTGCTTTTATATCCTTTGAGCTCTGGACATCCTTTCAAACAAGTGCTTTTACAAATGGAGTCATCATCTGTGGTGCTGCACCAGACTAATTCAAAGTGTCTCCTCTTGCTCTGGAGGAATCTAGGACTGGGAGCTAGAAGCAATACTTGCCTTTAATCTTGTCACAAGCTTTGCTTCCACAAAGTTTTCCATGGGTGTTTTGGTTTAAATTTTTTTTCTTTTCTGTGAGAGTGAACCATGAGTGAAGATAATGAGCTTCACGCATTCAAATCAGTGCTTGAGTGTTAATTAGGTCACTCTTACTAGGATGATTTATTGACCTATATTCAGTATTAGCAGCCCTAAGTTTTCCTACATAGAGAATCAGTGAAAATTACATTCATCATTCTTTGAGAC
Organism: Pycnonotus jocosus; assembly: GCA_013400435.1. Classification (NCBI taxonomy): domain Eukaryota; kingdom Metazoa; phylum Chordata; class Aves; order Passeriformes; family Pycnonotidae; genus Pycnonotus; species Pycnonotus jocosus. The sequence goes on along the minus strand of VWYP01020633.1, from coordinate 368,460 downwards.
ATTGATAATCTCTTTTTTTTTCTCTATTTTAGGTTCACAGAACAGATTAATAAATAATGTAATCTGAGGGTCTGATTGAGTAGTTTTTCAAGATGTTGAGAGGCCTCAAAAGAGAAAATAAGCCTTGATTTTTAGGTTATCAAAGCAGATTAAGAAAGATCAGCTTTTGGAGGCTGATTAACTATTTTGAGCTGAACTGGAGAGCTTCCATTGATTGCAGAAGTCACTGGATGATATTAAATATATTGTACCTAGAGTAGATGGCCCAGGTACTTATATAGGAAAGGAGCTTACAAAAGTCTCCAAAGCCGGAATCAAATACCTTTGATGTTTCACAGTGTAATGGATACCTTGTAGAAAGACAGTTTGGACTGAGAACTTTTTATTCCTATACTTTTCCATTTCTGGGTTTCAGGGTTTTTTTCAGATAACTTGACACGAGGGTAAACCAAGTATTAGCAGCCTTCAGACTTGTGTGTATTTGAACATCTAACATGACTAGTGAGATTCTGATATTGGTCTCTGCAGTAGCCCACAGGCCAGATAGTTTCTTGTACAGACTGGGGTTATTTGATTTTTTTCTTTAAAGCTAATGAAATACAATTCCATGCCTTTTTCAATATGGGGGCATGAAACTGTCATGGAGCAGTCCTACAGAAAACAAAAAGAAGTCATCTTCACAAAACACTCCACAAGGCTGTGGAGTTCCTTGCTGCAGCTGCTGTAGATGCTAGAAGTTTCCATGCATGTAAAACATAAGTGGACAAATACATAGGGAAAAGTTCCTTGGATGGGTATCCCCTTTGGTTTGGAAAAATCTTTAACAGGACTTCCTGGAGGCTGGAAAAATACTTGAAGTATCATTGAATACTTGCCATGTTCTAATATGTTTCCTCAAATAACTGGCTTTGATCAGCATTGAAGGAAAATCTTGGATCAACTAATCTATTGTGCTGTCCTTGACTTATGTGACCGTGCTTCCTGTGTCCACTTAGGCATGTGTGTTCATCTTTTACCTGCATGAATTTTTTGAGATGGTTGAATTGTCACCAAATCTGGCAGAGGGTGGCTCAAATATAGCCAGCTTCTATGTACTTTGTAAAAAGAAGAGACCTGAAGGAGGTTAAGGAGAATTTTTCTCTGTTAGTGCATGACCACAACTTTTGCTGGGCAGTAGAGTCCATATAAGCATACACTGCTATTATTGTGCAGACTTGAGAAAAGGCTTCAGAACTCACAATCTAATAGACATCAGAAAATTCAGCCAGAGACAAAGCCAACCAAACAACTCATTTAACTACCTTCCATCTCAGGGTTTTCTCTCCAGAATCAAACCTGGAGAAATTTCCCTGAAAGAAAAGTGCCATCTTTTTCTTTGGACCTGATCCAAATGGCAAAAATTGACTCTTGGGAGAAGTGAGGTCCTCTCTCCTCCTCATGAATTCAAGGATCATTAAGCACTCTTAGCAATGATCCAGGACTGATCTCTGCAGAGTCTCCACACCAAAATTGTTGTATAGTTCAATTCTTTATTTAGGTCTGTAGGAAAGGCTTGCAGAGAACAATCAAGCCTGAAGTCCTTGCATTGGAATACCTGAATCAATAGGAAAATTTAATGGTTTGTTCCAGCCTATGGGTAGGAATAACAAATACATACAAGGCCAGGCTCTACATTCTTTGCAGTTTCTTATTTAGCAGGTTCTCTGTCTGGAGTCCAGCTGAGTGCAGTGGAATCAGTCCTACCTAGGCAGGAGGGACAGAAGCAGCTCTGTAATGGACTGGATATAAGGAGGTAAATTTTTTGCCATCCTGGGACCCACACCGAGGTTTGGTGATACTCCAGGTCCTCAACAAACCAAGCTGAGAGGATGTTCCTGTGCTGACAGCCCCTCCTGGAACTGGTGCTGCTACGCTGCCCTTGCACTCTGTGAGCAGGGCTTAAAGGCCACATGGGATTTCCCGGTGGGAACAGGAACTTGACAGTGTGTATATATATATATATTTTTTTTTTTTTAACAAAATCCACCATTGCCAGCCCTTCTTTATCTCCTTGACATTCTTGTTCCACAGTTTCCATTCTAATAAGACCAAAAGGGCATCAAAAAGTAAAAAAAGCTTTTTTCCTCCCCTAGTGAGCTTTCTTCTCCAGCATGTTGATGCTGCTGATAACTGATCATGCCTTCTTATTTATTCATGAGAGTGATTCTGGCCTACAGATGCACACAGCTGATAGTGAGCAGCACACTCTGGAGACATGACTGGACAAGAACAACTCAATGTTACACAAGGCTGGGAACATTTGCAGTGAAAACACTTCTCTGGGGAGGCTGGAAACGGTGAGAAATGTTATCTGCTCAGGATCTCTGTATAAGTGCATATGGATTGGCATTTAGTTAAATGGGAACAGAGAAGAGGGCACTTGGTTCTTTCAACACCAGCATAGATTAGCACCAACGAGTTATCATAAAGTAACTCTGAATTTGAGCTTCATGTAATTAGTTATTATGTGCAAGTGTTAATGAACACAAAGAAAATGCTAATGACTGCTAATGACTCATGGAGGGAAGGAGTGCCTGAGGGGAAAGTTTGGTATAAGCTCACTTGACCTCCTGTGCTGAGGAAGGATACTGGGCTGGACACTTTTTTAAACCCAGACTGACTGTTCTGAAATTCTCATATAACATAACAGGCAATAACTTTGACTAGAAAAAAAGTCTATTTTCCTTTCATACATCTGTGTAATAAAGAAGAGAGAGAGCGAGATGGATTGGAATATGTGCATCAAAAAAATGGTCGAAATGTGGAAGGGTTTTGGCTCTCTTCTTGAGCTGGAGATGGAGTCATTTGATTTTGTTGATGCATTTCTAGCTTTTTGGCCTTTAAAAAAGTTTCTAATAAAAATCAAATCCCCAAAAGAGAGCAGCAATTTCTCAGAGGTGGAAAATAACATCAAAGTAGAAATGATTTTTAGAGCTGGCATTTCTGGGATGTTTAATGATAAGTCAAACTTGCCAGAACAGAGAAAAGCTGAGCTAATGCACAACAGTCAGAGAACTTTCCCTTGACTACCACAGCTAATATTACCAACAAACCTGCAAAGAACAGATGGGAAATCATCAGTTAATGACCATATATACAAGCTTGGGAATCTCTCTTTTGCAAAAATGTAGATAATTCAGGTGAAAAATTTTATTCATATATATACTTATGAGTATATACTTATCTACTAACTATTAAGTGAAGGTCAAATTCAGTGGACAGAATCATTCCCCTCTTCCCAGTTTGGAGCTACTCAAACAGCTGAGTCATGATGGATGCAAAAATCTGGTGGTGCAATGAGTCATGGGGGAAAAAACTGAGAGTCCTATTGGGTGCTTAGGTTCATTGCCAGATTTTAGAGAAAGATGGCTAAAATCCTGTTGATCCCTCTAGTGCTGCACCAGCAGAAGTGAGCAGCCAGTGGAGTTCAGCCCCACAAAGACTAAATGAGAAGCAGAATGAGAATAAACACAGAAAGAAAGGAAATTTCAAGCATGAAATGGAGGAGTTGCAGAAGGACTTCTCTGATTTTTAAATTATTTTACATTACATTTTCATTACACATTATTTTAATGTAGGGTCTGAACTGGACCTCATATCTGGCAGCGGGGTCTGTGCAGGCTCACAGGACCTCTGTGCAGGAAAAGATCAGAGCAAAAAGAATATTATGTAGATATTTGGTTTTAGTCCAATGATTAGCAGAGAACCTCCTGGACTCCTCTCAGGAAACCTGTTCCCAGTCCTCACATGGACATTCTGCTTGCCACAAAAATAACATCTTTTAAAAGAGAAACCTACACAGTAAAATGAGAATATGGAAAAGCCAGTTGTAAATGCTGACTTGAAAGAGAGATTTGAGGGAAGCAGAGATTATTTTTGGTCTTGCTATTAAGAGTGGTTTAAGATTTCCTGTCAGTATTGGGATATGGCATTTATTAAATTAGCAACTGCTTCTGGTTTGTGTGGAGGACGTACTGCTGGGTTGAGAAGCTCATTAGCAATATTTGTTGAATTCATATTTATTCCTAGAATCAATACTTGTAACATACTAATTAAATCATCTGTTTAGGACAGCCCCATGCTGTACCAGGGGGAGCCTGTTCCCATCACGACACATGCAATACAGCATTTAGTTCCCATTATTATTAATGAGCACTGCAGGCTTAATTCCTGATGTGAGTCTCTGAGCAGGCATGCACAGCCTCATCTGTCTGCTGAATGTTTTAAGCAGTGCTTTTTCCAGCACTCAGGATGCATTAACCCTCCTGGTGCCTTTGCTTTGGGGTTATAAATGGACTTCAACAGCACCTCCAAAACCACCAAAGCACCCTTCATTATCTTGGTGAACTTTGAAGGAGGGCACAGGGGCCTTTCCAAGTAACCCAAAGGGACAAGATGGATATGGTAGACCTATAGAACTGCGTGGAAGAGCAAGAGCATCCAGATTTCCTCACACTCCTGGAGGCCGAGTCATTTCAAGAGAAAGATAGTGCTTCTGACTATTGGTTGTCTTGGCCTTATGTTAAAAAAATGTTTTTAATGATTCCCTGTTGTTAGCATTCTTTATTGTACCATGAAGCATTTTATGACTTTAATTTCTTTGATTGTGCTAGGATACAACTGTCTGCCCTGGAATCTGGCTGCTGAGCTCAGTCTTTCCTCAAGGGAAGGAGATGTACACTGGTGTCTCTAAGTCCCAGCCCGCAGCTGCAGTTCCCTTTCAAGACAGAGATTTCTGCAGCACTTCTGCCAAACCCTGACCAGCAGCTGCAAGAAATGGGTTCGATTTTCAGAGGTTATTAATTGATCAGCTCCAATGGCCTCCTTGCTGAAAACCAGGAAGCAGAGCCAAGTCTCTGTTGTAATTGGCAGAGGTTGGATGTGTGTGGGAATTGCTGTTGACCTGGTGCTTTCTTCTCCCACTGCAATTCCTTGCTCCCTTTTTGNTGACAGCGACCCACTGCCACAGAGGGGATTATCTCTTCTTCATTAAATTTGGGATTTCACAGCTGAAAATTACTGCAGCAAGAATGAGTGGCCTCTTGCTCCAGGATTTGTGGCAGCTTCAAGCTTTTACTTATTATTGCAGGAATATAAATTCCTCTGCCATGACTAGATCTTAATTGACAGTGGGACAATTTATGTTACAAAAGAAAATGCATGTGGTTGTCATTGTGCTCATTAATCCCTCTTCTCTATCACTCTGTTTCTCTCAAATGTGCAAACAGGTTCTTTTGGGCTTCCCTCACTGTGGGACTTCCTGGAAATGGCTGAAGCTCTGTATGTCTGGCAGATCCATTCTTCTGAGCTCAGGAGAAACCATATACTGCTGGAGGTGCTTGGCCCAGGCAGCAAGTCTGAGCTGCACAGATGTGGAAGTGGCTGCCCAGAGAGCCAAGGGATGGCACTTTGATGGTCACAATAGGTCTGAGAATAGTGACTGGGATGATGGTGGTGCTGCACTGCACATGTGGGAGATGGGGACATGGTGGGACTGGCTGGAGGAGATGTGTGACTCACAGGGCCTGTGAAATGGTGAATTTCTGCTTAGACTAAGCATAGTGCAGGCAAGATTTCTCCAGTGTTATCACAGGCATGCAGTTTCTGTTCTCCAGTTGGCCCACTTTAAATCAAGATTTTAGGGAACATAGTATGGGCTGTGCTGATGTACCAATTGCAAAATCCATGACTTTTAAGTGATGGGTTAACAATGAAAATTCAGGGTTAAGATTTTTCATCCTGTCTTTGTGAAGATTATTAGAAAATTGGAAAGAACAGAAACTCAGCCAGAAGGGGTACAAATACTGTGGGTTTTGTTTGTTTAGTCTTGTGCAGTGCCTTTGTTTGGAGATGTTTGTGTGTGTGCCCCAAACCATTGTGTGTTAAACCCAAAATCTACTGGTCTCTGAGGAATTGTACCACTGCCTTTGATTAACCAGTGTGACTATCTGCCAGCAAAGGAGCTATGGGGACCTGGCCAGATTCTCTCCTGGGATTGCTGGGATTTCTATGAAGTTGGTCCTGAAGATCTCATTTCGCTATGATGAAGGCATATCAGGGAATGAATATATTTTCAGCCTGTTTTACCTTGCTTTCTCTGGTTGTTTTTTCACATTCCATCCTATTCTTCCTCTTTCTCTCCTTTCACATAACTCTTAATATTAAAAAAAAAAAACCCAAGCCAGCCCTGCCTGCTGCAATTTGAGGCAAGACCAGCACATTTTATTAAGCACTGCAAAACACTTAGCAGCACGAGGGTTTTCATGTGTAATCAGATGCAGCAATTGGCTTGATTGCAATTGCTTCTGGGTCTGTTGCACAGAAGCACCTGATTAGATTTCAGCAGTGCTGCCAATTCTGGAGGAGCTTTCAGCCTCGGGACGAGAAGGGGCCTGGGGGAAATCATCTACCTCGTCCTTAGTGCCGCCACCTGGAGAAGGGAGAGAAACTGTTGTGTGGGAAAACCAGGTGAATTTCCAGCTCCTCTGCCTGCCCAGTTTAACACTGGGAATTGCTTCCTTGTTCTTCCTTCACTTTCCCCATGGTTTTGAAGACCTTTGTGCCAGGCACTCCCTCCTTGACTGCAGAGCACTGTGGATGGTTGTGTAGTGTCTCTGCTCTGCTGTCACATCCACGCCTTGGAGAGGTGGATGAGCACTGCCAGACCAGGAGGGACCCTTTTCCTGACCCTATCCCTTTGTGTGGATGGGGAACAGGCAGCTGTGCTCAGCTCAATGGAGAAGCAAGCAGAGGTGGCAGCATGGTGCTGTCAGGGAGCAGTCAAGGCTGGGGATAGCTGGGCAGCCTCATGGCCAGGGCTGTGCTCTCTGCTACATCTGCACTCACAAAATGCAGGGCATGCTGCACATCTCCTCTGAGTCTTCAAAGTGAGTCTCCTGATCTCGGTAGGTCTAGAGCCCTTCAGCTCAGATGAGGGGTGAGCCCTGGAGAGGGTGTAGAAACCCTCCCAGATATGGTGGATGGGGTGGTGCTGTGCTGTGCAAGTGCCTGGAGTGGGGCTGTGGCAGGAATGTCCCCCTCCCAGGCATTCTGGGGACTTCTGAGACACAGGGCCAGTGGGGGATGCAGTCATGTCATCTGGAGATTGGGAGAAGTTTTTGAAAAGGTATTTTTGGGTTGTGATAAAAATCAAATTTTTGTTGAATGCTTTTGCTCTGGAAAATCCCAATTCTGAACTATCAGATTGATGAATAGTGACACCTATGATCTAAACAAATGTTGATGTTCTTGGCATTTTTGAAATGTCAGTGAAAAGCTAAAATCCTCTTATTTGACTCTTCTTGACTAAAAAAAAATAGATCATCAAGTTGAAACCAAGTTTTCCTGTGAAAAATATCACCTGTAATTAAAAGAAAAAAGCAGACTCTTTTCTTTCATGAAGGAAGTATTTTATGAAAATAATTCAACCCACCATAGGGTGGTCAATTCAGTATTCTTCACATCACACACCACCCTACATACTATTTGAGGGAGCACAACTTCAGCATCAGGCTTTTTATTGCACTGGTGGAGATATTTTAAAACACCCAGATTTATACAGGTGAAATGCTCTGAAAATCATCCACCTTCTGGCTGCTTGCAGTTGGATGTTCAGAAATGCCCTGTGGCTCTGGAAGCTCTTGATGATTTCCAGCCACTGAGTCCCACTCTGGGAACTTATATCTGCCCCTGCCAGTGAAACTGATGAAAATTTTGCCTAAAGAAAGTTTGCAGCATTGGACTTGCTCCAATTTGTTTTCCATCATGTATAACAAAGTGCTTATTTACTTCTTTTTCACTTTTCCCAGTCTGGACAATTAAACCCCTGAGTCGTTTTGCTTTTATTTCAAATCACTTTCATTCCCTGGTTCACTGACTTGCCTAGAGTTTTGTAACGCTTAGATACCAGAAGGGAAAAATGTCATTAAAACCCCTGAAGATGTTGAAATTCATATGCTTGAATTTACAGTGCTTCAGGGCTGTCCATTAATTTGATGAATTCCTTGAGTTCTCTGTATATATGTGTGTGTGTGTTCTTATTAGTATTTTTAGCAGCAAGGGGATATATTAACAGTCATTCACCTCTGGAGAATAGAGCTGTGTGAAGTAGCAGATGCAGCTGAGTGATGTGGACAACCTGAGACAGCAGAGGAGTACTGGCTGAGATATGATCCAGAAATGTTTGTGGGGAAATAGCTGCCGACATTTAGCACTGGGGGTCTGCCTAAGGCAGGTGAGATATACATCTCATTCATACCAACAGAAATAAGTGAGAATTAAAAGCGTTTTGGGGCTGGCAGCCCTTATACTGCATTTAGCACCTGTTGATCACAAGCATGGCAAAGATTCATACTTTCTCCACCAACCTGGCTGCATCTAAGGATTCTGCCTCTTCCTTTCCATGGCTGGGACCACTTCCAGCACAAAGTTCTGTTACATTCAACCAGTTAGATTTCCAAACTTTCAACCTGAGAAAAGTTTGCCAGAAACATGCATGTAGATGGATGTAAGAACACAAGGATGGATTAGGTGCTCACAGCTTTATAAAGCAAAAGCATTTCCAAACAGTTGCATTTGTTTACTTCTAAGCATTTCCCATGGAGACTGAAGAGGTGCTTTGAAATTCTGCATATACTGTACAGCACACATGACCTTTTACTTTGTCTCTTTTCACAGGTGTTTAGGAAGTAGCTAAACTGTGAACTACTCCCTCCGAAGAGTGAGACACTTCATTAACTGCAAGGGAAAGACAAGAATGGTACAGGAGAGATGAGGGGCAGGTCTGCATTTTACTGATGGGATTGCAATTAGCAGCTTCAGCTGTCTGTAGGAAGAGAACTTGGTAAGTTGGGATGTTTTCAGGGCTTGGCATTTGGTGGTAAAAAGCTAGAGAGAGAGGGAGAGAAAAAAAGGAAAAAAAGAGAGAAGTCCAGGTCACAAGTATAATAGAAGGGAACATAAAGCCAGAATTTTCCATCTCGTTGTTATACAAGTCTTGTCTGTGCCTGACAGACAGTCTGTGCTGCTGCACAACAGAAGTGACCCATATTACCTCTTTATTGTTTAAACAAAGGAAGTCGCCAATTAAAATATCTTGAATTTATTTCAGTACTTTGCACTCTGGGAGCCCCATTGATTGGAAGGGAAGTCTGCTCTGCTGTGAAGAAATACACTCCTTTTATGTACATCCTGCTTGTCCAGCTTTTGTTAGGAAGCGTGTCAAATCACAGACATCAGTTGTATAGCAGGCTCAATAGATCATCTAATCCTATCTCTCCACCCTAATGTGTTCCAGGATGATGTTTTTCTACATGGTTCATAAAATCCTTCTGCAAGAATCATCACACTTGCTTGAGCTACCTAGATCCTAATTCTCCTGATATCTAATTTAAATCTCCATTGCTACAGTTTCCATCCACTGTTCTTGCTCTAATGGGTTCAAGGGAATGTTATAGCACAGAGTTGGACAGCTATTGGGTGAACAGCCTCCTTTTCGAAGTAGAGCTAGATCTAAAATCAAAGCAAGAGGCTTTCTCTCCCTGGGTGACAACTATTAACTTATTTGAACACCATTACCAAATCTTTTCCCCTGTCCTCTGAGCAGTTTGGCATCCACTGCTTGAATATTCTTTGTAGTTCATGTTTGTTAGTTTGTGTTTACTGGTCTTTTCTGTGTTATTTGTCACAGCTGTGTATCTGAGGGATGCTGTCTTAGATGTGCGTGCACCTGTAGACAGATAATTTTGATGAATAGATGAAGAAAACCAGAAAGTCTTTCCTTGGCAAAATGATTCAGTAAAGTGAACTTAATTCTGCATGCTGGGAGTAGCAGACTGAATTGGGCAATGCAATGAAACATTAAGGGCAACAGAGTCTGTGCTTGGCTTTAACCATTTCAGCAGGCCCTGGTGAAGGTGAGAGTCTCTCTTCAGAGCACGTCGGCCTACTTGTCTGGTTGGCATTGCTGTGACTTAGACCACCAGTGTGATTTTAACCTGCTATCTCACCCAGCTCTTCTGCTTGTTGATAGTGTGACTTTGAGGAAATAGACTGTGAGCAGGAAGGAGCTGGAGCTTTTTGCATGATCATTCACGGGTTGCACAATGGACCCTGGCTGTGAGCAACAGGGATCACTTTTACACATTGACTGACATGATTGTTGAGAGGTCTTGATGGACAGGAGAACTGGCCCATAGTAATCTGGCTGAACATAGCTCTGAAAACTCCAGACAAAGAAACAAGGAAGTCAAACTGCAGTGTTAGTTTATTTATCCAGGAGTCGCCTTATCTGTAAGAACTTCCTTGCCCCAGCATGCAACTACTTCTAAAAGATAACATCATTTTAACATTTGCATGTTTGTAGTATGGAGGAGATCCAGATATGGATCAGGCTCCATTGTGTCAAGTGCTGGAGAAACACAGAGAAGGGAATTTAATGATTACAGACAAAGCATACAAAAAGGATAATAGATCTTACAAAGCAGTGAAAGCTACTTAGTGTTTACATAGTTCTGGGGAGCTTCTAGGGCACAGGATTGTTGTAAGAAGGACTCAAGGAAGGAAGATAAAACAGCTGCCATAAATTTAGTAAATTGTAGTAGCTACTGTATAAGGATTGTATTTGTCACAGTTAAAACTTAGATTTTAAACCAGCTCAGACACATGTACAGTTATAATGCCAATAGTATGCGGGCTGGTATTGTCATGTCTTATTGGATAGGTATTTTTACTTTTATTTTACTTTTTATGTTATTAGAAAGTGATCAGGACAACGATATTCTACTTGTAGCTAGTTCTGGGTCTCCTAGAACATATAGAACATTCCTGAAATGGCAGCTAAGAAAATAAAGTTGATTAGCGGTTGGCTTTAATCACTGCAGGGGGGTTCACATGCTGCCATTAGAATATGCTTAGACCCCTGCAAACCAAAAGAAGTTGAAAAATCACTAGTGTAGAATGAATAAGCAGGGAAGAGTTGAACTCCTTGTTTTCATTTTCCCCAGCAGATGTTTGCTTGTTGAGGCACCAGAGCACGGGGTGCTGGAGGAGGCGTTTATGGATGACCTGCTGTCCTGTACCAGTGCCTCTGGGGGTGCCACCAAGCTGTGCTGGAGGCACAGCAGCTGCTGTGTCACCAAGGGGTGCTCGGGGTAATGGCTGTCATTTGCTGGACTGGTGGGAGTCACGATGGTCTTCTGCTCAGTCGCCACCTGGTCCCTGCCACATGCCGTGGAGATTGATATAAATCAAACCCTTTCTGCAGTGAGGGCCTTGAGAAAACAAATGGATGTTTTCAAGTACAAGGAAGTGCCAGAGATGTAGCCCTGACAGGCTGGCAGTGAGCTGGGGGCTTGTTGTGCTGCTTGAGCTGAATACTGAAGGAAGTAATGAACACATGAGAACATCTCTGGGAGCACTGGAAGAGCAATCAAAGGCTAGAGCAAGACAAAGGACACATCTCCCCTTATTGTTTATGTGAGCTCCAGGCTGAAATAACAGCTAGGGATGACATGTACTCTGCCTCTGAAGATATGCAGGGCACATGTCACCCAAGAAAGCAGCTTGTAGCTTCCAGGAGACCTTTAAGCTCAGAGAGGTCCTATCATATGTCTCATTTTGAACTAGTGAACCTTGACCAGCAAGTGGATCAAATGGTATCCTTCATCCTTTTTGCTGATGGTCTAGATTTGCTTCTTGCTTATTAAGCATAGCCTCAAAGTGTGTCTGCATGGTTAAGGTTAGTCTTTTTGAGTTGGTCTCAGGGGTGAGAGAACAGAAAACCAACAAAGTATTGGATGTTCACACCCCTTGGCAAATTCAGGGCATATATGGGTTCTTGTGCCCAGTACTAAGCAGGACATCCAGGACTTTTGTCTTTGGATGAAATATAGAAGTGATAAGGGAGAAATCTCTGTGGAGTGCATTTTCTGGGACTCTCATTTTTCTGTGTTATGTCTGCTGCCTGAAAACAAAATGCAAAGGTTGTCTCATCCCATCCCTGGCAGGAGCTTAGTCAGAATAGTTAGTGACTCTGTTATGGATATTTCTACAAACACTAACAAAAGGGACAGGTACAGATGGTTCAACAGCAATCAGATCTATGTTAATTTTTGTACACTCTGTAAAAAACCCAAAACAAGGCAACAAATAAAGAAGAAAAATGTAATTTCTATTTGGATAAATCTGGATTATTAAAGTTCCCCAGTGTAAATCATTCATGAAGCATTAATTTTTATGCCAGTCAAGGAAAATTAAGTGGCCTAATCACAGTACATGTTCACCACTTCAGGAACTGCAGATTTTCCTGTGTTTGGTTGGAGGCTATTCCATTTGGCTGGATTCTTTGACACTGCTTTGCCTGTGTGTGCAATTAAAATACTTTTTTTTTTTTATTAACCAGTTTTTACATTACACTCAGTGGCCCCGTCACACAACTAAATGACCCGTTTAACAAGCATGATAAAATCCTCATTAGGGCCTATTATAGGATTTAGTGGAATCTTCCTGCTTCACTACAGCACAAGCCTAATCTAATTAACTCTGCCACTTAATTCTCTCCCTCCCTCTTCTTGCTGTTTATTGGGCTTTTTGTGGAAAACAGATCCAAGGAACACAATTAACGTAATTTATCCTGGAAAATCCCCAAACATTAGCAAGCTACAAATGTAATTGGAAAAGGCCTCACAGAGTTCATGCATACTAGGCAATTACTCCAAAACTACAGCACTGCATATTATCATGTTACTTCTTATTATACCTCCCCAAGATGAGAAAGGAGGTAATTCTAACAAGTGCATTCAAAGCCGTAATTAAGGGTCATCTTTGGGCTTGAACAGCTTTCATGTTTAATCGAGGAAAAATGTGTGCCTTCAGGAGTGAAGTATTTTGCTAGGGTGTGCAAAATGTAAAGGAACTGAAGGTTATGTTCTTGAGCTCCTTGGTATAAATTACTTTGCTTTTCAGAGCTGTAGATGTAGACAGTTGTTGGGACTCCTAGTTAGATACCTGTAAGGTGAGGCTGCTGCCTGAATGAAAAACTTCTGACACTTATGTGTTGAAATAGGTGTAAAGGTGACTGGTATGGGAATACAGTCTGAGATGCAAGCGGGAGAGTGATCAAGAGATGGGTAAAGGTGTAGAAACATACAGGTCTTGTCTTCATTTTAGTCTAATTTCTAGTGCTTGCATGTTAGTAAAAATGAGGACACCAAATTAGCCCCTCTTACAGAGACAAAAGGAGAGAGGCACAAAGGGTTGCCCAAGCCATCCCTTACTTGAAGGGAGTTGATTTTATGGGTATTTGCAAATAAACCATCTGTGGACCTTGACTTCCTCCTCTTGGAAGAAATTAGCCAAATCCCTTGGCTACACTGAACATCAGCCAAGTGTTACAAGCAAATAATTGAAGCACAGGATGAAGCAGAATTCAGTCCACATCTCCTGTCTTTCTCTGAAACAACAGAGGGGAATTTTTTAGTCTTGTATGCATTTGGTCTCTTTTGAAGTTGTCAAATCAGGGCATGCTGCCTTTTGGGCAATGTGCTTTCATGCCGCTCTGAGTACGAGATGGAATTATCTCATTTGCATTATGCAGGGAGTTGGACAATATGACATGACATTCCCTTGGAATTTTCAGTACTACATGATATTAATCTTTCTTATTAGCTTGGGCCTTGGTTTTTGGAAGCTCCCAGGGAAGTTCAAAACTGATTTCCTTGAATGTAGAAAGCTTTTGAAAAATTAGACATAGTTGCTGCTGTTCCTTCTAGAAACCTCACTTTTGGTCTATCTCCTCTAGTGCAGATTCCTCTGAGAGCAAGAATTTGTAAGGATGCAACCTGAGGATAATCAGACACTGAAACTCTAGTGGAAAGGATCAGAAGCCAAGGCTGAGCTATACAACAGCCTCCTTACCCAGGAGTAGGGGAGTTATTGTGTCTTAGCCAAATTCTCTAATGAATCAATGCATTTTGAATAATAATAATTATCCATGTGGTGAAGAAAACCCTTAATTAGTTTGCAATGATCTGAGAGGCATGGTGTGCCCACACACAGCTGCTCTGGCATGTGTAGATCAAATCAACAAGAATGTCTCAAGCATTTAAAAAAAATTTTGGGGGGACTTGATGTCTAAAAAAATGGAATTAGCAGCAGGCAAGATGCACTGCATATTGTATAGCTTTGTGGAATCTCTGCTGATGTGGAAAAGGATTGCTGCTATCAGTTCTCACAAACCATCTTAGGACAGCGAGTGAGATTTGACAGTCTGGCACAGAAGAGGTTGACACTCTGGGGCCAGGTCACAGGCATGTCCCACTGCCTGGAGTTAAGCTCTGCCCTCCCCACTGATCCTCCTCCTGAGCATGGAGGCTGAGTTTGCCCTGTTTTGTAGGCATGCACCAGAGTCAGAACAGGCATTTTGGGGCCAAAGAAAGACACAGCTTATGTGCCCAGCAGTAGGTAGGACCAGGTGACCTCCAGAGGTCCCATCCCACCAACATTTCTGTGATCCTCTGCATTTTTTTGCTATTGGAAGTTCACAACAATAAAGTTGATGTGTCAATTTATTATCCTTGGAATGGGTTTAAATAAGTTGTAAGAAAAAATGCTTTGATATTTAAAACAGTTAATGCACTCCATAAAAGCAGGAGGGTTGTTTTGTTTTGTTTTGTTTTGATGTCAAGATTTCTTTTGTTTTTCAGGTTATGTAAAATATTGGTATGAATTCCCATTACAACAAGGTCACTGAAAATACAGTTGTGGTAAGCCAATAGAATATGACAGCCTGAGTGCTTTTGTGAATTCACAATTGCTGTATTTACCTAATTAATAATTATATTAATTAGGCTTTAAAAAGATAAAAATAATAGCCACCTTGAGTGGTTTCCTAGGGTGATGTTGCAGGAGCTGCTATTTATCTTATTTCTACTGTACTGGGGCTGGAAATAAGAGAAAGCTTCCTGTCATTAATGCTAAGGTTGATTTCAGCAATAAAGAAAACTGGCTCATATTTTGTTTGTTTGTTTTTTCCCTGTGCAAACACAATTCCCTGTGATAACTTAGCGTGAGACTACTAAATAAACAGCTTCATAAAGAAAAGGAATTGGAAACTTCCTTCAACGATGAAATGAATCTGCATTCACAGTCACCCTGGGATGGAGCTTCATGGAGGAAAATCATGCCAAAGGAGGTGTAAGTACTAAACTATGGCAGCTTCATGCTCTGCAATGTGCTGTTGTTTGTTACCAACAAGCAGGTGTGTTCACAATGTGATCATACCCTGGCTCATGCCAGGCCAAAAAATGTCCCAGTAATTCTTGCTGGAGTCATCCCTGAAGTGAGAAAGGAAGATATCCTGGTTTGTTATGGGTATGATTGTAGAAAAGAGTCCCAAACAACACCATATCCACAGCTGGGCTCAGCAGGACTGGCTTTGCTGTCTCTGAAGTGCATTGCCTGCTTGGTAATTACAACTTGGATTTTGTGTTGGAGGGATGTATGTCCAAGGCAGTGTGATTCCAGTGCTCGAGCAGGGATCTTCTTGGCAATGATTGAAACGGCTACACTAAAACAGCAAGGAAAATATGGAAGCTGTAAGTAAAGTAGGCCACCATTCTTGGCCCTCATTCACTGAGAAAAATTTTCTGGCCAGCCCAAGCAAACCCCCCCACTGCAAGTATTGTGGTAGGCACCGTGTGTGTGTGGTAGGCACCGTGTGCTCTGGTGGAAGGTGTCCCTGTCTGTGGCAGGGGGCTTGGAATGAGATCATCTTTAAGCTCCCTTCTGCTCCAAACCATGCTATGAGTCTATTAATACCTGCAGTTGGTGGATGGCTCTATCAAAGGGGGTGGTGTCTGGGCTTTCTGGGATTTCATCTGAAGTCAGCTTTAGGCTGTTCCAGAGCAATTGGTACAGGAAGCCACTGGAACAACTACAGAAAAATGAATGAGGCAGCAAGCTCACAGACAGCTGGTATCAATGATCATCTCCTTTTAAGTAAGCACAGACACAAAGCCCTGGAGAGAGCTGATGCTCCCTTCTCAGGCAGAATTCCGTGTCTCACTCCAAATTTTCCTCTTTGTGCTGGGAACATGGAAGCATTCGAATTTCAAATTCAAGCAGAGGATGAGGAGTTACTGGAAGCCAGTTTGGCATTTGCTGGTAGACACAGCAGTGCGATGTGATCAGACTCTGCTGAGAGCGTCACATCGACAGCTCTGCTGGAGTGGAAGTTTTGGCTCCAGCTGGGCTGGCCTGTTGTTTGTGGATCTAGATGAGTCAGCTTGGAGAGGCTTGCCATTAACACAGGCACAGGGAAATGATGTCCACACTGGGAGTAACATTGCCTTCAGCTTGGGAGACAGAGCAGATGGAAACACTTGGAGTTAATGTTGTCAGAGCATGTGTGCTCTAAGGGGGTCATTTCTACATTGTTTTATGCCTTTCAGTCTTCTGGTCTGACTGTTTCTTAATTCAGAAGGTCAAAACCCCCCTGCTGTAACTATCTGTTCTGATATTTTGTGTTTGGTAGACCAGACTGCTTCTCTTGTATTGACTCTTGTTTCATCAACAGCTTGACTGGAAAAGCTGTCCAGTCTTGATTCCAGGTCTCCCATTGACAGAAAATCATCACAAGTGCAGGCAGTCATAGCTCTTAATTACCAGAACTGTTATGTGTTTCATTCTTGTTATCTCACTGCAGTCTCTTTTTGTGGGATAGTTTTCGTACCAACCTACTGACTTGAAGAGTGTATAAACCAAGTATGGTTTCCTGGATAACTCCTGAAAGGAGAACAGTAGCTTTTGCCTTGGCCATCTCAGCTCTGAAGGCTGACAGCTTGTCTCTCAGGTGGGAGGACTGAAGGAGGGCAATTTCACTGTATGAATGAAATTAAGGGAGACATGGGAAAAAAAATCTACTCTGAGTCATGTCTGCCCCTAAAAGGCAGGATCTGATGGTGAGGTTTTAATTTTCACAAAAGCACGGACAGCTGTCTGATGAAAATGAGTTGTGATGTGTCATTGTAACTAGAGGGTAAATGAGTGAGCTCTTGTTCATACACACCAATTTCTGCCATGCTGACTCAGCCTAGTCTGTAGTTTTCTGTGGGGGTACATGACACTCAGTAGGCTTTAAAGACCACACTGTTTCAGAGGACTCTGGGTATGTTTGAGGGAAGGCAGCTGTCTGTGGAGACACTCAAGGTAAATAATTTTTCTCTAAAGAAAATGAGGACTGGTCTCTTCTGGTCTCATTTGCTGAAGAGCACAGAGCTTTCTTGGCCCTGCAGACTCAACGTGACAAGAAATTCCTCCACTGTGGCATCTCCTTCTTCTTTTTCTATTTCATTTTATGGAAAGAAAGCTGAAATAATAAGGAATTCCATTTTAACTCATCACCCCAACCTTGGTCTGACTAATATTTTTGATTTAAGCCCTGAGAGTCTTTCAGGTTTCGTAATAGCTTTTTGGTTTGCTGTTTGCCAACATTATAGCATGGAATGACTCATATTCTCCATTCTGTGAAGGAGGGAATGCACAAGGTTTTGTTCCCACTGGCAGACTGTGGAACACACAGTAATTTGAAGTTCTGTCTCCCAAAGCAAGAGTAGACTCAGGCACTAGAATAAAAGGCCAGTCAATTTTTCTGCTTAAAAATTAGCTTTTAAAAAATAAATGTACCAGTTTGCTGGGGAAAAATAGTTTTTGATAAAAATGTGAGTACCATGAAGACTGATTTTTTCTAAGTTAGCAATATGTCTGTGATACCTCCAGGCAGCTGTAGTTCAAACCTTGTTTTCTCCTAAGAGAGATGAGTTCAACTACACTTCCCATGCCAAATGGTAGAACAGCAAGAGCTCTTGAAAACTTGCAATGAAAGGCTGAACTTGTTTTTTAATGCGTTTTGTGTCTATAAGTCAGTTTCCCTAGCTGCTGAAGTAGGTGCAGCCGCTGTACCACTGGAGTACTCCATAAAACATGGCTAGCTAAACCTTCCATTCTGCTTCTGAGCTGAAAAATGCTGTTCCCTTGCCAGCATCACAGTTGGGAAGCGTGACCAGGTCAAGGGAAGGCATCTTTAATGGTTTTAAATAAGTTCCCTTGAGTGCCAGCAATCCCATGGCAGCAAGAACTTATTCCAGGCATTTGCTTCTTCTCAGCATGGGGGACAAGAGCCACCAGAGCTGGAAGGTTGCTCCATGCATGGCTTGTCCCTTGCTGGGCTTTTTGCTGGCTGGGACAGGGCATGAGGCTGTGGCTCTCTGCTGGGGAGGCTGCTTTGGGTGGTCCCTCTGGTTGAGAGAGTGCCACCGAAGAGATCTCCTCTTTGAGACAGGCCAGAATTATGCCTACTCCATCTTTTCCACACCTCAGAACGTGACTTTACTGACCCTCATTTTGCTGCCCTACTTGACTGCTGCTTTGCTTTGCTGGAGCTCAGGGTCAGTTTTCCCAGGATTCAGCCTGGGCTGCAAAATCCAGCCAGTTGACATGGACACTCAAACACATCAGGAAGATGTCACCCACCTCTCCATCTACAGCCCTGCAATACAGATGTATCCTCAGTGAATTTGCAAATGAAATTCAATTTCTTTCTCCTGCTCAAGTAATAAGGAGATTTTGCTGTAAACTGACAGGTGCCACTTTGAATATCAGTAACAAAGATTAAAACGGTTTGTATGTAGGTCAAGCATAGACAAAGCCTCGGCCGAACCCTAGCCCGACGCGCGATAATCAAGATTTCTCCCACATGCAAGCTGCCACAAGTGTGAAACCTGGCTGGCCTCGGAGTGCCGAGTGCGCCCTACAAGCTGGTACCGGGCCCCTGCATTACTCCATTTACAAATGTGATTTAGAAGAATTTCTTCTCAGAAGGCTTTTCTGCATTTTGAGGTATATGTAGACATTGCCATAGGTTAAAATGAATCAAAATGTTGTCAGAAACAGTGTGAATGAGGTGTCTAGTCCGTGTTTCATAACTGCAAAGAATTTTTAGTTTATAAATATGGGAGAGGCCTAAATGTCTCCCTGCTGTTTGTGTTCTTCTTCAATCCCTGTAAAACTTCTGCGGTAGAGCGGGGCCTCTGTGAATTTTAAATCCCTCAAAAATAAAATGAGCAGCAGCTTTTTAATCTATTCATGCATGAGAGAGACATATGGAAGACAGACACTATTTTGGTGGAGGAGTATCTTTTACTGAGTGCTGTTACAAGGACAGCTCCTGGAATGAGAAGATGATGGGAGAAGTGGAAATTGTGATTTCACTTCACATAAGGTAAGAATTTGTTCATTTAAAAAAAAGAGCATTTTCAGAATCGTCCAACAGATTTGGGAGTTTGAGTCTCACCAATCTCCTGCTGGGTATAGATGCTGGATTTGCACTGGCATTTTTGAGGGTCTGCGTACAGATGGTGAATAACAACATGAAAGGACATGAGGGGCTTTTTATGCATGAAAACTTGCCTTTTTTTTTCTTTTTCTTTTTTTTTTTTAGCTTTATGATTTGATCTTGTGATTAATTATGTTGAGTTAGTCTTCCTGAAATCTTCCAGTATTTACTGAGGTACAGTATCACATTACTAAAACTTGCAGCTATTTGTGGTATACATTATGTTCTGATTTCTTGTCCTTGGACATTGTGCCACTCTTTACTGGAAGCACAGACGAATACTGGGATGGATAGAATGAAAAGATTGTAAATTTCTGGACTTGAAAATATTTAAGGATGAATGGCACAAACCTGTCATAGGAGATGAACTGTGTCTATTCTCTCCACTTAGTTAAGGAGATGGAGCAAGCCCTCTCAGGCTCCTTTCAGCTATGAATTTTTAGGATCCTACCTGAATTTCTGGGATCCTAGCTGAATGCCCTTCAGTTATGTGTTAAGTCCTGTAATATCTGCTTTGTGAGTTCTATTTTTTCCTTCGCTTGCTATGGGAAAGAGTAGAATTGAGAAGAGGCATACTTCTTATGAGCTTCACCTTGCTTTTTATTGCTTCAATCACCCCATGTCCCTTCTGGGGAAAGCAGACTGAAAACATATACCTGATACTCTCCAAAAAACTTTGAAATTGTTCTTGGTCTTGTGGGAGTCTGAGATAATTCTTGTTTCTTGCAGAGACCAGATTTACAGTAGAGACATGACTGTGGCAGTGGAAAGCCTGAGACCTCTCCTCCCTGTTCTTTCCACTGTTCAAGGCTTTTTGTGCTTAGTGTATTCAGGAGCAACTGAAAGAAAGGCAATGAAACTTCGTGGGATGTGTGAAATGTGGGATTTGTAAAGCTAAGACTGTGTGGGAGAAACATAATTTTAAAACATTAGGTTTGATTTTCTGAGTGCATTTTCTGAGATATCAGGGTCCCAGGCATGATCAGATATGTCCAGATGGAGATATTGGGATCCAGCTGTCATTTCACTCTCATGTTAGTACTAAGCAACTTTTCAATAAGCCATTTTGGATCCAACTTCAAAGTATGATGATGAAAATTAAAAAGCAAATATTGAAAGAAAAAATTATATGTATGAAGCTATTACCCTTACTTATGTTTGTTTATTGCTCTTAGCAAAAATGCTTTTCAGTTGTTAAATTCATAACTCATAGGGTCACAGAATTATTAGATTTGAGTGGATTAGTGTTGCCATCCACTTAGTCTTCCCACACTCCAGAATCAAAGCATTTTGGCCAGTTTGCTTGTTTTGAATTCCAGACGTGAAATATGCAACACAACTGATTTGAAAAACTCTTTCACCCATTGCAGAGCTGTAATTTCACTCCCAGTTTATTAACTGACAATAGACAAAATTGCTCGTTTTCAGTTTGAGGAGCTCTGTCTTGTGACAAATTAGTTTGAAGATTTGGGTTTTACTTATTAAGGCAGTGAAGGGAAGTTAACCTCAGAGAGGCAGTGAACCTTTGCAAAACCAAATTGTGTGAACAAGCAGCTGCCCAAATTGCAAGAGGCCTCTGATGAAACTTCATTAAATAAGAGAGGTTTTTTTATGTCTATGGGTAGGAAAAGAAACTTGAAACTCACGAGCTTTGATTCAGCTAAAATATATTAGGCTGCAATCTGATGTCTTCTTCCAGTATTTGATGTCATTGAGCACAACAATGGAAGTGATATAATTAAAAAGGAATCAGGACAATTAAAGTGAAGAAAAAGTTCCCTCTGTTCAAAAAGGCAGTGGCAAAAGCAGATGATTAGGTTATTTTGGAGGGTGGTTTTGGATTGTCAGAGTGAGATTAGCTCTTGTGAAAGCTCTGATTTCTAGTTTTCATCTGTTTTTCTCATTTCTTCCAATCTTTCTTTGCAGCTGATATGGACTTTTTTTAAGCATCTATTATTCCATATCATCCATGAAAACAACTTGATGCAATTTACAAAAGAAATCACTTCCATAGCTTCCATTTTGCAGAAGGAAAAAAGTGTGAAAGTTGACTTCAGATAGAAGTGAAGCCAAATTTTGTGGGCCCTCTGAAAATACAAAAATCCTCAAGAAGTTCCACTGTGCTTAGTTAGAGGCATTTCTTCTTGCTGGATCCCAGAAGGGTGTTGGTCCTGTGAAGGGAGATGGAGAATATCTTTCGCCTAAAACAGGAGCTGCCCTGGCAGTGTGACGAGAGAGGTGTGATGGAGCCTGATGGTGATAGCCCAGAACTGGATTGAAATCAAAGAATATTATGAGATTAACCAGAACAAATTTTCAGAAGAAGTAATAGCAGAGATGGACTAGACAGAAAGAACAGCAAACAACACCAGAGTGGACTTGCCTAGTTTTTGCCTGGAAACTATGTCGGGAAAAAAAGATTCCAGTGAATCAACTTTCTGTAACCCTGACTTAAAGACATGAAGAGATGGAGGAATCATGACATCCTTTGATTTGTTAGTGCCATAAACATGGCTTGAAGTGTTCCCTTTACCTCTGTTTGGAATTTGCTTGTCTCTGAGTTAATTTTACTTTCTCAACTGATGCAAAAATCACACCAGTTCCACTCCATTCCAAGCTTGAGCCAACCAAAATGAGTCATAGCTCAGTGTCAGACAAACCATGAACAAATCATTGCTCATGTATTTCCTGTCATAGCCTGTCTACCTCAAGACCCAGAGAAAGAGGGGGACAGAAGTATCCTGAAGGGACAATTCACATCAGAGGCAACCAGTGACATTGAGCCCTTATGCAACGCTGTGTCAGAGTCAGAACAGTAGAAAGAAATGTGAGTGAGTTACACAGGACTTCAAATACAATTTTGGGAAAAAAAAATCCCAATGCAGAAAGAATCATTGCCTTTCAGATAGCATAGACTGTTTCAGGAGAGCAAAGTTCCATAGGGTGCACCATAATCATTGGTTGATATGAGAAGCAGCACAGCAGCTGCTGCTGAGAGTGGAAGCAAACCAAGCCATGAAAGTTAAACTGGCAGGGGAAGTTGTGGAAGCTGCAAAGAGGTCTCCAAACGTGCAAGACAGAGCAGTGGAGTGGCAGAGTGTGGGGAGTGCTGGGGCTAAGAGAGTGTTAACATAGGTAATCTGTGCTGTAGGACAGGGAAATAGAGGGGAAACTTGCTGTATCACTAAATCCAAGGAAAGAAATTTAGAAGATGATTCACAGAGCTAATATACAGATATGAGATGTACTTTTGGGCTGTGTACAAAAGGGGAAAATACTATGATTCACACAGTTTAGGAGAGTTGCCTTCAGCTGCCTTGACGTGAAAAGTTTCAAAATGGGGCTGAGAACTCTGGAAACTAGTTGGAAAGTCTTCAATTTTTAAAGTCTGAGATTATGCCAGTGTTTCTGACCTTGCTTTTACCAAGCATCCCCTGCTGGGCAAATTCTAGCCTGGATCTTTAAAGTGTAACAGTCATATAATTCCTGCTGCTCCTAATGGAGATATTCTGCTGCCTGTTCTGAAGGCAGCTTGCTATCTCTGTCCTGTGGTTTGCAGTGGCATTTAGATAAATTATTTGGTGCTGGGCTCTGCAATGGCCCAGAAGGTATAGACAGAGCCTACAGCAATTGCAGTTGAGTACCTTCCCTCACTAAATGTGTACTTTTGTTACATGCCCAAAGTTAGGTGAAGCTGAGTCTGGCCCTGTATAAACCACCTGGAGAATAGTCATTCTTTCTTTGGAAAAATTTTTCCTTTTTACATACATGACTTTTTCCAGGGAGTTTCCTGTCTGTGAATTTTCTTGTAACACTTCTGAGTGTTTACCAGGGAGTGTCTTGCCTTGAGACATTTTTACTTGCTTGTTTGTTCTTTCTGGACAGCTCCTATTAAATTAAACCATATATCCATTCATACACACAACATCCCAGTAACCAGGTCAATACACACTAGTCATAAATTATTACAGAATGGGTCCAAATCCATCACTCAGGCATCCATTGATTATCTATACAGCTGCTCCCTGTAAGTGAACACTTTGTATGCAAGGTCACTGTAGAAATCCAGCTATTTTTAAAAGGACGTTAATAGCAACACGGAAGCAGGCTTTGATTGAACTGGAAGTGTAATTTTCAATTAAGAGCCTTCACTCAGTCTTCCTTCCATTAGGGTCTAATTAGATTTCAGGAAGACACGAAGTTTCAGACGCTTCAGCCGTGCAGCCTCTCCATTAGCTGACACCATATGCTTTGTGGTTTCCTTTGTGAAGTCCCGATTAATTTTCCAGTGTTAATTTTAACTCTAGCTGAAATGCTTCACCAGGGACCTGATTAATGGACTAGCTGTAACCAGCCCATCCCTGCTTCTTTCTGCCATCAGTTATACAGTAATGAGGTTAGTGAACATCAGACTGATAAGTTTTTTTCTCTACTACTCTGGGAAATGCATGTATTTCATTTGGACTGTGTAAGGAAAGGATCAGTCCCACCAGTTTGTCACATGGCTTAGCTTGCTAGGTTACAGACCCTCTCCCAAGCTACTCCTTCCTGCATCACTTTGTCTCTCTGTGATATCTACAATATCTACACAAACCACAGATCTGTATATACACCTTGGACAGTAATTTTAAAATACGTGTTCATGCTTCCTGTTCCACTCTTTTCCAAATGGTTTGCTTGGTTCAGAGATTGACAGAGCAATCTGTCAATAGTGGTAGAGCATCTCTGGTGTGAAGCCACAAACTTCACCTCTTCTGATATTCTTTCAGCTGAAAGAAAATCTTCTGGGACTGTGGTTGCTGATATAAACAGGTTCTTGTCAGTACTCCCAAAAAATGTTGATTTGTGTAAGGGTTTATCATAGTAAAAAAATGGACACGTGTGGTCAAAGAAGCATTAGCTGGAGATCCATCTCATGTTGGTGATGAGAGGTGTGAGAGACTCATGCTCATTGGAAGGGGTTTTGCAACACAGACAGTGTAAATCAATCTTGAATGAGGACCAATTTTTGTTGGGCACACACCAGATATCACAAATTAGATCTTTGGATGATGGTCTTTATTTACAGCTGTCAAACCATGGGATTTGCACTGCTGTTAAAGCAGCTCTATTCGAAAGGCATGCCAAGATATGGGAAAAGGGTGTGACACAGGCAGACTGGTGATGGAAGACTCACTAAACAGGTAATCTTTGACAGATTTTGCAAGTAGTAGAACACATGTAACACATTTCTTGCAGCTCTACTTGCTGTTTGTATTTCAACCCATATTGCACTAGCTCCTCAGCATAAACCTGAATGATCTGCAGTAAATAAAAGATCAAGCTAGGTAACTTTTGACTTAGAAATACTCAAATCCACCACTGAAGTATAATCTAGTATGGTGATTTTCAGTCTATGAGGATCTTGCCTGTGATCCGCAGGGAGAAGAGCTGCAACAGGGCTCTGTCTGGGAGGTGCTATTGTGCTTCCATAGCTTGTGCTGTTGTGAAGGACCATAAGATCACCCAGGCTGTGCATCAAGTCCATCTTTATGACATTCAGATCCTGAACTGCTGCCTCAGACACACTTGGGAGATAAACACAGACCTTCTGTATTTAGGGGATTCCTCCCAGTCTCCGTGTTTCTCTATGTGGTTTTGGCTGCCAGGCTTTAGTTTAAAACAAGACACTGCAGTAATATTTTATTGACTAGATTTTACAGGAAAAGAAAGAGTTGTAATAACTTTTTATTGACATTGTTCTTCCAGAGAGACACAGAAATAAATCACCAGCCTGCAGGAGTCAGAATTCTCTCATTCTTTTTGGGACCACAATCCATGGATTTCACAGCAGGAGTTACCCAACATAGAATCATAAAATTTTCTGAATTGAAAGGGACCCACAAGGGTCATCTGGCTATTTGCTGTCAAAAAACTCCCTCACCAAATGTGGTTGAAATGAGCCCAAAGGATGGAAAGGTGCTGGGTCTGTCACTGACAACAGGATAGACCAATAGTTCTTGAGAGCTGAGGCTCTCTCAGTGGCAATCAAAAGGCTAGGAAAGGGTTAAGCAATGAGATGTCCCACACGGAGGACCTAAATGCAGTGTGAAACGTCATGATTTTTTTTTTTTCCATTTCAGTTTAGCTCTTTGCAATGTGAATCCTGTAAGGAATAAAGGAGCTGAGGGAGGGAAGAGCGGATTATATATTTTGGGTGTAAATCAGATAAAGAGAATGATTAATAACTGTAGGTTTTTGCTACAGTATTTTATGAACTCTGTCAATAACTTCCCTCCTTCCTCCCTTTCCCAGCCTCAAAGCAAGGGCCTAAAATTAGATAGCTGATTAAGGAGAGCTGCAGGGTGAACTAAATACATCAATCTTGCTTGTAATGAGGAACATGGGTACATTTGTGCAGTGATGAACCTCGGGGCCAGGGGTGGCTGGGTACTGAATGTTTTCTGTATTGATCTTCCCGTGCAGCCATTACCTCCCAGAGTTTCTGAAAGGCTGAATCTGATCACAGGAGCTCTCTGCCCAAGGAGGCTGCTGGGGACTGGGGGCTGAAGTGGGCAAGTTTGGTTTTTTTTATTCAGGGTAAAAGAGACTGAGCAGCTTTCTAGACTCTAACGTGTTTGCCAGCAAAATGGGCTGTCTCATGCTCATTTCCCCTTTCACCCCTCACCAGAAATGTGTAGCAAAACCACATTGAAAGATTCACCTTGCCCTAGAAAGCCTTTTCTTACAGCTTTTTACCCTTAAAGACATATCTTATGGTCCTTTTTAAAGACTAATGGCCCATTTCATATGCCAGATGAAGAGATTTTATTAGACAAAGAGTAAAGATGCTCCTGCATCACAGGAGCAGAAATCCACCAGAGGGGAAAAAAAAGCCTGAGCCTCCTATAAGAAGGAGGAAATAAAGTTCTGCTAAACAATTTGATTTATAAATTAAATTAAACTAAATAATATTACTGCATATGACAAACAAACGAAACTTATTCTGATGTCTAGGCCAGCTCCAGAATTGCCTTTCTCTTGTAAGCAGAAACCCCTCTATTAATCTCTCCTTATACTCTGATACAGTTCATTCACATCTAGCAAAATATTTTAGGAAAGGCCTATGGACTCTCCTGGGATTTAGGATCATCCTAAAGGATGATTGGAAGGTCAAGTAAGCAACAAAATATGGAGATGAAATCCTTTTAAGTATCCACTTTGGCTTCTGCCTTAGCATCACAGAGTTTCTT
Source organism: Pycnonotus jocosus (assembly GCA_013400435.1). Lineage (NCBI taxonomy): Eukaryota > Metazoa > Chordata > Aves > Passeriformes > Pycnonotidae > Pycnonotus > Pycnonotus jocosus. The sequence goes on along the minus strand of VWYP01020633.1, from coordinate 341,799 downwards.
TGTTTAGAGTTTGTAGTTTCTGAGAGAATTTTCATGGTTCAAGCTGATTTAAGCCAGAAGACCAACCTTCATCTGCCTGCATTCCTGGGCAGAGCATGAAGTTGTTCCAAAACAGATAATCCCATGATCACCCAAATAATGCTTAAGGAGAGAGCTATAGGCTTATGCCATCTATGGGCTCTGTTCCTAGGATTAGACTTCTGCTCTACTGTTTGTGTGGAGCAGCAATCCCAAGAGACAACAGCTAGAGAAGAAGAATTTCTCAGCCTTTTCTGGGGGCTGAGGACTCTGTGATACTGAAAAGTCATCTAAGGAGGGAAAGGTATGACCATGTAAACTTGTTGCTGCCCTTTGGTTATTCAATTTTTCACTTGGAAGATTCAGGGGCAGGTAACCCAAGAAAAAAGCTGCTCCTGGACATGACCCTGACACAGTAGAACATCACAACATGCTAAGAGACCCCAAGTGAGAAGACAGAAGATCTAAGCTAAGAAAGATCCCCTTTCACATTCCCATCTCTTGCAGAAGACTTATGATCACTTCAAATTCAAGGCTGAAAGCCAATGAAATCTCTGCTTTCTCCAAGAGAAAGGGCATCTACTTTCTTATGCTTTGGGCTCTAAGTGTCAGAACCACATTCCCCATTTGCTTGCTTCCTGCCACTCCTGACTCTTGTGGTTTAAATCAATGTTCCAGAGAGGAAATAGGGAGAATTTCTTTGAGATTAAAGCACTCTGTGAAGAGAAGGAAGGGGGAAAAAAAGATGTGTGCTTCAGTTTAATGGTTAGTGATTTGTGTCCTTTTCACTCTTCTGTCACCAGAGAAGGAAAGAGAAGGGGAAAAAAAGAAGAAGAGAAAAGCTAATGAGGGATAAAGTGCACAGGTCTGTCAGTTTAGACTTAAAGCTCCAGGAAGGAATTCAGTATTCTGCACAATTGCTTCCTTCTTCTTCTTGCTGCAGTTGCTTCTCCACTTGCTAATTCATCTTAATTATAGAATATTTGGACAGCTCAGAGCAAAGTTCTCTGTTGACAGTGCTTGAACAAAAGAAAGTATTTGGGCTCATGAATAGATGCTGTACTGAGGAAGTCTAATTGGCTTGCCATGACTGATAGTGCTACAGATTACACAAGTGGGGCTGGTGGTGTGCCTGGATTTTGCACAGTTTTCCTTGATCTGTCTGTTCTCTCACTGCTCTCCCATATTCTCCTACTCTCTCTGTCTCCTTGCATCTTGCCCCTCGTACAGGGTGAAGTAACTGGGGCGAAAAGCTTCAGGTACCTGGAGGGTTTTGACAGTGGAGGGTGTTAAACAAACAATGGAGGGTGTCTTAATACTGAAGAAACTCATATGGAGCTCTGCTTGATCCTGGAAACAGGGTATTAACAGTAACAGATGAATAATATTGATAATTTTAGTAGCTTGATTGGTGCAGAAATAAGGTCTCAAGTAAGATGACATTTATGACTGGATTGCTAAATGATTTTCACCTTGGATCTACAAAGAGAGACCAGAGGGCCAAATGTAGGGTCAGGCTCAGATCACTCTGGGTACAGAGCTGAGAAGGAGCACGATCCAATGCCAGGAAGCAATAGGGCTTCTCTTCATCTCAGAGGATGTTTTGTTCCTTTGCTGGTGATGCTTTCTGCTTAGGGCTAAGATGCCTTCTGCTTTGGGCTTACCCATTTTCCTTGAAGCCACGTGGTTACCCTACAGATGAGTGGGAAATATTCTATTTTAAAGAGGTTATTATCTCCCAGGACAACCAAAGTGAAATTGCCACTCTCCTTGGAAATAAGCAGTGGTGCTTGAATGCCATGCTATTCTAATGCATCTCAGTCCTGCTGGGAGTGACCTTCCAGAAACATATTTTCTCTGCAAGAGATCTCACCCCCAAAGCCATCCCATTTTCTCCTGCCTATCTATGCAGACCAGAAAGGAGGTTTTATTTAGGTAGCACTCTCTTTGCACTTTAGGCCAATTATCTATTTTTTTTGTGTGTGAAGAGCACAGGGAGGTCTCTTTCAGCATAAGAGGATACCTCTAGATGGTTTTGAATGGTAGAAAACAAATGACACAGTTTATTAAAGAGGAGAATATTTCAGGGACAGGTGGCCTAAAACATAGTCTGCTGCTTTATATTATAATATGGAAAAGTTTGTATTATAGTTTTTATACCACTCTCCATCTCTTCCCCAAGATCTTTATCTTTATGTGAAAAAGTGACACCTTCTTCATGAGTCATGATAAACCCCAAAGGCAGCTATGAGGTGGAGTCTGTTCACCCTGCAGTGTCCAGTGCTGCTGTTTCCTGTTTCTCCAATGGGCTGGGCAGCTGGGTGTGCTCCCCAGCATTTCCAGACACACTCAGAGCAGGCAGAGAAAGGCCTTCCTTGACCTCTCCCAGTCACTGAGACACACCTGTGGTAAAAAGTCAACCAGAGCAGAGGGCAGCCCACTCACTGCTCTGTTGCTTAGATAAGATATTGTTAATATTAATCCCTTTATCACTGAAATTGGAACTTTATTTTCACAAACACAAAATCTGAAGCAGCCAAAGTTTCAAATCTCATTAAAAGTCTAAGGAAGTTGAGCAACTTTAGGATCCCCTTGAAATTCCAGCCTATGGAAGCAGAAAGCAGTGCTATTAAATTGGGCAGCCTCTTGACACCACCAAAAAATAATGTAACTTATGCTGAAGATGTGGATGGAAAAAATTTTCTAGGACATAACTTTGTCCAAGGAGTACCAGCTTCTGTAGTAAAAAAAGCAGGAGGAAGGGACTGTCACCCATGACCTCACCCAGATGCATGCTGAGGGCAGAATCAGGTTTACCCAAACCACTACTGAGAGATGTCAGTTTATTTTGGGCCTTGCCAGCTTTTTCCTGATGTCTCACTTAAATCCTCCTTGCCTGCTTTTAAGCCAATACCTTCTTATAGCTACAGTAGACATGCATTTATTTATTTATGACTCACTCTTCCGCTACCTTCAGTGCATGTAAAAACTGCTATTCTAATTCTCCTCTTTTTCAATCATTGGAGACTTAAATAGCTTGATTTCTTTCAGTCTTTCCAAGTTAACACAGACTTTCTAGATATCTGCTGACCCTTTTTGTTCTGCTGATAATTATTTTCAGTTAGCTAGATTACATCTTGTTCAAAGAAAAATGGTTTCCAAACCTGGATGCAGCAGGGCAGAGAAGGAACATTTCACACCTTTGTCCTACAGCAATCCTGTATGAACAGGTATATTAGCACTGAGTTTGATGCTTTTTTGTCTGTCTGTAAAAACACAACACGATCCCAGGGCTCCAATGAGTTCTCTGAAATGCTGAGAACTAAGAGTGAACACAACATGCAGTATTTAATTGTATAAGATTTTTAAAATTTTTTAATTTTTTAATTTTTTTTTTTTAAATCCTGAGTGAATTAAAGTGGGCCATACCTTTTTAGGTCATAATGCTCATATTCCCATAGGAGACTGTGACGGAGAGACAACTTGATGTCTGGTTCAGGCCTGTTCTTATCTCTAGACCCAACAGTAGTTCAAGTGTGGTCAACCAAAATCTTTGCATTTGAATTTTGTATGTGTGTGCACATGCAAAATATCTATGTGTATGTAAAACGCAAAGGAAGAGTTCAATACTGAATGAAATAAGATCAGTATAGATTATTAATACCAAAATAATGCCTAAGTAGATAAAATATTTTAAAATATTATTATGACTTGGAAATGGACATTACTTTGTAAAAGTCTTTGAACTTACTTATATGACACTTTCCATACTCAACCCAAGTCACAATTTGCCCATCTGCAAGTTTGCAGGCCAGCAATGTCCCCACCAAGGGCTGCTATGCAGGCATAGAAATACATGGGAAGCCTTTAGTGAGTTAGTAAAGGACATGTATATATACAAATATGAATATATAGAAATGTATGAATGTGTATGAAATTTTGCTAGGAGCTGCAATGTTTTTATAGATACTATTTTTTTCCACTAATATTTAGACATGCTATAAGGCAGAAACAAGGGTGTGAAAAGATGTGAGTAGGAGAGTTAGAATGAGCAAGGTAATAGCCATTTTTCTATTTTCCTTTTTATGATAGCTAAATATTGCTCTCTTGCTGGTATTAATAACAAATAAGCAACAGTGTTGCTTTGTATGCTATTGTTCTAATTAACCTTGGTTGCAGGATACCATGATGCAGGTCACTGTTAGGGCAAAGCAGCAAGGTAATATTTCAGTGATGTTTACGATGTTCTGGTGGGATTGGATTCACATGTTCCAGGGATAAGAGTTGCCCATGGTGGTGGAACACTTTGATCCATCTTGAGATGAAAGAGAGAATAGGTAATGAAGAGAATAAGGAGAGGAAATGTCCTCAAAAGGAAAATACATATATAATCAAGTTTTGTTGAGATGGGTGGGGAGCTCAATAAAGCCTGTGCTGTCTGAAACACAGGTGATCTATGAGAGGCTGCAGAAAGAGGGATGGGAGTGACCTTTGGAAACCTCACTGAATGCAGTGGCTCAACAGCAGCTCCTTTTCACCAGATTGCCTCAAGAACATTTTCCTACCTTGCCTTTTCTTTCCTTTGAAGTGAGGCACTGTCAGGATTGCTTGTACTTTTTGTTTTCAGCTGTCACCCAGTCCCTCTGCAATCAGAATTGAATTTATCAGCCCTGTCATGAAGGTGCAGCCACTGAAATAACTGCAAATGGGAAAGGCTTTGAATGCTGAGGCAAACAGCTCTGTCTGGATGGGCTCTCTTGAGAAACAGCATTCAGATACAACCAGTAAGAATTTGGAAGTTACTGAGCAGGATGGGATATTTTCTCATGAAAATGTATCTACCTTGTTTGGCTTGGTTTGTGGCAGTTGGAAATGGATGGAGGAATGGATGGATGGATGGTGCTGCATTCACCTTCCCTGTGATCTGGCTCAGCATAACAGTGGAGAGAGGAACTTGCTGCAATGGTTTACTGTGGAGATTTCTGTGTGCTAAAATATCTTTGGTACCAGACTTTGAGCATGTTGTTATGCTGAAGAAATGTTTAAATGCACAAGTCAAACCTGCTGGCTGGATTTTCAGGGAAGATGGCTGCAATAGCTGAAGTGGCTTCTTCACCTTGAGTATCCCCACTACTTTATGACTGACTGATTTTTATTTTTTTAGCTTTGACATTTCACGAGACTAGAAGCTCAGCAGCAACTGCCCTTTCTTTTTGGAACTCCCACCAAGGAGAGAGGGCCAAATAGCAGCCCAGCCATGCCTGGTTGAAGGGTAAAGAGAAACAAGAACACACACCTCCTGTTCTCCCTGTTGGTCTGGGCTTCTGTGTCAACATTTTACAATGCTCCATTTATTGGCAGCAAAGCTCAGTGAGGTATTTATTAAGGCTTTTTGTGGGGGAATGGCAAACTTCTTTTGAATGTCACTGCTGAAGGTGAGGAAATGGGAACAGGTGGCAAAACAACCCCCTGAATGTATTTATTGCATGACTTGGCTGAGAGGTAGCATCCCCAGCTTTACAGCTCTTGGAATAGCCATGGCAGCTGCAGCTGACCTGCAGATGTTGGCCTCTCAGAGGGACCCACTGGCCACCTGCTCCAAGTTGCTTTTGCCAGGAGCTGGCTTGAAACAGAGATGCTGATGGCTCTAGTGGGATGGAGCCTTTCTCCTGATGGTCACCTGAACAAACCAAGCTCAGCAGGGAGTGATCAGAAATTATTCATGCTGTGCTCCAGTCACATGGGTGCAAAATTTTGAGTAACACTGCTGATGCCAGTAGCTACTCAGAGGTAACTATGGAGCAGGGTAGCAAGCAGGGATTTGTCTGCCAGTCCTCTTTCTCCTCTGAAGTTGCATTGCTCAGGTAGGTCTGTGTGAAGGAGACTGCTCTCCTCCTATTCCTTCATCTTCACTCATTTAAAGCTCTTCAGCTGAGGCTCAAGAAGTGCTGTATGTTACACAAGTAAGTAGTTGTGAGGAGGTGTAAACAGAGCTGAGAAATACTTTACTGCGACAGCTTTTTAGTCTTAAGATTTTGGGGGATGCAGCTGTCCTTTGCTGTGGGATAGACCAAGATGAAGCACTGATTAAACCTTCTGCAGGCACAGGAATTTTTCTGGTTCCTTCACTTTAATGTAATTTAACAAGATGCAAAAATCTTTAATAAAGCATATGTGTGTGTGCCTGAACAGCAATAAAAGGAAAGTTTTCCAGTACCCATTTGGTGAAAGCAGGGCACTTGAGCTGTGTCTCACAGATTATATACCTATTACACATTTACTATTTTCCTCCTGGAACAAGCCTAGCTCTGTGAACCTCACACTGTGCAGAGGGTCCCATTATGAACTGTGTGAAACCAGCAAAACAAAACCATCTTCAATCTTTGTGAATCTTGTTAGCCATGAAATGCCTTGCATTTACTGCATACTGTGGCAATAAATACAAGGTGAAGTGAAAGGATGCAGATTATTAAACTATACTCCTTAATGGATTTGATATAATCTAATGTCTAAGTCATGCAACATTGCTGAGATATGAACAGCACTGGATACAGCAGAGCCCTTTAAATTGAGGGCTTGATGAAGGAAAAGTCCCTCTATGGTAATACCTATTCAGCATCTGACAGCATAATGCCCCATTATAATGGTAGGACACACATCTTCCTTCCCTCTGTGGAACTGTGATTACCATCCTGGACTGAAGTGGGCTTCAATAATGTGGACACTGCTTGCTCCTGCTGTGTTTTTCTGCTTTGAAATTGGAGTAATTTGTTGCAAATCTCTCCTACTCTTGCTGTCAGGATCCTCGCATCAAAAGAGTGGCTAATTGACAATAGAGCTGATCTAAAAAACAGTAATAGAAATGGTAATTGAAGAAGCCAACCAATGTTTACCTTTCTTGTTTAGAAGCAAATTTTTAACCATATTAGAAAAAGAGAAGAGTGTAATTGTAAAATATTTTTCTGAAATAAATCTGAAGGGATGTGGGTAATGAAATGCATAATTTCTAATGTCTTTAGAAATGAAGCAGATACTGACACAGCATTCCATGCTAAAACCCAGCTGGGGGAGGACTGCCAGGACTCTGTGCTGCTTGTCTGCACTGCTAACTCCAAGGAGGGCTCATGTGACTCGGGAACTATTCAAACAAGGAAAAAAGGGCCTGGTGGGATGGTCCTCTCCCTTTAAGCCTCGGGGATTTCTCCTTGTCTCCCCCACCCCATGGCAGAGGAGGAACCCTTCCAGGCCTTGCTGGCCTCGCAGGAGGTGCAGCCCCTGGGCTGGTGACCCTGCACTGTGCCCACCCCGCCAGGGCCCCTGGTTCTGCTCCCTGCCCCCTGCCCAGGCAAACAGCTGGGTGGCTTCTGACATGATGGGGATGCTCTTAGGCTCTTGCCCCGCTACCTCCTCCCTATTTTTCAAGGCTCTTTCTTGCTTTCTTGCTGCACCTGTCCTTCCCTTCCCCCCTTACTGCATCTGCTTGTGCCATGGTTGCTTTCCTGCGGGCAATGGATTGCTGAGCTGACTTTTGCTGTAACAGCAGGTTCTGACTCTGCCTTGTGTTAGCATGGGGCTATGGACAGTCTGACAGGCTGCCTTTTTGCTGCCACTGGCTCTGGGGTCTCTCTGGGTTGTATTCCATGCTGTGGTACAATCCAGCCTTCAAGATATCAACAGAAAGTCTTGGAGTTCTGGTTATAAACTTCTTGTGATCACCAGATGCTTCACTTTTATTCCCTCACCTCCCTCTCTTCTACTGACATTTTTATGACTATTTATATACTTTCTGGAGAAAAAAGAAACTCAATAACATATTTTTTCCTACACTTTTTCATTAGGCCAATATTGAATTAAGGTACATTTATTTTTAGTAACAGTTATTTTTACTGTCCTTTTCCAGAACACAAGAGGCACCAGTAAGTAAGGCTGTACATTAGCCCATGCCTGTGTGTGCAAATGTCACTGCTGCACAGAAGCTCCCTCTCTTTCTTTCCTCCATGCTGTGTGTCACCTTCACACCACTGCCAGCAGCTCTCAATCACTCCCCTTGACGGAGGTCAAAGAACACTTGCAAAGTCTTAAGTCTTCCTGGTGACAGTCCAAGGGGCTGCTAGAGCACTTTAGACAGCCTTCCTCTCCCTTTCTCAGCCTTCACAATGAAAGTTGCTTTTTTTCTGACCTGGAGGCACTTAATATTTCTTTAGTGCAATGCTAGCAATGGTGTCAGCTGGCAAATTGTCATGACTCATTTAGACTGACTGTCTGGACTTATTTCTTCATAGACTTTCAGCACAGCAAAATCCAAATGTAAGTTGCTACATGATTCCCTCATCTCTACCAAACCTTCAGTGGGGATATACTGGAATGGCTCCTAAATTCAACACCCCCACCATTACGGGCACAGCAAAGGACTCCTCGTAATATATCAGGTTAACAGCTAGAATGCTTTATGACATGCTTATCTAAAGACTGTGGATAACTCACTTGGCTTTTCTTGGCTTCCACTGGTCACTCATAAAATGGACATCATGCTCTTCCTTCTTTTTTGATAATCCACAAAGCTTTTATGATTATTCTCTATCTACATGCACTTCCTATGTAATTTGGATGTTCTTTGGGACTGGGAGAAGCTGGGGTTTCCCATGCAGTATTTTTGCACAAATAGAATGACCAACTTTCTCCCTTAATCTCTGTGCAGCACCCTGTGATGTGTCCTTTTGATTATGGGGGGAAAAAAAAAAGAACATTTAAAGAAGGATATTTTCTAAAAATGTGAGTGTATTTGGCATCAATACAATTTCCCTCTGCAGCCATGAAGCCTCACCCAGGAATAGAGAATTTTGAGAACTTTAGAGACATCCTACTGCGTCTCCATATCAGGCATGTACTCTCATCCTCTTGAGTAACCTGCTTACACCAGGTAAGTGACTTTGTTTTCATTGTTCTGGAAAAGTGACCTCCAGTATTTTGAAAGGCAGCAAGTGTGATAAATACAGGTAATGTACTCTAGCACATTTAAGCTTTACTGAGACACTCACAGTCTACGTGGCAGCTGGCAGTAGAGGCTGCCTCACGGCTATCTTTAGCATGCAATGAAGATGACCCGGTAGCCACACAACAAGGCACACAGGGCACCTGAGCAGCCTGCACAGCAGTTATCTCCAGCTGGCTCCATCTGTGTGAGCCCCAACCACAGCCCTTCTGAGAGGGGCACTGTCCCCCATCAAATGGCTATTTCTCAATAATTTGGGTGGTGCTCGCCTTGGCGTGAAGACCAACGTTCATTCATTTCATTTGGGCAGGAAATCTATATTCTGTATTATTCTTGTGTTAATAATACAGAGGGCTAAATCAAAGGTGAATTGATTTCCTGAAGCTGAACATACTTTTGGTGTTAGCACAAATACAGCCACAGTCAAAGAGCAGACCTTTCAATTTAGCCCTTCTGCTGTCGATGTAAATAAAATTGCTCATGAAGCAAATTGCAGCCAGTTATTGTCTGTACTCAGAACCATTATGTTCTTTGGAAATGATCATTTATGTTAGACAGTGGATTAAGTTTCTATGAAAGTGTGTAAGACAAATGCAAAACACAATTTACCTTGAAGGTCAACTGAATATTGGAATTGGCACTTACAGGTCATTATTATGCAGCTGAAATGATCCCAGAGAAAGGACTGATATTTGCAAAATGATACAAAATCAGAGATCCTTGATTAGCTGACAAAAGCAAGAGAAAAAGTCACATGGACTGTTGTCACTATAGGACACGAAAGAACAAGACTGACTCCAGTCCAGGTCAGAAGGCAAGAAAAAGAGGAAGTTTATTTTGTGCCTGGAGTTATATAGTTTTCTAACAAAGATCACAGATTGGAGGATGAAGTTGCCACCTCTGCAACCACGCTGGTCAAATTAGCAGTCCGTCATCGGACTCCTCCTTAGAGAAAGGAATGATAACAAAAGGAACGCAGTTCCAAAAATATCACTCTGTGTACGTGGAATCTGTGAGAACTCCACTAAAGAACACAAAAACATCAGAAGGCTTGTGAAGATCAGGGCAACAGACTGTTAATCCACAGGGCCATGGTGGGTTGGAGGTAAAATTTCTGCATAATTGTCTGGCTTGCATGGGCAACACATGGGTATGGGAAAACATCCCTCTAAGAGATGGTGAGCAGAGGGAGAGATCTTCCCTTCAGTGCCTCATGTCAAGAGGAAGACTTAACTCCAATGCATGCACCATTAAGGTAGATTTACCATTAAGGTAAGATTTGGGTAGACAGAGCAGGAAAGAGAGATGCCATTTCTGGCAGAGCAAAGGACCCATCTGAATGAATATTTCTGTGCATGTTTTGGTCAGCAAACTTACTGTCATCTAAGGAAAATGATTAGCCACCCAATTTGAGGCACAGTTTGTTCCTCTTCCTCCTAGGAAGAAGAATGAGTTACATACGACTACACCTAAAAGGCTGCTGTGAAATACTCTCATCTTCCTCAGGTACACTCTGTACTGGTGCTTGTGGCTGCACAGGAGTCCAGTCACCAAAGTTCTCTTTAGCTTGGAGTGCACAGTGTGGCAAGAACTGTCTTACTGTGCTTCCAAACTTCTCTTGGGGACAGCCTGAGCTCAGCTGAGGTCTGGGCTGCCAGCCCATTTTATGCATTCTGATAATGGGGTGTCCTTACAGAGTGGGTGTCCTTGCAGGAAAGGCCCTGAGCTGTGCCACCGGCATGGCCTCAATCCTGTAACATTGCTGCCGAGACAGAGGAGGATGGAGCTTGTCAGGCAAGGAAGAGATATTCCCTTTATATGGCAGTGCAATTGTCCTTAGAGCACACCCAGAAGTCCCAGGTTCCTTTTGGGTTCACCAGCTGGATCACCTAAACTTCACTCTCACTGTCCCTTTCACATGGCTGACCAGCAAGGAAAATAGGGCAGAGCCTCACACTCTTGGGGTGACTTCCCAAAAAGCTGATGCTGGAATAAGGAAGGTTGCCAAAGAGAGAATCTCCTTTGAAAAGTATCATTGTGAATGATCCCAGATAAGTCTGTCCACAGGGCTCTCTGCTGCGAGCTGCCTCTTGATGTGGGCACAGGGACCAATCCTTTGGCACAATTGGCTTGCACAGCCAGCACTCTCAGCCTCTGCCTTAACATCACAGTCTCCAGCAGGTTCAGGAATGTTTTTCAGCATTTATTGGAGATACATGATGGCATTCTGTACAGCAAAAATGAAGTGCTTATGAAGTGCTTTGCTGCTTTGGAGAGAAAGAAAAACTCCCAGAGAGTTGCTTCTATTGTCATTGGCTGATTGCGAACTATCTTGAACAGCCATTTAAAAATCCCACAGGAAGCTGCTTTGTGCCTTTAAAGAGAGCAAAGAGAATCCTGAAGGCTCTGAAATAGTGGCTACTAATCCTGGAGTAGGCACCTCCAGAAAATGGGAAATGGTGGACCTGGCTGTCAGAACTAATCACCTGGAAGACATATCCCAGTGCCTTTTCTAGACTAATTGGATGAGATACTGCCATCATTTCCAGAACAGGTCTGATGTTTGATGGAAATAGCACAGCCATGACCTGTCAGTATTGCTGGTCCCATGCTAATGGTTCATGGGAGAGAAAAGGGGCTGTTAGTGTAGCTTTGATGTATAAAGCTGGCTTCTTTTACTTCGAAGCTTACAGCAGGAGGTAGGATGGGAATTGCCTTAAAACACTGCTGGATACTGAAATAATAAAACCTCCCCCCCCGAGTAGATTATGAGTGAATGTCCTTTTCAGTGGTGCTGTCCCTAATGAAATACAGCTCTCTCACCTGTCATAAGTTCCCTTTTTCTGTATGTTAACATCAGACAATCAATCTTGTCCCATCAGCTTCAGCAGTATGCAACTCCCCCAGCTTGCTGGGGAAAGGCTTCTTTTTTTATTTCCTCTTTAATTAAGCTCTGTGGCATGCTGCTTTGCTTGCAAGACTCCAAGATGTATGTGTGCTGCTTCAAACAAACCATTGGAGAGAAGAGCATTAAAGATAGCCCTCTCTAGCAGTGTGTGGTCCAGAGCCACAGGTAAATGAAGGCACAGGCAACAGCATCAGCAACAAAAGGAGGTAATGATATGCAATTACTGGATTTGCAAACACTCTGCTGGGATCAGGACATCTAAACACACTATGCCAGGCTGCCAAAAGGTTGAAAACAATTTTTTTACAAATGCAAAGCAAGTGGGGACTTAGTAGCAGCACACAAGATATGGCAGGTTCTTTGAACAGTATGAATGGCTCTGTCAAGCAAATGAGAGACAGGAAAAGATAAATGTTTTCCATCCAGTTTTACTATTGTCTGCATTATTGTTCCTACAGTGTAGTTAGAGGTGATTTTAAGCTTTTGGCAACAGGTAAAACTCAGCCCATTTAAGTACACATTCATCAGGCACCTGCCTGATGATGATCCAGGTCTCTGTAGATGTGAGCTGGTCCTTAACCATTTCCCTCATTGCTTGAAGCCATTGCCCAGCCCATGAACTTACTCTTATGGTTCAAAGGAGTCTGTGCCCCATTACTGCAGCTCAGGCCTGTCCATTCAATAAAGGAGGCTGCTTGCCCTCTCTCAAACAGTTCACCTCATCCTTGAAATGCTTCTCCTTCCCCTGTGCTGTTGTGTTGTCCAGCCACTGCTTGGGCATTCATTTGTTGACTACAATCCATGTTTTTGTCCCCTGAATCTGGGCCATTGTTAGAAATACTGGCAGACACAACCACCCTCTGAGACTTTACAGTGTTATCTATATTTAGACCCTGAGACCTTGCTGGTGGGGTAAATAGGGTTACATGATAATAAACCGAGGCAGAGGTTAAAGATGAGGTGTAATGTGTTTGGCCTTCCTGACCACATGCCCTCGGCCATTTATTGATTCACCCTTGGCAGTGGATAGGGACTCTTATGACAGAAGATCCTGGACATCAACACAGAAAGACCAACACCATTACAGAGAAATTGTCATCTAAATAAACCAGAAGTAAACTTACAAATGTCAGAGCTCAGGAGCTGGGTCCTTGGTTGTTTTCCACTTAGATTTCACACTATTCATGATGTAGCTGTGCTGGAGACGCTATATTTTCCTCAGAAGGACATGTGGGATCTTCTGCCCAACTGCTTTTTTTAATCCCAGTAGTAACTCAATGCCCCTGGGATCCTTATCCTTCCCTAAATTTGCTTAAAACTGGTGGAAAAATTTAAATTATCTGCTGCGGAAGGGCCAAGTAGGATAGACAATATAGTGACTACATTGACACTGTTTCATTAGAAGACTAGGCTAAAAAACATGGAATAAATTACTATTTTAATCCTTGTTTTTTTTCTGGTGAGGAACATAAGTAAAGAGCAGGGCAATAAAGTACTTTGAAGGATTTGAAACATCAAAAGCACCTTGCACTGTGAATTCTCCTGTTACTAGGCTGTTTATGAAAATCTTTTTGCACAAGGAAGTATCTGGTGGCTTCAGATTAGATTATACATACCTGTTAGGAATAAAGCAGAAGGGGATTCTGATAAAAAGACCAAAGGCATAACCCATAAATCAAGGAGCGAAACAAAAATGGAACCTGCTGCTGATGGAATTTCCATTGATTTATTTGAACAGCCCCAGTATGAATAATAACTTAATCTGTCTCAAGACTCTCTCCCCACAGCACACTGATTTACAGCAGCCATCCATCTCTTTTCATAATTAGCAGCCTCTGACAGTATTTATTCTTCTCTGCCCACCTTCATTACCATTAAAATTTAGACTTTCTCCCTTCTCTGGAGCAGCCAGCACTTGTGTTGCCTGGTACACTGGGATTAGTCAACAGCTTGATTTGTGGAGGTGTTTTCTTATGCCTTACCTCCTTCGCACTGGCAGGGAGAGTCTGCTGCTTACAGGAGAAAACTTTTCCAGGAATTCAGCAGAAATCAACACAGCTGTGGCATTGCTTGGCAAAAAGAGGAGTGGGGCTGTAGGGCTGAAAGTCAAGGCATGGAGCAAGCAAGGCTCTGCCCCTTCAGCTGCTCAAGAGAAACAAAGGGAGCCAGGCTGCCCAAAGGATCAGCTAACAGAGTAAATCAGGCTGCTTTGTTATAGGTGACTTTTCTATCTCAGGTTTATTTCCAGTCTAAACTTTAGAGAACCCATATTGTCTAATACACTGCAGAAGCAGATAAAAAAATGATTGATGCATAAAAAGCATAAATGAAGATGTATCCTTTAAATAGCTGAATGTAAGACCAAAAGGCGATTTTCTGTTTCAGCATAATTACATTGATGACGTGTCATTATATCACTGGATAGTTTGATCCCAGAGCTGATTTGGTAAAGAGAAAGCAAGACTCCATGTCCAGAATGTAGATGGGCCTGAAGTTTCATAACTAACCTGATTATACATTTATTGCTGGTTAACATGGTAAATCAAGAGATGGTGTTAGGCATTTAATCAGCATGTAATATTAATGTGGAATTAATGAAATAATTATTGACATCTCTACCTGACTATTTTTGATTATTAACTGAAATTTAATTAAGTTGCTTATGGCAATGTGTGACATAATATCTAAACAGGTTTATTGGAGACACAAATAGAACCTCCTGTTTGAACCAGGTATTTTGGGGTTCAGGGTTACCTCCTTCTGTCTACAGAGTGCCAGTGGTTGAGCATGGGCCTTATAATAGATGGACAGACTTGACTTTAATTGCTCAAATTATTCTGGGTGAAACATTTTGTAAATTTTTCTCCCTCTTGTAGGAACTGTTACAAGGTGACAGAGTGACCAAAGGAGATATCCTGGAGGATACACACTAAACAGATTCAGAAGTGAAAACTGTGGTCTCCCTTTTGGTAAGTCAGAGGGAACAAAGTCAAATACATCATTTATTGCAAATTCTTCTTTCTGCTTGAATGACTGTGTCCATTTTCTGGATACGGAGACAGAATATAGAGGTGAAAATGAAGTGCCTGTCTTGCCCCGTGAGCACACACACTGACATGTTGATGAAATTTCACTTTCTGTTCCCTGATTGTCCACCTTCATCATAGGCCCAAACATTCCAGCTTCATTGAGAAGCTGATTGCTCATGAATGTCACCCAGCCCACAAGACTCTTACAGAATGTCTCATCACATGTGCTTGTTTAGATAAACAAATATTGCTGAGAGCAGCACAATGAATGAAACCTTATTTGCACAGCTTTGTAACTTGTGGCTGAGCTTGCTTAGGAAAGGACATGTTCATCCTGATTAATTTTCATAGGTGAAGAACACAGATTATTCTCTTCTGATAGTGCAGATTTTCATGGAATATGAAAGGGAGAGCTCTGAGAGCTTTTGAGCATTTGAGAGCTCTGCTCCACTGTCAAATTTGGCTGAAGTCAAGTGATGCTTTCAGAATTTATTGTTGGGGTGACACCCAGAGTCTGGGCCTTCAGACTGATAGTAGGAGTCATAAATCCTGTTTTTCTACATGAAATAGGCTGTAATCATCCCTTGTAGGTAAACCAAAGAGTATCAAGACATGAAGCCTCATTTTTTTCATCCCATCTCAGGTCCTCATACCATAGCTTTTTAGTTACCTTTATTATAAGAAAGCCTATCATGCCCCTCTAAGAAGGCCACTTTCACAGCAGTTTGCCAGCAAGTTATTTACAGGTCTAAGTGTGTCTGCGAGTTTGTACAGTCCTTCTGCCTAAGAATGATTTCCAGTATCACTGCTCTTTAATTTTGTATCTGAGCTAGTTCAATACCACAGGTCCTACCTTTAAAATCACTTAGATCCCTAACTTCATTATTCTATCACACTTCTCTCTTTAGTTGTGTTTACCAGGAGAATTCAAAGAGAACATTATCCCCCTTGCTGACTTTCAGATCTAATGTGAGATCTTTGCTGTTTGGCACAGTCTTGATAAAAGAACCCAGAGAAAGCTATTAAGGAGTGGTTTATATCAATGGTCAATGTCCCTTATAGTGCCACCTCTGAAAAACATCTTCATTCAATTGCCCTGTCAGGCAGCAATAACCACTTCCACTGATTTGTGGCAAAGCCAAGAAAAAAAATGAACACTTCCTCACCTTTGTTGTGTGTGAGAAAGGAATTTCAAAATGGCTGTGGGGAACAACTACATGTTTTTAACAGTAAGAAAAGATGTGCGTGTGAAGAAGGGCCTCTTCCTAAAGACTGCACTTTGGAAATATGGTGCTTAAAACAGCAAATAAAACATACTGGGACTGAGGAAGGGCAGATCTTTGCAGTGGCACACAGACCTGCTGACAGGAGAAGAGATAAACGGGAGATGCAGAGGGAGCAAGGTGACAACAGCACACCAAAGTGCCCACAGGCGCCCACCCCTCATCTCAGCAACATCTGTGTCTAAATGAATGCTGTGTTTGCCTGACCTTCCAATTCCCTGGTGCTTTTTTCCTGGAACTTCACTATTTCCTCACCAATAAAGTAACAAGTTTAAGTTTATAGAACCCTTCAGAAAGTGACTTAGGGTCTGTGGAGGCAGACTGAGAGTGTGAAGCAGATTTCAAGGTACAGAACAAAACCATATGCTCGTCTTTAGCAGACATGGAGAGGATGCTGTATTCTTGTCTCTTGGGAATTTATTTTTCTGTTCATTTTTGTCAGGCACACCTGCAGGAGGAAGGAAAAAGAAAAGGAGATTCACATGCAGAGTTATGAAGTCAGATATCTCAGTTGTGAGGGGCCCTTTAGGTAAACCATGTTTCCACTTTCATTTGTGTGAGTGCACAGCATCCACCAGTTGTCAGCTGTGGTGCAATGACAATACAATTCTTGTAGTTGGTCCTGAACACCACCAGGCATCACTACAGCATTTTGTGTGTGGCTGTGTGCTTCCCAGGCAGGCATGGAAGACACTGAAGAGATAAAATCACTTCCCCTCTGCTCTCATGCTCATGTGAACACATGTTCACAGTTACAGCTTTCCTTTGTCCTTTCAAATGTTTTCAGGGGAAAGAGGACAAATAGCGCTATTTTGAAGCTGTGTAAATTTCTCAACTAGTAGCCAGGAGGAAGAAGCAACATTGCCTTCCATCTCCCCAAACACACATGAGAGTCTATTTCAATTCTAACAGGATTTAAAACCAAATCTCTTCCAGAAAAAAAAAAATCATATTATTCTGAAAGATATTTCAGTATTTGATCTTCTTTTCTTTAGACCTACTTTGAAGATTTTTATTAAGAGAAATTTGGAAAAGCCAGTTTACTTTGAAGTGGAATACAGAAACTCACTGTGCAAAAAAAGCCACTGAAATGCTTTGGCCTTTTGTAAATTGCAAACAGTGATAAGGCAAAAAATTACAAACCTACAAATTCTTTCAGACAACACAATGTGCCTTTTTTCCATCAAGAACTGTGTTGCCCTGCTGTCTCCCTGCAGTGAAGAAGCAGTATCACTAGCCTTTCCTGACCTCTCCATAAAAACGGCGTGATTAATGGAAAGGGAAGATGAGGCAAAAGCCTTCCCTACAGATAACAGCTGTCTTCTGACAGTGACAGTGTCCCTCCTTTTCTTTAGGCACTGGGACCTTTCACACTCTGGGGAAAAAGGAAATAAGATTCATTTCAAAGAACTTCATTCAGGCTCATTGAGAGTTTAACAGCCAGTGCTGTATTAATGGCTGTCATTTTCTTCCTGTGCTCGTATCTGCTGACACGGGCTTGCAGCATCCTCAAGTTCATCAAAGTTGTTCATCTACCCCAGCCTGCTCCAAAATACACCCCAGAGTCCAGAACAAAACAAAGTGATTCTTTAGCTGTTGCTTTTCCCTGTGCAGTCAGGTTCTGTCACAAATGCAGTCTCACAAATCTGAAATTTTAAAAAAATCATGTAGTAAAGGAGATTTCTGCTTGCAACAGGCTTACTTCCAGCTGAGAACAAGATGATGGGAGCTTGAAGAATTCTGTGTATGTCAGAGATTTCTGTAATTTCTTAATTATTTGAGGTCCAAACTTGGCTGGTACACTGAGAAGTATAGATTTACTAAATTACCGGCACTGTACCCTGCTTAACCATGTCTTGCCAGCAAGTAATTTCTTGAGCATTTTGAAAAGATAGGCTTAGAAAATGGTGAGAGTGTTGATAGAAATAATGACTATGGAGTTGGGACAATAGACCAGGTGCCTTAGATTAACATCCAAGACAGCAGCTGCAAATTAGGAGAAGGTAGAGAAGATGTTTCTAGCTTTATTGCTCAGTGTGAAGTACCAAGAGTACTGAAAGATATGCTGAGTAAATGTATGACAGACACTCAAATCCGTGAATAAAGAAAATATTCATCAGATCTCTGAAATCTCGTTTGAGATTTTCCAATTTTTTATCAGTTCTGCCCAAAATATTCTTTAGGAAACTTATTTTCCTTTTCAAGTGAAGATTACAGCAAAGAATAAATGAAGACAAATGTGGTTTGTGCAAAGGACAGATAGAAAGCATTTCCAACAAAAGGAAAATGCAGATAAAGACACAATTCTCCACTGCAAATTATTCAGCACAAAGCATTTGAAACCCTGCAGCTGCACATTTCTGGAGGATGGAGTCCTTGGAGTATTGATACATATCCTCTCCTGTAGAGATCTGCTTTTGATCTGAGTTAAGGAGGCAGGACATGGGACTAAGTAGACTTTTGGTTCATTGTTGTTCAATTTGCTATGTCAACTGTTCTTCAGCAAATTGAGTTTTTAGAAATATGGTGAGACTGGGAAAAAACCCCATCCTAACACCACACAAAAGCATTACAGATATCCTGAGTTAAAACAGAAAAAGAGAAGAAAAAAGAAAAGCAACTCATGTATTTATTCTTTAAATAGCAGGTTAGGGAAGGAACTTGAAAGACAGCTTTTAGTTTAAAGATAAAGCCAAGCCATTGATTTGACCCATTTAGTTACCAAAGCTAAATATCTATGTTCTACATTACGCTGAAAAGAAATGTTATTATTCCATATGATTCTTTCACTTGCTTCAAATCCTCCAATCACATAATCGTTAAATAGGTCTGTGTACTCCTAACCTTGGTTCTTATGGTAATAAATTTGCATCCAGACACTGGAAATACTTGAAAGGTGTAGCCATCTCTTCCTGCTGCATTTACATCAAGGCTGCCTTCAGCTGGACTCCTTTGTTTTCTAGGTGGGTGGGCACAGATCATTTCACTGCAGCATGGCTACCTCTCTTCTTTTCAAGGTCATTGCAAGGGCTGCCATGCAGAAATGAACCCAGTTCAGAAAGACTGCATGACTTACTGATACAGCTGCAGCACACAGAGAAAAATACAGTGCAGTAACCAAAATATTCATTGAGGGAGAAAGGCTGCAGGATAATTTACAGGACAGGCTGGCCTTTCCATACTTGCCTTTAAAGGATGACATTTCATACCATGGGAATAGCAGGTGACATCTCACATGAGGCTAATCAGGTGGGAAGTGCACTTGGATCACAGCCTTGCTCTGGCTCTAGCTGGGATGGATGAAAGGCTGCAACACCGGGTGTCAGCTCAGACATGCAAAGTGCAGGGGGTGGCCATGGCTTGGAACCTCTCTCTGAGGCAATCACTAGCAGCATACCCACCTCTTGCTATCTCATAACAATGACAGGTGGAAGATTCAGGGGCTATGGTCTCCATTCCAGCTTTCTTCTTGTATTTCCTGCAGTGTAAAGGAAGCCAGCTCAAGAGGCACAAATATTCTCTCTGTATACGGTGAGACCCACCACTCATGCCAGAAACACGAAAACTTGCTAGAGATTTTTATTACACAAATATCTCTGTGACAATTTTTTTTTTTTTTAGTTTTGATATCAGAGTTGAAAAGTTTTGAAAAGTGCTGAGCTTCCACTAAATAGGAGAGTGGGTAGAGACGAGTGAAAATGGTAAGAGGAGGGGAAACCACCCATTGTGTAAAACCTATTTGATATTTTACTCTGAGTTATTTTACTTGTTTTATCTCATGATGAGAATCATAAAACTGCAAGACAGAAACCTGAAAACCCATTTATCTCACAAATAAATCCTGCTCTGCTACAGTGGCTGATCTAGCAGTTAATTAAGTGGTTATGATAGTCTTCCTGACTGTCTCGTTTTTTTTTTTTTGTTTTGTTTTGTACTGTGAACTCCAGGCCACATGGCAAAGATTAGAGCTTCTCTGTCTTTAAATTGAAGCATAGAGACTGTATTTCTGATTGAAATATTAAATATACAGAAGATCTAGATGCTTTTTCAGTCTCAGATGTTACTTCAGCTAATCTAGTCACTTTTCCTCTCAACATTTCATGCCAGACTTACTAAATAATACCTTAGAAACAGAATTGCTGGAGGGTTTTATGCACCAATTGGATAGTGAAGAAACAGAAGAAAAATTAAGCCACCTTTTTGCACGAACAGTGGTGGACATGCTGACTTTGCAACCTGATGGAAGGGCTTTTTTTCTGATATTTTGTGAGCTTTGCTCCTGGAGAAATGTTTGCAACGAGTGAAGCTCTTTGCAGGGTCCATCACAAGGCTTATTGCTGCCCACAGGCAGCCTCCGAGGGGCTGCACAACATTGAATTTCTGCCTCTGTTTCAACCCCTTTTTTCCCTCAGGGCTTTCCATCCACATGAGACTGAAGGCATCTCCACAAGAGGAGGCAGGCATTGCTCAGCAAGCAGGGTGTTTTGGGGCTCCAAATCCAGCTCCAGGAGCCACACACAGCATGAGGCTCCTGGCAGTGAGAAGGAAATGAGACAGCCTATTCATGTTTTTAAAGCAAATATACTGCTGTGTTGAGAGGCATAAGGAAGGTTGGGGTTTTAACAGTTTTTTTACCATCAGCAACTGTTACCTCTAACCATCTGTTGAACAGTCTCTGCATGACATCTTTCTACCCCTCCCTGATGTCTCCTGGTGAGGCTGCCCCACTTGCTGAGCCACCAACACCCTCCCCAGCCCTCACTGCTTGCCAGAAACTCCTCATGGGCTTTTACAAATTACCTCCTGAGAGCTTCACAGACCAAAAAAGCTTGTGTTAGTCCAGAGGTGTTGGCACACCTCCGAAGTTCAAATTAATTCTTCCTTTTTTCCTTTCCTCATCAAAGTTTTGGCCTGAATTATGAGAATGCAGAGAAAGAAACACAGTCCTATAACAGCAGAAACAATGCTTAGTTTTGAACTAAGGCCACTTAAGGGGGAGTACTCCTTCTTCCTCTACAAGCAGAGTGAATTTTCCCTTTTTTTTCCAGCTCAAGGCAAATATTCTTTTAAAGTTGTATTCAAATAATCTTGTTCCTCTTGTAGGTCAGAGTGGAGGAGGAAGAAAGAGAGTTAACACAAAAAACTAGAGAAATGTTGGAACAGGAAAAGGAAATTTTAGAGTAGGTTGGTATGCCCTGTTCATGCTTCTGCTCCCTATATGCAGAAAGTATCCTTAATTGTCCTATCCAGTTCTCTTTTTCTATATATTGATTTCTCATCCTCAAACTGCAGCCATCCAATGAGTAGCATTTGTAGTGTTCCTCTCATACCAGTCCAACTGCAGACTCTCCTCACAGCTGGGCTTAGTCACCATTCCTGGCAGTGGTCAAAGCCTGGCTGGATGGGGCCCTGGGCAGCCTGGTCTAGTGGAAGGTGTCCCTGCCCACGGCAAGGGGGTTGTAATGAGATGATCTTTAAGTTCCCTTCCAACCCAAACCATTTTGTGTCAGCTATAGGGGAAATTCTTGCACTGCAGGATCATATCTTGCATGTGTATTAATGCCTGGTACTGAACAAGAGCTGCTGTAGGCATTTCATCCCTACCAATCCACCTGCAACAGCCACAGTTTGGAGGCTGGAGATGCTCTGAGCATTCTGGAGCCCATGGCTGGGTGGCCAAGCCTGGTGATCCACCAGCAGGCTTCAGGGGCACAGGCTTCACTTGTTCCCCAGTAAACCCCACTTAGGTGTAGAGGAAGAACACCAGCTGATTTAGGGATGCTTCCTCTGGCTGGCAGAGGCTTTGGGATGCCAGGCAATTGGTACTGTGCTCAAAGGCTGCTCATCTCGCCAGCCCATCCCCAGCCACCTCTCCAGAAAGGCTTGGTCTGCTCCAGGACCTGTGTCAAGTTTGCAGCCTCCTAGGAATGTATCACATGCCCTGAAACATTTGAAATGGCTGCAAGCATCTACGTTTATTACTGAATTGAGCCTTGCTTGCCACAATTTAACCCAACAATCTTCTGTTTTCTACACAACTTTGATTTATTTGAAGATTGTTGTGCATCTCCTCACTCGACTAAGAAAACTCTTTCAGATTTTCCTTGCAGCTCATGTTTTCAAGTCCACTGATTGCTCTTACATTGTTATTTCCCCTTTCTTCACTCAGTTCACATTTTGTTTTCTTTTAAAGATGTTCCAGACTGGACATGATGCACCGCCGTTTGCTTTCATACCAGAAAGAAAAAATTACTCTTCCCGTTTCTGTCTTTCCTGTGACCTTCCCCTTATATTTTTATGTCAGAATAAGGTTTATTTTTTTTAATCTGTATGACATTATTAAATTGTGCTTTGGGATCCAGCCTAACTTGCAGATCCAGTTGTGACTGCTCCAACAGAAGCCCAGATTTTTTCATTGTCTTTGAGTTATTTTTCTGCCTCTATTTCTACACTAATTGCATGAGAATTTTGACAGTGATCCATTCCTCCAGAGTGCTGGCAGCCCCTTCCAGCCCAATATCACTGCAAATTCAATAAGGAGCACAGCTACTCCTTCAGCCAGGTCATTGATATAGAATAGAATTGGGCTGGACTGATGTTTGACCCGAAAGAGCTGCTTTTCTGAAAAGTTTTGTACTTTTCCATAATCATAATCATTGATAACAATGTTTTTAGCACCAGTTGATTTGCACTCATACTGGGGGGAAAAGAAACCCCTCTTTGTTTTTCCCTGTGGACTGTTCAGGAACTGCACTCCAAGCTTGGCAGGGCTCTTTCTGCTGGGTGTTGCAGAAATCACAGGCGCTGAATTGAACCTGCCCTTTGTTTACTCGCGTGGCAGGATCCCCTGCATCTCTGCTGTATTTCACACAGCAGGAGGCCAGCCTGGACTTTCCAAGGTCAATCTTGCTGCTGAAGACCAATGGCTCTCCTGCTGGGCAGGTGTCACAAGTCGAGTTTGTAGCGATGCAAACTTGTCAACTGCTGAGCAGCTCAGGCAGTTTAAGTGCATTTGACCGGTGAAGACCCTCAGTGCCTCAACTTCATTTACTTCTCTGCAGGAGGTAATAAGGAAAAAGAGGATGAAACAGATGCAAGTGAAAGAATCTGTGAAATTGTCAGTCCTCCTATCAAAAAGGCAACAGGAGCGTAAACTGTCTCCTGGAAGTACATGCTGGTGGGCTTAACCTGCAGTCTTGGATCTCAGCACAACAAGCTGCTAGGGAAATTAGGATCTGACCTGAATTAATCTCCTATGCAGACAAAAAGTCTGTGTGAGGCACCTGGGGCCTGTGTTTCCACCCTCTAGTGTCTACTGCTGATGAATTTAATGGGGAGACAAAAACAATTAAAGTTTATTAGACCTCAGTCTCAAAATAGATGAAAAAATAACTTCAGCACTGATTTATTGAGAAAAGGGTTTGGGGACTGAGGGCCCATGGAAATGGGCCACTGGGAAGGGCTGTTGTGGGGTGACATGCATGAACATGGGGCACCATGCAAGAACTGTCTGCCAGGGGACTGTTTGAAAGCAGTAGACCTGCACAAGGGTGTCATTGTGCTGGAGTCAAGAAGATCTGCCTTGTGACTTTTTGGTGGCAATTAGCTTCATCCAATCAGCCTCTTAATTAGTGCAGTTATTTTGGTCATGGGACAAATTTAGATGTCTCTCCATTGACCTCCACTGCACAGTAGAGAAATGGAGAGTGATCAGCCATGCTCATTATTGAATTTATATATATCAAAAGAACTTTGTAAAAGTGTTCAGTGTTTTACACATGTGCAAATTGATGTAGGACTCAATAAGCAGTTTACCCAAGTTTTCCAGTGGAGCAGCATCAAAGTCAAGGCTAGAATTGAGGTCTTTGTATTCTGGTTCAGCTTTGTAAGAACTGTTCTCCAAGAAGTGAAAGGACACGAGCACCACAGGTTCTTCCCAGGTCATGTTCAGCTTTAGGATGCTATGAAGTCCCCTGGGTTCTGTGTCCCAGGGACTCATCATAACCTTTTCAATCTCTTAAACTTTTAGAGAAAGACTGTGATCTTCATACATCCTAGATTTACCATTCTCATGTGACACTGATGTACCAGGATCCACATTATGGCAAAGACATTGGAAGTACATTTAATAGTCAAATCTAACTCTGTGGAAAAGGGGAGAGCTGAGCAGCCCCAACAAGGCATTGCATCCTGAATTGCAAATGGAGAAGGGACCAATTGCCTCCAGTTTTATCAGCTTTGTCTTGGGACTGTGTGGCTGTCTCAGCCTAGGGAGGTGAATTTGGTCTCTAGGGAAACACAGTTCTGGCTCTGGAGAACTCTTTTCCTTATGGTCTCATTTTAGGCTGTAGTCAATAAATGGTTGAAATTTGTGTCTGTCTATTTAATGATGGTGAAAATTGAAGGTGTCCAGTAAAGCAGTTGTAATTGTGTTTAATGCTGAGACAATGAACCTAGTTAAGATTCAATTTGGTCTTCCTCTTTGTTCCCCTGTTCCAGTAATAAATGGTTAATTACCAGTTTCAAAGGCTCAGTGTAATTTGTCAGCTTGCAGAAATCACAGTGATCACCATATTGTCAGTAAGAAGTTTGACCCCATTGTTTTTACAGATGAAAATATTTATTCTTTTGTAGAAAAAGCTGAGCAATCTCCTGACTTGAACTACCAGGGCACAGCCTTTTTGGGTGGGGTAGGGGCTGACAGAATGTGCCCATCTGCTGAGTGCTGTGAGCAAAGCTTCCCGCATTCCTCGTCTCTGCGCTGATGTGACCCCTTCTCCTCTGCCACCAGGAGGTACCTGGCAGGACAGAGGCTCAGCACCAGACCTATCCCATCACCCTGAGGTAGTGGAACCCCTCAGAAAGGTTCCACATTTGAGCCCTCATTTGAACAGATTTTTTAGCTACATTTGCTATTTAAAAATTTATATTGCCAAAAGCCCTGAAACCTAAAACCCCAGAGCTACTAAATCCCAGCCTGATCCATATTTGCTTGTCTTGAAGGAAGGACCATTGGCCCGTGGGGTGATGGGACTGAGATGTTCCCTTTGCTCCAAGCACTGATGCCTGCATTACAGAAGTGGGGTATTTTAGGCAGTCATGGCAAAACCACTGTTTACTTGTTATTGTCTGTGTTTAAAGTGTTCAGTGGATCGTGAGTGAACCTCAGCATGAAATTTTCATGGTTTGGGCCAGAAGCTGTCAAGTAACTTAACTGCATAAATGGTTGTTGACTAATATATATTATATTTTAATCCCAATTAATTTGAGCATTACAGTTAGGATTTCTTTATTTCTGTATTTATTAGTGATGGTGAAACAGACTGAATTTGTACAACCAGGCACAGCGTATCAGTGTTGTACTCTTGTTGCCACTATGCTATTCACCAAGATTTCCTGCAGACAGCAGTAACTGCTAATTCTCTGAGCCAAAGACATTGTGAGCACAAAATTACAGCACCTTGCTATGGAAATGCTGAGCACATTTTATATAGACAGTAGTACCCCTCTATTCTGTTTTACTGTATGCCACTCCAGAACTCCAGGGCCTTAAAATATTTGGATGAAAAATACAATGATAAAAAAAAAAAAATAAAGAAGTCTGAGGAGACATACCACAACATAGAGAAATGACAGCACAATTTCCGTTTTGTAGCCTGTTCTTATTTTCAGATTCTAAGTTTCCTCAAGGAAGTAATCTGGTGGCTGGAATTACTGCCCAAGATAGCTTCCTCAAATTTAACAATCATCTCACTGCAGAACAAAGAAAGGGAAGGTTGTGCCCCAGTAACTGGGAAATATGTGGCAGGGTCAGGGTAGATACTAATCTGCTAACCCTGGAATTTTACTGCACAAAAATTGCACGTGCAAAAGGCATTTGCATCTTTTCTCTATCCCTAAGAGGACAATTTAAATTGCACCTTCTCCCTTGCAGCTGACAAAGAAGCAAACCAAGAAGAACCACGTTTCCTTTACAAATATTCCTCCTACTTTCAGAAACACCGACAAGCACCATCCAGGTCTAATAACTTTGGGAAGACTCAGGACACAGTGTCATTGAGCTACGTGCTCAGAGTTTAAGACAGATCACAAATTAACAAGCATAGATCTTGAATGAACACTGGGGTTACTCACTATCTCTAGTTTTTCCCATTCCTTTCCTCTGTTGACCTGTCCTTTTACATATTTCCTGTTCTCAGAATATTTCAAATTGGCATGATGGGTTTTCTGTAACTGATCCACAAACAAGTAAGTGAAGGGTGTTTCTGCTAGGGAATAAATTTGATTTATAATCCTTTTTCATAATTAAACCTCCTAAAAAGTCCCAGACTGTGCACTTTTCTCTTAAACTTTTGGTGCCTCTTTGCACTACAGAGTCTGTTCTGCCTCATCATCTGTCTGTGAAGTAGAACGCTTCCACAAGCCTTAATTCATTACCAAAATGAGAGCAGAAAAGCAAAACAAGAGGTATCATTACAATCTTGAAAGCAGAGTGCAGGAGCTATCTGCAATTTAATGGGTCCTGCAATTACATCTTGATTGAATGTGCTGATGAAGCTTTATTGTACAACATGGCACTCATCAGCACACCATGACCTAGACCTAACTGAGGATTTTGGTTTGCACAGGTGAGAAAGAGAAAGTCAAACCTGGGTGAGTGTTTGCCTAGGTTCTAAAATTTTATTTTCCTTGTATTCTTTTTGGCAAGTGTCTTGCCTTGGACTCGCAGTAGGGAGTGAGGAAAATTATCCAACATTTTTCCTTCACCAAATGTTACTGCAGTAAGCATCTAGAAGCCTTTATCAGAAATAGATCCGAAGCAAAAATATTTTCTGTATTCCAATGTAAGAACCAACTTTGGTCCTAAAGAGCTACCAGCCTAAAGAAACCAGTCAGGGAAACATCTGATTAAGATCCTCTTCATTATGTAGGAAAATTGAGGCTCAGAAGCATGAATGTCACAGATGTCAGGGAAGATGCTGGAGCAGAGCTGAGAGAGAACCTATTTCTTTTGGATGTAGATGAGCTCCAGTGGTGTGTGGTGGAAGGGGGGACTGATTTATGCATCGTGACACACACCAATTTTAGATTCTGGCTCCATTGTCTACCTGTGGCCTGTGGCTGCCTTTAACCTCCTTTTAGGTGTGCTATGGTTTCTTTTGTCCGATGGCTGTAGAAGATTCTGAGTTTTCAGAGCCCTGAACAAACTGAGCTGCTTACTGCTTTCTTCAGATATGACAGCAGGATGCCATACAAGGTAAGTTAAAAATAACTCATGGCTACCAGAACCCTTTTTGCCTCTCAGGCCTAAGCCAGGGCCAGCTGGAGACCATGGGTTGTTTTCTATTAAATTTGATGCACTTTGGGTTAGGCTGTAAACTGTTGCCATTTCTGCTCTCCTCTCTTTGCTGTCATTGTCACCCTGTCAAGAAGGTGGAAACATCATGTTTTTAGAAATCAATAGTTCTTAGAGAAGTAAAATAATGAAGGAAACCGATAATAAAGGAAGTTTGCAGAGACAGAGGAAGGATTTAAAGGTATGAAGACACTGACTAACAAATCAGTCCTCTCTGGGCTACTGTGACTGAAGTCCAGATGGTGCCTGGGCACCTCAGGTGCTGGAGCCAGAGTTCCTCACTTCAGGCAGACTGTTCATTATGGTGCAGGGTGAGGACCAGCTGCACAGAGACGGTGGCTACAGCCTTTGTGCTGCAGCTGCTTCCTGCTGGAGTCTGCTACATGCCCATTGCTTTGGTAAAGGTTAGCTCATGCTGGGGGGTTTTAATTGTCTATTATCTGCCCAGAAGGAACTAACTATCTTAAACACAGCAAGACAAAAAAAAAAATCTTCTTCTTCTGGCCTTTTTAAAAGCATTTTTCAATGAAATGTGTACATTAATCAAACTCATGAGTGAACAAAGGAAAGATAACATCAGTGATATGTTCATTGGGGAAGGAGACCCTGGGTCACACAGATCCACCAGCAATGAATCTAAATAAAGTCAGGGAGAGTGTCACTGACTACTGCAATTATTATTGCAGTGATTGATAATGTAGTTCCTCAGCTAATGTGGTGATGTGCGTGGTCTGAAGGTCAGCA
This sequence comes from Pycnonotus jocosus, assembly GCA_013400435.1. Taxonomy (NCBI): domain Eukaryota; kingdom Metazoa; phylum Chordata; class Aves; order Passeriformes; family Pycnonotidae; genus Pycnonotus; species Pycnonotus jocosus. The sequence goes on along the minus strand of VWYP01020633.1, from coordinate 313,469 downwards.
ACACAGCTGGTGAGGTGGAAAACCATGCTGTTGTGATAGGATGGGCTGATGCTTCATGGTCTAATGCCCAGCTCCTGTAAATCAAGATTGATTTGGATTACAGTGCCCTGATCCTGGGCTGTCCTGCATGTGGTAGCTCTGCAGGATTGGTCTGAAGTTTGTCCAACTTCAGAATTTTCAAGTTGGTTTGCTGACTTTTATTGATCCCTTCCCTTAGTTTTAAATGTAATTTAGGTTTCAGAAGAGAAATAGAATGGATTTATCTGTTTCTGTCAAAGAATAATAACATAAGAAATCCTTTTGTAGGGGTGTGACTGGTTTTATTCCCATCTGAAGGATGCAGTGAGATTTAATGAGTGATTTAGAGAGGGGAGAAGTGTTGTGAAGTTTCTGGTAGTTCACTCACTGAGGTATCATGGACAAAACAAAAAGAGGTGGAATACCTGAGGTGAATGCTAGATAACCTGTAATGATGAAGGAAAAAAGTACACAGTATTATAATATAAATGGTCCAAAGGACACCTTTCAGAGCAGAATAATTTCTGTGTTATTCCAGAAGTTCAAACACTTGAGATTACATATTAAGTCAATGATTTAGAAGCATGGAGGAATGAACATATGACATAATTGAAGAACAAGAAACTGGTGTAAACTGATGAAGTAAAAGAAAGGAGCTCTGTGTTTTTCTGTTCCCACAGCCATGACTATCATCCAAATGTAACCCACTGCTGTAGTACAAACTGAGAAGTGGGAAGCAGAAGAGATGGTGAGGTTTTCTTGAAACTGGTGAATTCAAGGTTCTCAGAAATAATGAAGGACTGGAAACTTTTGCCACTGTAGCAACTGTAATCATCACCTTCTTATTTATTACACATAACCAGCAACAGGGACATGAAGCAAGATGTGTCCCTGAATTTTGCCCTGTCTTAGTACGGTATCTGAATGTGCCATATTTGGTTACATTACACGAATGTACATTTTCTTTTGCTTCTCAAATTTCCTCTCTGGATGTTTTGAGACCTTAAATTTTTGGGGCAAGCTTTCTAAATTATTTAGGCTGAAATTGCATAAAAATAGAAGATTAGACATTTTTAAAGGCAACTAGAAATCTGAATACCATTTTTTTATTATCAAATAGGGAACAAATTTGAAGCTTCTTTATTGCATTGTTGTATAAATATTGACTAAAGCACTGCTGTACAAGGAAGCATGTAAGTTATTACTCAGTCCTCTAAAGACAGAAAGGGAGAATCTTTCATTCATTTCTTTGTATTGCTGAGCCTTTGAAGTCAGTCATTCTAGGAAGAAAAGACTCTTACAGGTAATTTACTGTATTTGTGCCTTCTGTCCCATGGGCTATAATGCAAGATGAAATGTCAGCTTCTGCTTTCAGTCTTCATTTCTCTTGCATTACTCCATCCTCTTTCTCTGAGGTACTCTTCAATGTAATCATTGTACAGCAGTTTGGCTCTCTGCAGAAAGCTTGAATGGTATCACTTGCAGTAAAGGCATTGGTTCCTCCACCTGGGGATTCTTCTGTTCCTGGAAGTAAATGGGGAAGTCAAGAGAGTATTTTCCTCTACAATGGAGACACTGCTTTGAGATCCATTTAAACTCTCAGGAAGGAGAGAGGCACTGTTCTAGGGGTCTTCATCATCACAGCCAGCTGCTGGACATGGGGAAGGGCCAATGAAATAAAGACAGAATTTCTGAAATAGAGATGCAGATGAGGCTTTTTCTGTAAAAAGTCAAGAGGTGTCTGTAGACACTTCTATTTCTATGTGAGATGCAAGAATTGGGCAGTGTCTTCTATTAACCAAAACATCACTGAAACCACATGCAAGAAAATCATAATGGACACCATTGCTTCTTCTGAACTGAAGAAGATCGTGGTGGAAACACAAAAAGGATGCCCAACACTCTCTTAAAGCTCTGCCACTGAATTGCTGTACATTGTACTGACTTTCAGCTTTTCACATACTGGAAATGTAAAGCTCATGAAATGTTTATCTTCTGTACCCTAAAGCACAGGCACCTTTGGGGGAAACCTGGTGAATGTTTGAAACTATTATTAGCACTCCTGAGCCTCAATTTTCCTACATAGTGAAGAGATGTGGATAATCTCTGTTTTATTCATTTAAAGTAGTGAGTACCTTTGGCATAAGAGAGAAGTATCCCATTTGTGGATTGGATTCACAAGTGTATGTGTGTAACCCAGCTGACAAACCATGGATGTGTCTCCTCAGCAAACCTGTCAGCAGGACAGATGGTGCAAGCTCCCTTTAGGTTTAAACAAGTCATTAAAATGGCCCTCCCATGCTCTTCTTGTGGACAGCTGTTATTTTATGACTGAGTGTTCAAAAATGTGTGAGGTGTTGGCCTGCAGATGAAGGTCCTTGTTTCCTAAAGGTGTTAATACAGAAACCAAACATTTGTGACATTTCTAAAGAGGTCTGTGGCAAACTGGGGACATCTCCTCCCTGGCAGGCAGGGTCAGTGCTTTGCTTCTCAATAGTTAGACTGAAAATATGCTGTTCAAGGGATCATGAGGAATGACATTTTTGGCAGTGATGGCCACTGACTGCTACAGGAAAGGTTCAGCCCCCTCCAGAGGGCTGGGATTTCTTTGATGAGAGAAGGATCCACAGTGGTGCTTTATATGGCCCAGGCTGTGTGAGCCATTCTGCTCATGGCTCTCACTCTAACTCTCCTGTGCCACTGTTCACCATGTAAAAAAAGGAGCTAAAGGTCGTGTTATAACTGCTTTGTAGATCAAGGATTTCTACCTGTAGGCACATAAGATCCCATGGTTGGCCAAAAATCCTTAATGTTTCTGCCACAGTAGAGAGGAATCAATGATTACCACACGTATGACCTTCCCCTCAAGAGAAATGCAAAGTTTGCCTATGTGCATGGGAAAAACAATCTTCTGCACTGAGAGAGCAGAAGACAGATAGAGAAAGAAGGCAAAAGAAAAGCAGAAGGATACCTTGCCTGGGTATGGAGTAAACTCAGCAATAACACTTTCTAAAAAGGAGGAAGAATCTGTGTGAAGAAGTTCAGTGCCTCCATTTCTTGCCTCTTTGGAGCCTAGACCTGGCAGATGCCTTTTACAATGCCAATTTGCAACCTCATTTCCCTGCCATAGCCTGGCAGGGCTTGGGAACATGTCCCAGCCCAGTGCCTACACTGCAAACACCTCTCTACTATGCCACATAGTTGTTTTAGCATGCTCTTGACTTGTTTTCTGGGTCAGAGTAAGTGTTTTTCTATGCCTAATGTGTAAGGTTATAATATTTTACATGTGTAATGTATGTGTATATACATTTTTAAAATAATTTTTATAGTAGTTTTTCCTTCTGGAATAATTCAGTGTGTTCCTTCTGAAATAGTTTATTTGGGATCAGTTCTCTGCCTCTGGACAAATGTAAAAATACAATGATAAAAAAAGTGAATATATTGTTATTGTATTCTGTTCTAGTCCTTATACCACTGTTACTTCTGAAGGTGCCAGTACCTCCAATACCAGCTAATAGTAAATGCTCTTACTGATCTCAGACACCAAATTTAAAGTGGAATTAAAGAGTGCTATGACACATGCTGAACTTCAGCTGGGAGTATTCTCTGTCTCTCTCTCAGCAGCTTCTCACCCTGTCCTTGTCCCCCCAGAAAGGTGTAAATCCTCAGCGAGGCTAACTGAACTCTGCAGGTATGGAGCCCTGGAGACTGAGCTCACAGTTAGAGCAGCCCTTTGTTCTCAGGAGCTGTCAGAGCGAGGTCATGCCATGTTACAGCAAGAAGGTTCGTGATACCACCTTAACAGGAGAAAACAATGTAGCCCTGAGCTGTGTTTCAAGAGATAAAAGAAATGGAACAACTAGGGGAAGATCCATCAAATGAGATGAAAGAACATCACCAAGAAAAAGAAGGAGGAATGAAAAAACCCCTGTGATGTACTAGTCTATGAAGCACAAAAGTAACAATGAAAGTAGTAACTTCAGAGAGTGCTATTCCTTGTTCAGGCCTGCCTTTGATCTTTCTTTTTGATTCCCACAAGGGCATCTTCACAGCCCTTAGATGTGGAATTGCTGGTACTGAGTCTTCTCCCATGGGATGGCCAAGCAGCCCTCCCTGCCTGTGTGCTGTAGCTCTGCTGTGGCTCGAGTGCACCGTGCAGCCCCTGAGCCGTCCATGAGAGCCATGCATGGCAGCTCAGCTGGATGCTGAGGTTCAGAAAGGAGGGGGCTGCCCTGGCCCAGCCCCAGAGCAGAGGTGGTTCATGTACTGTTCCCCTTTCCAGTGCCATTGCTGTGGGATGGTCAGTGTCTTTTAGGTTTCTTTTCCCAGGATAAGCTCATGTGCATCTCCCCTCTTCTCCCTGCAGTGGGGCTCCCCAGGAGCATCTGCACCTACTGAGGAGGAAGGCCCAGAGTTCTATTGGAGAAACAGCCCCTGTGATTGTTTCCCATATGGTTTTAGGAAGAAAAGAAGAGGCCAGAATAACCCTCAATACTGAAAATGTAGTATTGTTCATGGCTTCTGCTGTCTCTTCCTTGCTTGCTGTCTACTGGTGAGAAGGACTTGGAGATCATGTCATCCCAGGCTGCAAATGAAACACCCTGACTGTGCTAGGGAGGTGAGCACCTCCTGTACCATGGCACCAGTGCATGGGGCACTTGAGCTTTCTCTGAGCAAGCAAGGAAATAAGAGCAAAACCAGGAATATTCTGCAAACCTTGCAAACCAGTGCTTGATTAATTTCAGACAGTTTTAATTAAGAAGTATTCCCTCCTCAGTTAATTATGTGTTTTATGGGAAGTGGATGTGGTTATCTGAAATCAAACGAGGGATGGTGTTTCTGTAATCTCATCAATACAGGGTGTATCACCACTGGGATGTAAGACAGTGTTAACAAATAACCAGAAACACTCCCCCTTTCCCCCTCCCCCCCGACACTAACAGATCCACCTTAAATTAATATTTGAATTTGCTTCAGTGTACTAATATTGTGATGTATCATCTTTTATATTAAATGCTATCTGTCTTTCTGTTGATTGCATTTTAGTTTTACTGTAATGCTCTGTGTATAAAAGAGGATTATTTTGAAATAAGGTAGAGCTCAAGCTTGTAATATCTGGAGCAGATGTGCTTTTAGATGCATTATTTCTAAAGCAAAACATTCAGCTTGCAGTCTCTAAAAGTCTCTCTTTTTAACCAAAAGAGTGCCTGGTCTTTCCTTTCTATGGTGATCAGGATCTTTTACAATAGCTCATGAAGGCATTCAGATACCAGGCCTTCTAAATCAACTGTAATTCCTGAAAATTTAGGCCGTGTTGATGAGAGGATAATAATATATGTGCTCTTTAACTGCAGCAAATGTGTACATACAAGCAGATGCTGCTAGTGAGTTGATTATGATACAGAATCATGAAAACAAAAATTTTTGGTCCTGTAAGTTTTCAAGTTGACAGACAAAGAAAATGCAACAGGTGAATGACAGAAATGAAACAGTATAGTGTAGGAAGTTGACAGCAAATAAAATGTGATCACCAGGACAGCAGGAATCACATGGACCAATGCCTGCTTATTTTCCCTAGACTCTATAAATATGTCTTTCTGCAACAAATGCAGACTTTAGAAAACTATAAATGTCCACTTCTATGGCTTTGAGTCTCAGCCATGAATTGAATAATTTATATTACTGAAGAGTGAAATGGTGCAAAGTTGTTTGAGCATTGAAGGTAAATTGAAGTCTTTTATGGGAGACATTTTGCAAAAGAAAGGTGTGGGAAAGTCAAGATGTGTAAGCAAGACACAGAATAACCTCAAGGGTGATGTGCTTAAGCTTCACTGAATAAACAACAAAATGATTTGATATCCTTCCCAATAAGCTTTACAAATATTCCTGCACTGTCTGAACATATTTCATACTAGCAAGCTAACAGGGTGTCAGAAGTGGCAGCATTCATGCCAAGACTCCACTCTGCCATGCTCCCCAGTTAAGTGCAGGGACAGTAAATTTCACAGCATCTTTAATCTTTGTCTGAAGTGTAAATAACTTCACATGACCTTTTTTTAAAAAAGAAAAAATTAAATAAACTCCTTGCCTTCTTGCAGGTTTAATCTCAGTGCTGATGCCTGTTGATGGTTCAAACACACAGTCCCTTATTTTTAAATCATTTAACTGGTTCAATAACTGTCTAGCCTTTGCTGTGATAGTTAAATCAATTCTTAGGAAAGAAAATAAGCTTGTCAGTGAATCATACACAAAGGTCTACCTTTCCTTAGAGCCAGTTGCAGATTATATAAAAGAAATTCACTCTGAACTTTCTTGAAATGAAAGGGACTGAAGAGAGTAAATGCAAGAACTGCAAACCAGAAGCAGAGAGGGTTTAGTTAGTGGCCATTGTGGTACCATAGATGGCCACAGACAGTTTTACCTGCTGTTTGCAATGAGTGGCTGCCATCACCACGTCTGTCCATTACTGTATATTTGCAAGAAAAGCACAAATGAAGTAACGTAAGACAACTCTCATGAAAAATTAAAATGTTTAGAGAGCCCTTAGACCTGAGCTGGGAGTCCTTCCCCAGGAGAAACCTCCTTGGGGTTTGAATTTACAGAGGGACCTCAGCAGTGGGAAATGCACGTGTGTCCTGGACAACACTGTAATGGATGGACATCAAGTAGCTCTGGGGTCTGATTTATAAGAAAATGGTATAGCTTGTATGTCTCTCTCTTTCCTATACTGCTCAAATATTGTGGCTTTTGGTTTTTTCCTAAAAGTCTGGTTTGTCGTGAGATGGCAGGGGGAGGTGTGTGAGAGGGTGCCTGAAAGATACCTCTGGATGAAACTTGTATTGCATTGGTACTTGGTATTGCAGGGCATTGGACTTAAGGACCTAATCACAGGGACAAACTGAGCCAAAAACATAATACAAAGAAATAGTCCCATGTCCTCTAAAATAAGGCACGTTAGTCATTTAAGTCAGAGTGAAGTCAAATCAACAGAATAAGATTTTATACTGCTTCTTTCTGTTGATATATTTTGCTGCCACCTACTAAATCCCTTCAAGCTTCATTTTTTTAGTTTAATAGAAGATAATATTTCAAAATTTCAACTTCCCCTGAAAATGTTTTCTATTTTCCTTTATTTTGGGGGACAGATATGGAAATAATTTGACAATATATTTATTTTCTTTCAATTGAATGAACTATAAAGGTTTAATTCTACAGTTGCCTTTCTCGGTCTTTTGAATTTTTCACACATTAGCAAAAAGAAGTTTTGTGACTTTGTCTTGTTTACAAAGTTTAAGAAAGTTACACACTGGGGAAATAAAAAAACATGGAGCATATAATTAAAATGAAAACACAAGAACAGTTTCAACAATCACCTTGATTAATGAGACACCCTGAAAATGTAGTTTTTCCAAGCCTAAGGACAAAAGTTGCATGCTACTGTTGGAAATATTATTTTCATGATTTCTTCTGTACATGCAAGTATATAGAAGTCTGAAATCAGAATTTGGGCCAAACTTTTCCAACTGGAGCAGCCTTTTCTGAAATGAGCATTGCATTATAGCCCAGAGTTATACATACATATAAAGCATTTGAGCAACATTACTTGCTTTTAAATGAAGATGGATTTTAACTTGCTGCTTTCAATTAGAATAACAATAAACATTTTCTCTAATGATGATGACATGCAATAGTATTAAATTGGAAATGCAAAAGCTTTTCCTGTTGGTACAGTATAAGCTGCAGTGTCATTAAATATATAATCAGCTATTTATTGCTTGTGTTATTTTTGAGGCACGTAAATGAAAAGTTGATTTGTCTCTTATTAGCCCTCAATAAATGTTCCTTTAATAGTCACAGGGTGTTTTAATGCTTTACAGAATCATTGTCGTTAAATTGAATGCAGGACATTGGACTTAAATAAAAGAGAAATGGAAAAACTCAATAAATCAAGATAATAAAAGCTTTTCTTCGTGCTGTTTGAATTGTGCTGAAATGGATCTGTCTCTTAAACTGCCTTACAAAGGCCTAAGTAGCTTAATTGCTTAGAGCTTGATTATGCTGCATGAGTCAGCAGTAAGACTGTGGCATGAAATGGGGGACAGTGGAAAGGATCAAAACTTGCCAAATAACTCAAATTCAAATGCTGCAATCAGGGAAGAAATGGGAATAAAGAGAGAGGAGAAGAATTTTGAGAAATGAAATTTAAAATAAAAGAAAGGAAAAATGTCAAAACCCAATGAAAACAATAAAAGTGAATGGGATGACCAGAAGTGCAGGGAAATAGACGGAAGCTTGCCCAATTAATCCTCACTGAAATCTTGAAATCAGAGAACAAAGTCTAACAAACGCTCTGGAGAGGAGATATGATGAAGAACTATGCAAGTGAAAAAACAGAAAATTCGGAAGTTGAGTGATTGCAACCAAATGGACTGAGATGAAGTGAGGGGCAGGGAAAAGGACCAAAACTTGCCAAAAGTACTCAAGTCCTGAAATCAGGGAAGAAATGGGAATAAAGAGAATATTCAGCACAAAAACTTGAGGATGGATTTTGCTGCTCTACTAGTAGACTTCCCTTAGAAAGAGTAGCCAGGTGAAAGAAATATACTGCAATGACTTCTGCATTATGGGGTGCTTTTCCAATATCAGTGATACTTGGACAATGCAGAAGGCACAATATTTAGTGATTATTCCTTGCACTTTTTTATTGATTTTCTTCAGCTCCTATGGGTACTCTGGCATTTAATGCCAAAACATGAAATGGCTCTCAAGCACATGAGATACATCTTATGAGGTATATAAACTATATAGGTGTGATATGATGTATATCTTAAACATATTGGTCAACATTATCCTGCAAAGCAGACATTGACCCTAATAGTTGTCCTATGCATCTCTGAAGAGTTATCTTTGCATGAACTTCTTCTGTGTAAGCTTATTACTGAATTTCTCTATGTATTTGATTTAAAAAATAGTAGATTCTTTTAAATCATGCTTTTTTGGCCAGCTCAGTAATCCAGATGAAAAGTAGACTTTTATGATGCAAATTATTAATGCTCAGTCTTTTTGGGGTTTGAGAGCTTTGGCTCAAACAAGGATATAGAGGCCTGATCCATTGTGAAATGAGCTAATTTGTACTATGAGCTTGAGGCAGGGAGATGGGGATAGTGTAACAATCCCAGATTGTCTGAATACAAGAGGTTAAAGCCACTTGGGAGCTGCTGCACTCCTCCAGGTACTTTGTGAGCTGCCTAAGATGATATTGTGCATCAAAAGCCCTCTACACATCCTGCTGCCCTGAAATCTTTGTGGTTTCTTCTATTAATTAAGTTAGAAACCACTAAACTAAAACCTCCTATTCTTGATGGCCTCTCAGCATTCAAATAACTAGAGATGAGGACACATGTCAAACTCTTATGTTCATAATTTCCCCTCCTTTATTTGGTATTTAATTAGTCCACAAGATTTGTTGCTTGTGGATGCAAATGGGAGGACAAATATAAAAAGGACCCAGTAGTCATGGCAACAGAAAATATTTCATTTAGTCACAGGTTATGTATGTAGAGATGGGCAGCAGGAGCTTTCCTAGAATGGCTGCCAATTCACTTACCCTGTAAATAGAGAAATAAATACAGAGGCATAAAAATCTGTGAGCAATGACACGTCCCTTTGCAGCTGGTTTAGCTTCAAATCAGAACTGTCTATCATGTCTAGGTATTGTTTACTTTCTTCTGACCCAGTATGTAAATATTATTCTTAAAAATGTGCTTTCCCTTACTTTATGATTGAACCTGCTCCCTTTTATTGAGGGCTTCATCCCATAGAACTATGACAGGTTTGTATATTACTGCAAAAAGTAAAATATTACAGGCAGATAACTGCTGATGTCATGCTCTAGAGATTTTCCAGGTCAGAACTCTGACATGGAGACTCATGATTTCTTGAAAAATTGTCTTAGATTCCAATAAATCCAACACATACCAATCCACAAAGTCATCCTTTGACTGTGAAGAACAGCTTGGTTTTCATAAAGTCTAGTGGTGTTGCATATTTTTGGAGTTTGTGGTACTGTGATGCACAGCAGTGAGTACACCCACAGCCACAAAGTTAAAAAAAAAAAAAAAAAAAAGTATAAAGATAAAAAAGCTGAAGACGTTGGGGTCAAACATTTTGCAGAATCCACAGAATCAAAAAAGACTCTTGATAGCCGCATTATTTATTTGTCCTTTTTCTCCCCATAAAGGCATTTTTTAAATATTGTTTATTTAATATTTATTTTTCCCCATAGGCTGTCCCTCCTTGTCTTAAAGAAGACCTGCAATGCTGCAAACCTGCTTGGGAAGTGAGCAGGAGGAGTGACCCTTTTACATGGGAGTGTGCTGGGAATACATGGAGTTTTGCCTGGGATGGATGATGAGCTCATTTATGGTTATCAGTTGTGGTTTATCAGTTTATGGGTCAGGGTTAGAGACAGAATAGACAAGACTAGAAGCCCGTAGAAATTGCAGTGCAAAATTAACTGGGTAAAACCTCCATCTACATTTGTACAAGTAGCCTGGATATGTTTGTTCTCTAATCCCTTTAAAAATAGACTACAGGGAGGCTTGAGGAGCAAGGCTGGTATCACATGGTAATAGCTTTAGGGAGGTAAGTTTTCATCTCAGTTATGTAAGTGTAAAACCAATTAAGTTTTCTAGATTCATCATGGTGCAAGAATAAAATTAAATTAGGATTAATTAAATTAAAATCAGAACAACCACACTGTAAATTAATAATTCTAAAGTAAACTACCCTACCAGTTCCAGTTTCAGAGGGATTACATTGGTGTCCTAGGAGATAGAATATAGCTACTTTTTCCTGGGACAGAAGACAAATTTTTCTCCAGTGATCTGAGCTCAATTAGTTATTTGTATTGCACTTCTTTTTTCCTTTCTATTTTATTATATGAGAGCGTTTTGGTTTTGTTTTTTTTTTTTTTTTTCCCATTTTGGCTAGCAGTGATTAATTTCTTTAAATAAAGAAGCAACAAAGACAACACACAGGAAAAGAAATTTAACAAAAGTCATGATAGTTCAGAAAATCCTTCTCAGATAATTTGGAAGTTCCTTCTCATGTTGAATGTTGAAGACTCATCAACATTCAAAAGTAAAAATTTGCAGAATATCTTATCATCTCTTGTCTATGGCAAGTGTGATATGCAAGTTAAAACAGAATTCTGTGCTTTATGAATTTTCAGTTTTAAGTACAGAAAAGACATGATAAAAGTAGTAATGTACTAAGGAGGAGCTGGAAAGAATTTAGATTAAAAGATAAATAGCACTTCTGCTAAATCACATCTGACTCCAGGGAAGAAAAGTTTGTTGCTTCATAGATGATGACACAATACAGTACTGAACAAAAACATTCACAAAGGAATTTTTCCTAAATAATTGCTTGTTACCAAATATTATGGGAGTGGGGTGATTGGAGGACTTAATTTTTGTGTGGCTCTCCTTAACTGTATGTGGCAGTCAGGTGGTACAAATAATTTCAGCAATGCACATACTAGGCTACTAACAGACAATGTTATTCCCAATTAAAATCACAATTTCTGCTAAGTTGGCAGGTAGTACCAGGGGTGAAACTCTGAAGGTATAAAATTCTGGAGGGAATGCTCTTGTATGTGGACATTGTCAACCTCAGATCACTGAGTCACAGAGGAAGATTTAGGATATACAATCTTATTAACTTGAAGTCCAACTTTGCCCCCAGGACTAGATTAATTTACCATCCCTAGTGAACCCTCACACTCACATCCTGGGATGAACATAAAACTGATGGACAGCATAAAACATTAGCCTGTCTACAGGCTCTTGTGTGTGGTAGGGATAGATCAAGCACAGACAAAATTTATTTCACCAATTAACTAGTTATTACCATGTTGGGTTTGCATGCTCAAACAAGAAATCTGCTGGGTTGGAAAATACTCACTTTGACATTTCTTTAAATCACAGACTGATTTTTCTATGTCCTTTTTGAGGTTCACTGGTTGCTGTCACTTTTGGTGTGACAAATAAAGCTTCATGTGAACTCTCTTCAAGCCTCTCTGTAGTGATTATGTTACACACTTGTGTACTCTGTTCACTGTAAGTCAGTTGAAGCTGAATTGAGTTATATCCCAGTCAAAAGAAATCTATTTTTGAAGAAATGTGAAATAAGAAAAATTAAGAACCAGACACAGGTTAATAAGAGCAGGACTAATTAGTCTTCAGTAGAGTTGAATGTAAATTTTTTAAGTGGAAACACTGAAATATAGTTGAGACATGCTTGTCTGCTTTACTACACAGTTTATGAATATGTTTGTCAGAAGAGAGCTTTTACTAGGACAGATCATTATGGAACTCCATTGTTAACTTCCATCACTTACTACTATACTTTTTCCAAATACAAAAATTATTTGGGAAGGAAAAATTAAAAATTCACTGATGTAGACTCATCTCTGTATGTTTAGAAATTTTCTATGGTATTTCAAAATTGTTCTTTGATGGAAAAACACCTGTTCCGTGACTTAAACTTGCTTGAGAATCTAACTAATGGGTAGAGGAAGGAAAAAAAAAAACCAAACCCAGGGAACTCTTGTATGTCAAAGGACTCCAGTGGTTATCTGTGAAGCCCTGTAGGGTATTGAGGCAATTGATTTGCATTAAGAGTTATAGATACTGGTCATTCATCTCTAAGAGACGGTTTGGGAAATCTCAGCTCTGCTGTAAAGTGTGACATTATAAATATTTGCCTGAGTATGTCAATTGCTCTTTATATTCAGAAGATCTGGACAAAGCCCCTGAAGAGAGATTAAAAGACTGAAGCATTTAGAGCCTTACAGCAATATCAAGGATTATCAAAGCAGCTCTGTGCGGGAGAGCAGAATCGTTGTGTCAGACCATCTCTGTCTCCAGGAGGGAGATTGGTCAAATCTCTCTGTAGAGAAGGGGAACACAGTCTCTGTTAGGATTATACCCAGCAGGAGACAACTTAGCTCCCTTCGAAAGAGGAGCTTTAAAAGGTTTCATTTGAGAACCAGTCAGCTCAGAAAACATTGTATTACAATTGAGGACAATTAACATCTAACGAGAAGCGTGTGGAGTTCGTGCTTAGTTTATGTTTCTACATCTGGGGGGTCTCTTCTGTGCTTTCTGCCAGTTCCTCTCAGCTTGGATTACACTAAGCTTCAAGCATCCATGCAAGCAAAAGGTAATTACTTGAAGAGCAGCAAATCCAAGGGAGAGTCTCAAGGATGCTCTTATGCTTTATCTGTTGCCTACCAATGTGTTGCTTGTGTCTGTCACAGCAAGTTGTGTTAAGAACTTTAAATAAGTACAAAGATTTTTCAGATGAGATGTGTAGTTTTACAAAACACATATAGGACACCAGTATGACTGCTGTAACACAATGCAAAGGTAAACTCAGATCATTGCAAGCTCTCAGGAGCTCTGCTCCTCCTTCAGAGTAGGTCCTCCTTCAGTTCTCAAGGCCAGTTCACCTGCTTGCCTGGAAAGAAAATAAATTACAGTATAGTAAAAAGGGGGTGAAATGCCATGTGTTTCTCTTCACACAGCCCCTTCCCACCTTTTCAGGCCTGGGAGAGGTATTTGCCCATGAGAGAATCCTAGATGTCCTCATAGTCGTGAAAAGTGTCAGACCTCTTGTCTTTGAGAAACATGTCTGGATTTCAGTTTAGCACCAAGGTAGAAGACTCTTTAGTGGCTCTGTGATCCCTATTTTGTTTCTATTATAATCTGGCCATGCTGATCAGATTGCTAAAGAGTTTGGGTTATTGTGCTCTTTCTCATCTTTGTGTTGTGCTTGAAGATCTGGGCTCAGAATTATCTTTCTTTTACCATTTCTCTGCTCTGCTGGCCCCGTAGTCACTTACAGACTCCTAAGTGCTAAGAACGAGTGCTTGTATTCAGTCAGAAACTTCAGTTTGTTTCCACCCACTTGCTGCAGGCTTCAAAATGTTTTAGCCTAGTTTTGTTTTCAGTTTTTACAGTATAAACTAGGTTATAGGGAAGTGATACAGTCTTTGATTTAGGGTCAATATTTCCAAATTTCCTTGCCTGGCAAATGGCTGGCTAATCTGTTTTGTGATCTGAAATATCGTCTGATACAAGCCGCTCTCTCTGGCTAAGTAAATGTTGCATCTGCAGCTTTTTATGTGCTGCTAAAGGCTTTAAACCATTTCTTTCTTGCAGTCTCTCCTGAGAAACCCTGTTGCCTTGCCCACTCCACCCCATCAAGGTCCAGAATTCCTGTGGTAGTTGGAGATGATGCTACTCTTTCCTCATAATGGAAGGGAAAGGTCCTAGGCAGTATCTCACATCCAGAGAGGGACAGATGCTGTCCACAGCACCAGCTCTGAGTCTGTATAGGGAAACATGTACCACACTGCCTTTCCTGTTACCACTTTTGGCAGTCATAAAGACAATAAACAAAATTTTGGAGTTTTTAATGTGTAGAAATCTTGAGGCATTTTTAATGAAAAGAAGTTCTAAAGAAAATCAACATTTTTCTTAAAGGGCAATTATTTGTTTTGTGACAGCATACAATGTTGTTTGATTTCAGTTTTGCTGGTTCTATTCTCAACATATGACTGATCACATTTTCCTATCTATTAGATAGCAGCTAATTAGCACAAGAATCACTAAGATGGTTGGTACCATAGCCTATAAACCCATGTCAGTCACATGGGATAGGAACTGAGCTCTTCACTTAGTCTCTTCTCCACTATAAATGTAAGTAACAGAGTAGAATAAGATTTTTTGAGCCAACACATCTTAAAAAGTTAATTAGAATATTCATTAGGATATTTATTCACTACTTATAAATTCAAATATAGCTTTTGAATCAAAATTTATTCTTCTCAGTTAGCAGGAGGGGACAGAAGAGTTCAATGGTGAGAGTTCTGTTTCTCCCTTGAAGTCTAATTTGATGAGTAATTCCAGAACCTGAACTGCCTCAAGGCAGTGACACAGAATTACATTTTCCTTCCCTGACAGGTGAAGGAACACGGTTGAGCTTGCTTGTGAGAAGTAGAAATGGCAAAGCTGGGGCACAATGATGCTGGGAAGCCTTAGAAATGGCTTTACAGGTCACCTTGCCATTGGGAGGGCTCATCAAAGTACTTTGCTTATCCCAGGCCTCCAGAAGGATAGAAGCCCTTGCCTCCTTAGAGCTGTGCCATAGCCAAGAAAGTTGTGGGCCTGACATTTCTTAATTGGGGTGAGCACAGTTTGGAGTGAGCTGCATTAGATACTAAGCATCTGGGGTGTTGGTGTCTATGAAATACATTGATCTGTGTCCAGTTCTCAGTGAAAGGGTTTCCACCTCACCACTGGTGTTCCTTTCATGTCTCTTTTATCATTGCATTAACTTCTGAGCTCAGAGATGGGAGACAGGTAGAAGGAAATTGCATCTTCAATCCATAGAGAAGGGAGTTATTCTGTGGCTGGGTTACAGTTCACTTGTTCTCAGACCCAGAAGAGTGAGGGAATGTAGTCTGAGAAACAGCATAGCTGTCTCTGTGAGCTCAGGAGTATTTGGTTTAGAGCATCCTAGTCTAGTGAAATCCTTACGAATGTCCCCAAATAAGTATGAGGCATAAACCTATATTTCCTTGGAAGGAAAATAAGACATGATATACTCCTTATGCAAATTTTTTTTATAAGAGTCTGTCCTTGGAATGGAAACTTTGAAGCTGCAAGGAAAGCAGGCTTTTTTCCTTCCTACAGACTATGTCCTGATGCTAATGATGTTAACAACAAGAAAAGTCACAGGCAAATTGAGTGTCCAGTCTCTTAGGGTGTACATCAGACAGGTCATAACACCACAGGTGAAACCTTTCAAGGGATACACCTGGAAAAATTTTGGGGTTGGAATGGAATTTTGAAAGAAAAGGGTTGAGAGTGGTGATGGTGTTGGAAAGGGACCGTGTCAGTCATCCAAACACAGCACGACATCTTAAGCAGCCTATTGATCTTCTATTCCGAATTCACACAGGGCGACTCCCTGTCATAAAACATTCAGCAGCCAAGATCAATAAGAGATGTGGAGCACTGAATCTTGCTGCTTCAAAGTCATACTTGAAAACAACAACAAAAAATATCACTGCTACTCAAATGTCACCAGGGCTCCATCTCAGTTTGGACCCAGCTCAGCAATTTCAATGATAAAAGTTTTCTTCCTGTTTTTCCAAGTGGGAGTCCAGCTGGAAGGTGACAGGAACTGGATTCAGCTGTGTGACAGGGAATCTATTTTCTACCCCTCTCTGTTTACAAAGGAGGTTCAACAGGAAAGATAAACCTAGATACCATGAAACACTTGCTGAGGTAGAGCTTGTCTTGTGCTGTGAATCTGCCAACATTTAGCAGTTCCCTGGCTAGGAGCACATTCTTCAGCTGCAAAATACAAGGGGACTGAGAAATGCTTTATATCACACCACAAAAAGATTATGTTCTCTTTAAAAACATACCCTCCCCACTATGATATGCATCAAATTGCTCAATATACCCATTCAAATATAACACCTAACTGGAGTGGCTTCTGGAGAAGAAATTGCCCACTGAAGTTGTGGATCATGAAGTTACCTTTCATGTATTTCAGTGTTGTTGTCATGTATCTAATTACTTTCTTGTAGACTGAACAATGCTAATTCTTTCAATCTCTCTTCTGAGGTCATACTTTCATATGTTTCTGCTTCAATAAAGGTCATTGGCATCTGACAGTCTTATGGCACAAAAGATTAATCCTGTCCTTCCATGGCTCTGAGCCCAATGGCTGCCATCATCTTGTTCAGTGTGGAGGATTGCTTTTAGCAGTCAACAAAAACCCTGGGTGTTTGTACCATTTCCAATGGTTTCCAGAGTAATTGATGCTGCTAGAGATGAATACTTTACAAAAGCACAAATTGGACAGCCAGGCAAAGTGACAAGCAGGGATTCAAGTGGGAATATGCAGCACTGAGATGAGCTCAGAAAGCATCTGTTGTCACAACACCATCTCTCTGTGGCAGATACAGAAGCACAGAAAAAACTGGATGCAAAAGTAATAAATATAGGCATCAAAGAAAATTTAGCATTTGATTTCAATGGATTTGAATGGCTGTACTGTAGGGACTCTGTCTTGGGATGATACTGTGTGATAGCTTGCCTGAGATGGCTGTAAACAAAAAACACAGATTGAGAAGCCATTGAGGAATAAAATCAGCATGCTTATGTAAAGCTCCATATGATTACAGCCTGTTTCTGATGTCAAAGCTAAGCTGTTCAGAGCCATGGTGGCTCATCTGTTAATTACATGCTGATTTTAGTACCTGTGTTTATTAGGATAAAGGGTTAGCATTATCTGGACAACCAATAAAACAAACTTCTATAATGCTTTACTAGTCAGACTGGGAGTGAGGCTAAATATTCTGGAAACCCACAGTTTCATTAAGTATTTTTCAATTCTTGAAGCTGTTGATTCCTATTCATAGCAAACGTAGAAGAGGCTTGGATTCTTCATTCTCTGTTTTTCTGTTCCAAGGTCAATAATTCTGTTCCTGACTCTTTCTGAAGAAAAGTTTCTGAAGGGTGTTCTTGTAGGTGACATTCTAATTTATGATTCTGAAGGAGGCAGGGGGGAATTAAGTGACATGATGGAAAGTTTGTTAAGTGTAATCAACAGTGACGATAAATGCTGTTCGAGATTTCTGCATATTAATCTGGCTTTGTTTTGAGCTATTGCAGCACCTGTGACAAAACCAAAGGTTATGAATTTGGAATCAGAAGCTTTGCCTCTCTGCTTAGTATAATATAGATCTCTAATCGATAAACTGATTGAGCTTGACTGGACTGATCTCCAGGACACAGAGGGGGTAGTGTGGGTGCTGTGTACAGTATGTCTAAATTACCATTCTTATCAAGAATAGGAAGACTTTCCTATGGGTACTGAGCCATCTCTGGCAGCCCTGGTGGATGTCTCAAATGGCACTATAGGCATGGAGAACTGAAAGCGCCCCTGTGGGGTTCAGCTCCAGGTTGAACCTCTAGAAATGAATATTCAGTGGTGTTTGCATGTGAGATAGGGACTGAGCTCAGTCACCTAAGCCAGAAACTCAGAGCATTTGGAGCATGGCACCATGTGTGTGATTCTTTATGGGGCAGGCAGGGGTGGCACAGGAACTCTGGGGGACTTGTGCATTGACACTGAAAAATGTGATTGGAAGGGAGCCACAAAATAATTAAACACAAGCTCATTGGAAGTATGGGGAGAGATGGCATTTCTGTCTAGCAGGAAAAAGGGTGGAAATTTAGGACTCTAAAGCATAGGACTCCAATGCTTGATTCTGTTGACCAGAGACATCTTAATTTAGAGGGTCATAATTTTTTTAGAAATTATTTCTATATTTGTCCTGCATCCTTGTTCTCACATAAATAATTTCTATCTTTTTCCTTTTCCTAGATTTAGCTATTCTGTTTTAGACTGTTTATCTTGTCTACCAGCTCTCTAAAGCATTCATTAAAATTCTACTTTATAAATCTTAAGTTTTCAAAAATATGGTAGAGGAAAAGTTTGTAAAGAGTAAATTGTCATTACTTGAAAGTGTCCCTGACCAGATACAGGATTAATGATTAACCCTTAACTTTCAGACAAAAAATATTTTTTTCTATCTGTTAGGGAAAGTAGTCATGGAACTTAACTACCAAAGGTTATCATTGGATACTTCAGTACTAAACATTGTTTTTTTTAAGATGGAACATATTTTTGAAGGAGATTGTCATCTTCATCATATGTTACTATATCTACAAAATATAATATTTTATATAATTTAATAATATAAATGTCTATTTATAGATGAGCCAGGTTCAGCTTGCAATGAACACCTAGAGAAGCCGAGTCTTTCATAGTGATGTGGAAGAGGTGTGTAATCATCCAATTGCCCATATCTAAGGCAGATGCAGTTTTCCTGACACACATGTACTTATTGTGGTCCATCCCTCTTTGCAGAGAGGGTTTTTTTGTTTGTTTGTTTTTGTCATGAGCACCTGCATGAATGGAGAGACACAATTCCATCCTGTTTATTGTGAAAACATGTTTTCATCATGTGAGAAATAGTGCAAATCCTTGTTTTCAGACTAAAGATCCTGTTCTGCTACTCAGAAGTTTTCATAATCGTTAACTCCCTGTGCTTGGTTTACCAGGCATCAAACAACACAGCAATCTTTTTCTACCATCAGTCTTCAAGGATGAATAGTGACTGAGAACAGACTCTGCTACTCACACAAAATTTTCCACTCCCTCTTGTCATCTCACAGGAAGCATTGATGTTATTTTTGGGAAGTATTGACTCTTTTACAGAAGAGAGGGCTCATTAAATCAAAATAACAGCAACATTTTCAGCTGCTTCATTGTTATCATTGCTATTGTTGCAAGCCACTGCTGGAAGCTGGGAAAAAAAAAAAGAAAGGAGAAATAATGCCAATAAAGAATAGATACCCCAATGTATCCTGAGCTAAAGATAAAGTGCAACACATCTTTTTTATGGCTTTTAAGTACTTGGTAGTCTACCATTGAGTTCATAATCATCCTGAAGAGGCAGCAGTGCCACTGAGAAGGACAGGGGAGCTAAAATTTATAAAAAGAATGATAAACTGGAAACACAGAGCCATAAAAAAGGGAAATACTGTACAGACGTTGTGTTAATGAAAGTATTGGGTGCTGCAAGAAGAAAGAGAGACTTTATTCCATCTCTATCACAAACTTATGTGGAGTCAGTTTTGGGGTAAAATGTGTTGTTTTTTTTTAAACAGAGGGGTCAAATTGTAACAAGTGAGAGGGAGATCAAGGAAAAAAAGTACAAACATGGAAAATGAGCCATGTGGAGCCCAGAGTGGCTGGGGCCCAGGAGAAACAGAGCTGAAGGGTGACCAGATATAAGGCACAGCAGGAAGCTTTTCTATGTTTGCTGGGAACTCTGCAAGAAATTGTGAAAATGGGAAGATTTCTCAGTAGTATGGAAATCTATTCTGGGAAAGAAGCAGCATGAGCAGGAAACAGGAGATTTTTAATTGTACAAATTTATGATTTTAGGACTTGCAGCAGGGAGTAAATGTAGTAATCCAGGAAATCCATTTAACTTTTTGATGTGCTTAAATAGTAAAAATCTATGTTTCTAGCTATTATTCCTGGTATTTGGAATACTAACAATCCCTTATTTACGGAACACCTCAGAACTGCAGAACAAATGAAATTACAAAGCAAAATGGGAAAAAACCTCCAACAGGAGTTTCAGACAAGGATTGATGGGTCCCTTCCTGCTGTATCTTGGAGAAGTTTATCCAGCAGAGTCACAAACATCTGCAAAAATTCTCAAGCTGAACACACAAAGTTGTGTCAAGTGGCTTTTGACATTCTTGATCAAGGCAATCTGCTTCACAAAACAGACAGTTTACAGATGTAAGGTTTTGTTCCTGGCATTTGGGGTTTAACCTCAGCCAGCAGCCCAGCCCCAGGTCTGCTCATTTTCCCCCTCTGAGGGACTGGAGAGAGAATCAGAAGAGGGAAACTTGGAAAATGCATAAGTTGAGATAAAAGCAGTTTAATAGTGACAGCAAGAGCCATCCACACAAGCAAAGGAAACCATTAATTCACTGCTTCCCCAGGGCAGGCAGGTGTTCAGCCATCTCCAGAAGAGCAGGGCCCCATCACGTGTAATGGTGACTTGGAAAGACAAAGTCCATCACTCCAAATATCCCCCATTCCTCCTCCTCCTCCTCTCCCATTTATATACTGTGGTGTTATAGAGTCTGGAATATCCCTTTGGTCAGCTGGGGTGTCTGGCTGTGACTCCTCCTAACTTCCTTTGCCAATGTTAGTAGGAGAAGCAGAAGAGGTCTTGGCTCTGCACAAGCTCTGCTCAGCAACTATAGAAACATCTATATATTATCAACCATGTATTCAGCACAAAACCGAAGCACATCCCCATACCAACTGCTTTGAAGAAAAATAACTCCACCCAGCCAAGACCAGCACACTGACCAGGGTCACAAATGGATAAATAGGAGGCAGGGCTGAAAAAGGATATCTGGAATTGATACAAGGTAAAAATGCTCATTAGAAATATATCCACCTTTTCAAGAGCGCTCTACAAAAATAAGATCTATGTAGATAGTGACATATGTAGATACAGATCTATGTAGATATACACATAGAGGGAGTATGGCAAGTATGCACCCTTCTGAAAGAATCAGGAGGGTAGCAGCCCATTTTAATACTCTCTGTCCAAATCTTTTTCACATACCTTGCTGTTTCTCCTAATTTTTTTTATTGTTTACTTTCTTCCAGTTTTATATGTTGCCAACTCCGTGGCAGTGATGACTCAAGGATGCACTGGAGGAATAAAAGTTTCAAGGCGACCTTGAAAACAAGGCAGCATAGAGAAGTTGACATGAATATGACTGACAGTTATTATTTCCCAGGAATTCTCTTTGAAACTGAACACAAGTGTTACTGCTGGACCTGCAGTAACCCATGAAATTTAAAATTTCCAGCCTATTAGAAAGTTCTGGATCCTCAGCACTTTTATTGTCACATAGAACTGGAAAAAAACCCAAACCAAATCTACTTGGGTTTTACTTTGTTATTCACTCTCAGTCCAGAAAATGTCAGTGTATTAATGCTTTCAGCTCAAGGAGAGAGAATGCCTTAGGAAAACCCTGAATACATTTTTCCTGTGTTGACCTACTCACCCTTTAGAATCATGGAGTGACCATCTGGGTTTTTCCAACTGCAGAGCTAACTCAGGGACACTGCCACCTTCTGTCACCTTGCTTGTCCTCCACACTGGACCTTGAGCAGGAATGTTGGTGTGGGGTTTCTTTTTGGCTGAGATTGATACCTGCAGTATTAAGGTGCCAAGTAAACACATTGCCTGTGGTCCCTGGGGCTTATCCAGCAGTCAGGATGTTGTGACACCTGTCAAATGGATTTTCACTTTCTAGATGACTAAAAAGCAAAATCTCTCTTATCCATTTTCAGTCGAATTGGGGATTTCTCAGGTTTCAAGGTCATGAAAAGAGTGATGCTTATCCCCTCCAATGTTTCAAGATAGTTTTGACTGCTTTTGCACTTTGCATGGATCTGATGCCCTCTCCTTGGTTACCTCCCAAGAGATTAATTGAGGTTATTCATGCATCAGTGGCAGCCTGTTGGAAATGTCGCCAGCATGACATGATGAAATGTCGGACTGGATAAAACCTCTTTGGTCAAGCCCAGACTGCGTAAAGTAGGCACCATATTCTTAAACATAGAACTGGAAGAAAACAATAATAAAATATTGTGGAAAGACCAGTAGAAATGTAAGAAGTTTCCCAGAATTTACATTCGAGAACTTTTATAAGACATTGAAAACCAAGTTAGTGTGTAGGTTGTAGTATATAAGTGCTAGTACATAGGTTTTATCCTGCCTTGCAAAAGACATTAAATGGCTGCTCACTGGACTTGGTTGCATGAGAAAAGAACAAGGTGGAACTCTTCTTTAAATTGTGAGAATGGATAAGGTAGTTAAAAATGGTTCTCTTTGTAACACTCCACAACAGTTTTGAAGGCTTCCTTTCTGTAAATATTACTTCATATTCTTCTTTGCCTGCACAGTATTTTCTCCTATAAATGACCCAGGAACACAGCTTTACTGCCTATTTTGCAGTAAGGAGCCTTGTTTTTCCAGCCCTTGCAAATACTCAGAGCAAAAGAGACAGTTCTAACCCCACAAATATCTCTGACTTCTACTATTTGCAAAACACTTTTTTTTCCCAGCAAGTGAAATTATATATGGTTAATTAATAATGCAGCATAGAAATTTCTATGCAACTCTCACACAGAGCCCACTGGCATGATTTTATTTTAATCGTAGGAATTTAATAACCATCAAGAGCTTTTTTGCAATACAAAATTTCTTGTGTTGGCTGCACTCAGCCAGCAGCTAGGCTACTAAAGATGTTGTTTTAAAAGTGGATTCAAACTAGTTCTTGTGGTCAGTTCCTGTAGCTGACCTGATTTAATGCCTTTGCAGTGGATGAAAAAGTGTTTCATTGGCTGGATTTCCCCAGCAATATAAACTTCTTTGTCAAACAGTGCTGATCCTTGAAGGATTTGGGAGGCACAAGCATGGAACAGATTCTCATCATCTGCAGCATGCACTTCCATTTAGAAGAAACAAAGTGTATTACTGCATAGACAGTTGAGTACTGCATAGACAATTGTGTTGAGTAACCTTCAAAGATGATAATAGAGTAAATCTTTTGTTCTCATCATAGTTCAATCTTCAAGGCTCTAATAGAGTGGTTACCCTGAAATCTGACCTTCTCAAGAGGTGAAGAGGCTGTGACTCTTAAACCTCTTTGGTTCTTGTAACAGATAATTGAGTTCTTCCTGTGCTGTGCCTGGTCTCCCTGTGCACCTCTCTCTGCTCCCCTCCTGTGCTGGTACTGAGCATGGCTGCCAGATCCACCCCAGGTAGGGTGGGATTGGCAGCCGGGGAAGGGATTCTGGGGGATCAATAAGCTTCCATTTCCCTTGGGAAGGGGTAGAGGCAGGTGGAGATCAGAACTGCAAGTAAGACTATTACCTTCTACCAGAGATAAGCTCTTGGTAGCCCAGCGACCCCCACGGAAGGTGAAGCCCAGGACATCCACCATTGCACAGCTGCTGTTGGGTGTCCCAGAAGGTCTCCTTCCTTCAGCCTTGCTGCAGGCTTTAGTCTTGTAGCCCTTAATAATCCACCACTGTAGAGAGCTGCCTACTCTGCCTCTATGTAAAACACACTGTGGTGTACAAATTAGCTATAAATCAGCCATTCCAATCCAGTGACTTGCTACCCTGGTAGGCACAAATGGTGCTATGAGTTGTGAGAGCACAGAGGATCAAGATCCTAGTCTTAAGTGTAATGCCTGAAAAAAGAGCAATAAATACAAGAGGCAGCAGCAGCATGACCAAAACAGAAGAAGTATAAATCATGCTGTGGAATGAAGTGCAGTGATTCACCTGCTATGCTGGGTGCTGCTGCCCTGCAGACAATCTGACAGAAAAGAAATGGAACACACCAGAAATAAATACTCATACTGAACTTACACAATGCTATTCGGTTTGTGTTAATATATTTCTTCTTGAAATTCAGCTGAAACCCATGGCAACAAATCATCCCAGCATCAATACAAGGTAAATGTGTGTGATTAAGGAAGGAGAGGGACATCAGCACAGTTGCAACCCTTAAAAGTTAACTATTGTTGGGTTTCATCTGCATGACATGGATCTTCTTTGATATTTCACATATGTTGGCTTGTGTTTCATTCACCCTTAGGCCATCTTTCTACATTAGTGATCATTTTAAAAATTACCAGTTTCATTTCACAATGTAGTCACCAGCATGATCAGTAATAAGGTACAGTCAAAGAAGATATAACAAGTGGCAAAGACAAACTTAAAAAGGCAGTTATAAGAAAGTTGAAAGTAAAGAGTCATGAGAGATGGCCACCTAAAAGGTGGAGGTGCCTGGATCTTTGAGAGCTAAGAAGTCAGGATGCTTGGGAATCACCACTGACTCTGGACAGAAGTATGGTCAGGACCAAGCACTACAGTGTTCACAGCCAAGTAGGAGGGCTCTCAGGTTTTATATGGAAGGTATATATCCTTCCATTTCAGAAAGAGTTTTATAAACCTGTTGCTAACTTGCTGTAAGAATCCGAGTTAATCTCTGTCATCCAGTAACTCATGTATCCACATGTTAAACATGGGAAGTGCTATTTACCTACCTGGAGGATTGTGAATGCTGATTAATACCTTGTGAAAACATTATAAGATTATTTGGAGAAAGTAACTGTGCCTTGCCAGTGTGCAGCAGCAGATTTTTCTGCTGCCAGCCACAATAGGAAGTGAATTTTCTCCTTTAACCTTTCTGTTCCTCCTTTCTTGTACCTGGTCTCAGCAAATGCTTTTTGCTCTTGGTTTTTCCTGATGGAAAAATGACTTGCCAGACCTTCAGGCCAACAAGCACATATCTTCCATTTTCCAAATTGCCCTCTAGTTACTGCCTACTACGAGGGCACAGTGGCAGAAAAAAAGTTCATTGGGTTTGCAGGTCTCTATAACAGGATGTGTCATTTAACTCTAATTTGCACAGTGGTTTCTTTGTGCTCTATATGCCTAGATTGTAAGATTTACATCCTTAAAAATTTTTAATAACCAATATTATCTATAAAAACCCTCCAAACTGTAAAAGAATGTGATCCAGACACAACATGAAGTTGTGTCTTATTATTAATACTTACTATTATATCATGGGGAATTTACCTTACAACCTTCTCTTATTTAGCCCTTTCTTTGGTCCTTCAGATCCTCTGCCGTTTTTTCTTTAAAAAGCCTCTACCCTTGATTTAGTGTAAGTTTTCTGAGATGTGGCTACCTAAAGATTAATTTCTGGGGAGAAATCCTCTTAGAAGTGTTCAAGTTGTCTAATTTTATGAATTCATGAATGC
Organism: Pycnonotus jocosus; assembly: GCA_013400435.1. NCBI lineage: Eukaryota > Metazoa > Chordata > Aves > Passeriformes > Pycnonotidae > Pycnonotus > Pycnonotus jocosus. Next base: position 287,907 of record VWYP01020633.1, on the reverse strand, counting down.
AAATGGGTGCAGATATTCTTGTACAGCAAGAACATCTCTGGGTTTCCCTTAAGGACCAGTGATTCACCCCACAGCCACAGGATCATGCTGCTAACTTGCAATCCCTGCCCCAAGGATTTTACTGCCCTCCCACATGGAAAGAGAAACAGTAAGGGAAATACAACAGAACGTGAATAAAAAGCTGAGGTCCTGTCACATTGAGCATAAAAGTGTTTCTGTCCAATATTTCATGGGCACCAGAGGTAAATGGAAAGGAGGGAGGCAGAAAGAGGCAGTCCACTAGGGCTGTGGAGATTCCCAGGCGACGTGTTGCAGCAGGTGAGACAGTGATGGAGCCAGAGAGAAAACTGCACAGACGGGCTGAGCTTCTCCAGAGCATGTGTGAACTGAAGCCTCTTCAGCAAATGAAAACACAGGAGACTACAAAGACTGATTAGAAAACCCGCTTGAGTGGGGCACCTCTGACTTCACAGAGGTGTTCACTGTTGCAGGGGGAAGCTTTGCTTTTGGGTTTTGGGACTTTTTGGAGCTGGGTGTATGAAGGTGGCTATGCTGACCCGTGTCCAGGGCAGGGCACAGACCTTGCTCTGCTGTGTGTGACAGACCTTGCTCTCACATGTGTGACTTCACCTGGATTAAACACTTCTGTGGGAGATCTTCCTGAAGCTGAATCTAGACAGATGTTTCCTGTGCAGCAGAAAAATCCCTGCAGTGTTTTTTCCAGCGCTCAGCTAATGAGGGAGAGAGCACATTTTATCTTTGTTACCACGGAAAGTTAACCACAATCCAAGCAGTGATTTATAGGTAATGAGTCCTGTCACACTTACAATTCATGCCTTACATGAAAGTCATCAGCATACCTACTGCTGATCAGAAATCCAGGTATATTTCTCCATGTTTTATTCACAGTCTAATGATCTGCCAAGGCAAAGGCTGGATTTAAAGCTGATTGCTATCAACATTTACATCTGTGAATGCATCTGAATGCCAAGGAGCATTTAGGAAGTCAGCTGTCAGATGATTGCAGCAGAGGATACTTCCATTGAGTGAGGTAGGAAGGAACTGCAGGGGCTTAGGGGGTCACTTGGAAAGAGCGAGGAGAAGAGGAGCAGAAAATAAAAAATATCTTTTTTGGACAATAGTGGTGGGGCTTCTAGTGAACAACAAATGGCTGCTGTGGCTTCCATTTGCCCACAGTGGGATGGGGTAACAATTTCACACATGCAGTTGGTTTAGAGATAGTTTTGTCAAGAGATGGCTGCACTGGAAAGCTTGCCATTGTCTATGGAGGGTCAGAGGGACACCAGACACTCAAGGAGAGGTGTTCCTATTTTATTTAATTACTTTTTTACTGTATAAGACAGATAACCGGTTAGGAATTTATCAGTAGAGCTAACAATTACTTTCCCTTTGTATCTGGGGCAAAAAAGGCAAAGGAAAGTAGGACAAGAGATGCATCACTTTCCCTTACACTTTTGCTGGACAATTGTGGTGAACAGAATACATTTCTCACACTTTGTAAAAAATTGTCCCACACCTTAATTTATTTTTCACCTGCATGAACAATACATTTAACAAATGAAAACACATGGATATTTCCAAAATACAGCAAGCTTAACTATATTTATAAAATATAAAAAGGAAAATACTGTATTACAAGAGGAAAATGCAACAAAAGAGAGAATTTTCCTTAATTTTCTGGTTTTTATGATTATTTAATTACATGTTTATTGAATATTATGCTTATTTTTAGAAGTCCCCTTAAATTTTAATGTAATAAAATGCAATTATAAAAATGTTTTTCTTCACTTGTCTTCTGCGATGTGTATGACTGTTCTCAACAGTTATCTAAGCATATGCACAGTATGCAGTGAAGAGACTAATGTATTCTCCAAATAAGATGCATAACTTGAAAGGCAATGAGGCAAAATTTCTTCTGAAAAATACCCCATCTAAACTATTTTTGACAGAGAATTTGATTGTAAACATTTTTCATGTTTTGTATGTCATGTTTCTACACTAATCTGAAGATATACTTGAAAAAAAAAGAATCCAAATGGAAGCAAAACTCTGAATTTTTTTTTCAATAAAGTGTTACAATGCCTCTGAATGGCAATGATTTCTTTAATGACATTTTCCATGGAAAAATTAAATCTCTCTCTGATTCATCATACCCACAGTGTAACATATACCATATAATTTGCCTAATAGAAAATATCACCTCTCCTTCAGCAAAGAAAATGCACTCACACAGAATCATATTCAATTAGAGTCCTGCAAGCTCTCTGATTTAAAACTGATGTAGCTACTGCATTCTTAAAAGTTAAGCTCCTTTTTTCAGGAGATATAATTTTCTTTTATGTTACCTTCCAAAGTACTTTAAAACCTTTTAAAATGATAAATGCCCAACCCTATTTTGTTTAAAGGTGACAAAAAGAGAAACTCACTTAAAGAAATGGGGACTGATTTATTGTGAGGATCATCAGCCATTAGCAGAAAGTCAGATATTGCAGCACAGTAACTGTACTGAGACTTCAGGATTCTTTTTTCCCCCTATGGTTTATTAGTAAATATTTACAGTATTATTAATGGACATTTTTATTTTCCATGGGAAAATGTAGACTTATTTTTTGTGGGAGAAGAAAGAAGTGTCAGAAAGCCAGGACGAAACACTGGTTCAGATTGCCTCGAGGTCAGTTTGTGCTTGCATGAGCTGCTAGAATGCCACTGTGAATTTTTTGTCAAGCACCTCAAGTTTGTGCTGCCAGGCTCTGGAGGAGCGTGGCTGATGGCTGTGGGGGCACGGGGCAGGCAGGCTGCTTTCTCTGGCGGCACAAACACACATAGCTCAGAGTCAAGCTGAGCCAGAATGTTGCAAATGACATTTCTTTCTGAGATGTTTACTGCAGAAAAAAAAGAAATTCACCATTTCAGCTTCTTACTTTGAGTCTGAAAGCATTGATGGAGTTTGCACTTCTCTTTTTTCCTTCATCTTTCATGAGGCAACAGAGGTAATGGAGGAGATGGAAAAGAGAGGATATAGCTGGGACTATGAGAAATTTGGGTTTACAAAGTGAAATTGCCTAAATTGCAGTTTAGCTAATTGCATGGACAAGATCTAACTCATAAAAGGTATTTCAAGGCTGGCAGAGACCAATTCTGATCAGCCCTGGATTTCCTAAATATGGCATTTGAAAGATGATGAAGGGTACAAGGAAATTGTTTAGACTCTTTGGGAATGCACAGTCCATACTGCCCTGAAGAAACCCACAAATTATTCATCTAAGTGCTCAGCACTTTGCAGTATCATCCACTCTAGAGGGTATTTCATCAGGCAGTATGTGACCATTTAAGCTTGCAAGTTGGAAGGAAGTGTTTTGAATTCAAGAATACCAAGGGAAACCAGACAAGTCAGAAGTCTGTGATGTAAAATACTTCAGCCTAATTGATTGATGCTTCAATTTTGGGCTGCTTTTGCTATTTATTTGTTATTGTTGTTTTTGTCTCTTTATTGAGGAAATTAATTAAAAGAAATCAATCAGCATTTAGGGTTTTTAAGGCAGAAGCAATATGTTTAAAACAAAACCAAGCCAAACCAAAACAACTGGAAAATGGCATTTTCAAGTTAGCAAACTACAAAATATTACCTGAAAGACAGATGGAGGAATTTCTAAAATATTTTTGGCAGTTCCTTTGCCTGCAAAAGTATGATTATCTGGAAACTGGTCTCTCTTTTGGGCTTGTCTGCAGTACTTATCCCCAGTGCATGTGCTGGAGGCAGAACCGAGAGGGAAAGGACAGGGAAAGCTGGGCTGGGGCATGGGCTGAAGCTTCTGTGTCCATTTTGGTAATCCTGTCTGGATGTGGGTCTGGAACAGCAAACAGATGAGGCACTGGCCTCCCTGTTCTGTGGCCTGTGTACCTTGTTGAAACTCTATTTTGAGAAAGGTTTAAGAATCAGACAGAGTTGAAAAAGCAAGGTTATAAAATGATGATCCTTTTTTTCTAGTAGAACCTTGCATTGTAATACATCCTAGGAGACATGGTAGTTTATGGGAAAAAAAAAAAGAAGGAGGAGTGGAGTGGAGTAGTGTTGTGTGTGGTATGTTGAAATTTGATTGAAGAGCCAAAATGAGACTGACAAATGTGACAGGAGCTGAAGAAAATCTGGAACACAAAACCATTGGCAGCACACTGGGATCCCAGGGGGCAGAAGGCCAGAGGGGATATTAAAGCAGCATGATGTCAATTAGAAATTGGTTTTATTGTGGGATAAGCATCCTTCCAAAACCATCATTAATGGGAACCTCTAAAATACTGAAGAGGGTGATAATATTCAAATATGATGCTTTAGTTTCAGTCGGTATCCTGGGTAGAGGGAAATAATGACAGTAATAATGATTAAAGTAATAACAATAATCACAATAAATATGACCCTTTATCATTTTCACTATCTTTGTTTATGCTTCTCAGAAAGTTTTGAGACAAAGTGAAAAAAAAAGATTTTCAGACTTTGATTAAGAGGACTATTACATTACATTTTCAGCAAACTGCTTCACAAATCTGAAGCCTTGAAATAGCTTGAGTTTGCTGCAGAACATGGTGTACTTGAGGCCTCTGCTGTCCCCTGCATGACAAATTTGCATTGTACTCAACAGATAAACACCGTTATTAGTCTGAGCTTTTAGGGGATGAGATGCAGTCAGTTTTGCTTCATGCCAAGTTTCAGTCAGCGTCTCATAGTTTCAGTAAATAGCTTCTTAATGTGATGTTAAATCCCTGCTTTTCTGCAAATCTCTCCTCTCTGGAACATGGCTGGCTTGGCAGCCCTGAATGAGCACACAAACCCATCAGCGTGCCAGTGACAGTGGCAATTGCTGCACCATGTTTGAACCTTTTCTGAGCAGGCTGAGTTGGCCTTGGATAAAAAGGCTTCTTCCAGCTTGGCAGCACTAGGAAATTCAGTGGTTCTTTTGGAGCTGAACATTCTTTCCCTGCCACTGCCAGTGGGACCAGCCTGTGCAGTTGGGATTGCCCCTCACTGTCCAGGGGTTGAGGTCAGGGCTCTGCTCTCCCCAGCTCCCCTACCATCACCTGAGGCAGGTTTGTTGAAGTGTGTTCCCTCTCTTATAGTGCTGTCCCACTGTGTTTCTCCTCCAGACACCCACACTGCCTCTGTTGTACCTCCTCTGTGGGCTCTGCTCCCCCAGCAGGGGATCCAAGTGTGAATTAAAGCTGTGGTGACTTTATGCCATGCTGTTTGCCTTCAGCTCAGGCAAAATCACAGAGCAGAGAGCATCCCCCAAAGGGGAGACAGCCGGGAAAGCCCCCATGGTCTGGATGGTGTGGGGTGCTCTGTGCTCACACCAGACACCCTCTCTCTGTGACTCCTTCTCTCAGCAGCAGGATGGAGATGATTTCTCTTAGCTGTCATGTCAGACAAGAGCATGGGCTCTGAGGTCACATTACCACCAGATATACTTCATTAACATCAGCTTCACCTTCCAGCTCTTCTCACTTAGAACCTGTCACTTGGACCATGCAGCAAATAGACCTCTTGCTCTCCTATCACTCAAGCACTATATTCCTGTCAGGAAAAAACCCTGATGCTGAACATTTTAGCAACTTTCAAGAAAATTGCTGCTGAATTTCACTCTCACTGAGTCAATTTTGAACAAGCAGTGATCGCTTATTTCCTTGAAAGGTATTTCCTTGAAATTATTAGAGATGAAGTGCTAATGAAATATATTTGGAATGCAAAATGTGGGTGGAGGATCAAATGAATGTTAAAGAAAGCCATTATAGTTAGGGAACTAGTAAAAATCCTCCATGGAAAGGCCCAAGATAGATCATGAAATTAGCAGATAACATCAAGTAACACCATCTTTTTCAATCTCCACAAACATGGTTTGCAGATCTTTTGGTAATTTATCATCCTTCTTGTTGTAATGTCATGCTTTGCCCCTGAATGCTTTGAAGAATAAGACAAATTTCTTATTAATATACTTTCATAGGAAGGAGATGAGGGCAAACCAGGCCTGGGATATCATTCTGCTCTGCTGGTTTTATGCTGCTGTGATTTCAGAACATATTGAAGTTCAAAAATTACAATAGGAGCAAAGCAGTCCCTCCAGATGAGGAGGGTTAATTGATGAATCTGTATTGATGGAACTCCTTCAGCAAGAAGCTGGCACAGATCTATGCATTTATCTAACCTTATCCAACGAGCAAAAAATGTCTCTTCATATCTTTGCATGATTCAGGCCATTTACTCAGGATCAGCAGCATGTCTGGACTCTGCCTCCACCCCTACATTTTTTGCACAGGAAAAATGCATTTATGTAGCCTTTTGTGCCACATCACTAAATTCCATGATGTGAAAATATCTGAAAGAACAGAGGAACTGCTCTGATTTTAACTTCTTTGCCAATATTTTTTTAGGAAAAAAACCCCCAAACCTTCAAAGCTCCAAACATCTTTTCCAGTAGGTAGATTTTTTGAAGCATGTGACAGAGGGGCACCCAGCAAAAATACATTCTAAAATGCATTGCACACCTATACTGATCATGACTGATCAAACATTTCAGGTCTGGGATCTTCATGCTCAAAACAGACTCTGAGAGCTGAACAAGAACTTCCTCTAGCCACCTTATGGTTAATACCTGCCTGTTTAGGAATTTAAGGTGTGTATACATTTCTCTGGAAATTAACTGTGGTGCTTAAAATGTATAATAGATGACATATACATTAAGCACTGCAAGAGATCCAAAAGAAATAAATAATAGATTTTTCATATTATTTATTCACTTTTTGCTGAAGTAAGCATCCTAGCAAAAGAAGCATGAAATGTTCTGGTTTTATTTTGTGGGGAGGGATTGTAAATGTCTCTCAGCAAATGAATTCACAACCTTGCCATTGATTCCCAGTATGTACATAAAGAGAACTTAGAATTCCATTAAATTTCATCAGAACTTTGCTGTACATGAAGGCTGAATTATGAGTTTTCTTATAGTGACTGTAAAGCAGAAAACTGAAAGCTTGTTCTCTCATGTGCTTACTAGAGATGGGCTGGGACCAAAGTGCTCTGCAAAAAAAAAGTGAAAAATACCTGGATATATTGTAAGAAATCAGCCAGTGCTGCATTGAAGAAAAAAATATTAAAAAAAAAAAAGGTAATTGTGTTTGATCTTTTAATGGAAGAGATCTGTAAAAGCTTGCCCAACAGTGCAAGTTCCCTAACACCTTCCACAACAATAGAGTCATGGAGTCATAGAATGGTCTTGATTTAAAGGAGCCTTAAAGATCATCTAGTTCCTTAAAGATCATCTAGTTCCCTGCCACAGGCAGGGAACCTTTCACTAGACCAGGTTGCTCAGAGCTCCAGTGAACTTGGCCTTGAACATGTCCAGGAATGGGACATCCACAGCCTTTCTGGGCAACATGTTCCAGTGCCTCACCACCCTCTGAGTAAAGAATTTCTTCCTCACATCTAATTTAAATGTCTGATATTTTGGTTTAAAACTGTTACCCCTTGTCTTACCATCACCTGCACATGTCATAAGTCATTCTCCCTCCTTTTCTATAATCCCCATTTAGCAGCATCTGCAGGTAAGTGTATTTTTGCCCAAGAATTAGGAGTGTTCCCTGTTTTCATACAAACTGCCTGCTTTAGTCTGAATTTAACTTGCATTATTTCCACCTAAAGAACCACAGACTTTCCAAGAAAGCTGTCCTGGCTACAGGAGTCACCTTCCACACACAGACTGCTGCTGCAGGCGTTGCATGCTGTGCTCACATCCAGCCATGCTGGTGTGGGGTAGAGAGCAGTGGGTGGGTCAGCCCTGTACCCTGTCTGCTCCTGACAGACAGAACACTGTCACTGTCCTCTGGGACTGTGCTTAGTGCCTGGAGAAGGTGAGCATGGAGTTGGGTGGTCCCTTGGTGATGGCAGCAGATTGTGAGGGCTGGCTGAAGGGGTGCAGTCCTGCAGCTGGCTTTGCACAGAGCTGAGAGCTCTTGTTACTGTGCAGGGAGAGCCTGAGATACTCGGGACACTGCTGGTGGGGAGAGAGGCCTCCTAGAAGGGCACCAGCCAAAGGGCTCCCATTGTTCTGAAGTATCCGCCCACACGACTGTGATCTTCTCTCTGGGGCTGAATTTTGTTCTTTCTTTGGAATAATCCTTTCTTCCCAAGGGGAAATTATCTGGCTGTTTTTATTGTGGGGAGAGCCAGACCCTTCCCAGGTGTCTGGATCTGAAAGGAAAGACCAAAACACAGAACTGAGAAGAAAAAAGGTGGACTTTTGACAGATCTATGACAAATAATGAGAAGAGTGAAGCAGAACAGGGAGTTCACCATGACACAAGAGTATCCAGTGGAATAGTCAAGCAACAGGGGTAGAAAAAAGGTACAGAGCAGCACAGCTCAGCTGCAGAACAGTAATTATTTCCACTACAAGTTTTACCAATCAGTAATGAGTCAATCCCTTCAAACTGTTGGACACATTTATCTATCCAAGGCTGGATACAGAGAGAGGCATAAAATCTTTGGCTCAGGAAATTTCCACTGAGCAGGCTGAAAACCCCAGGGCTGCCTGGCAGGGAAGGGTTTGTTTGCTTTATCCACTACCTTCATACTGTTATCACTTTCATACCAAAGCACTTTATCCAGTGCTTTCATAGCTGTGAACCAGCTTCTCCCCAGCAAAGTGTGCATGCAGGGTGAGTATCTCCTTCTGCTCACAGGGTTCCCCAGCACAGGTTAACTGCATACACAGGAGGTGATTTGCATTACTACTTCATCTAGACTTGTCCTCATGTTACCAAGGCACTGGGCCATTTTCTTCTAAAACCAGCAACACCTCATGCTTTGGAATGGTTGAGGAGAAAAGAAACAAAAACTAAAATCTGAGTTTAATCTCTTCCCTATTACTGGTTTTCTTCTCTTACTCAGTTGCAAAAGACACCATGGGAATCAGATGATGTAGCTCCCTGGCATCCCTGACAGGAGCCATGCAGAGACAAAATACACACTGCAACTCAAATCTGCTTTCCCACACTTTTCAGTACTCTTGGAATGAGCAGGTACTAAATTTGACTTGCAAAGACATAGTTAAATCAGAGCCAGGGGCAAAAGATGTAGGCAGATATCTGGTTGCCTGGGAGAAACAAAGCCCATCAACCCAACCCCACCAAAATAATAAAAAGAGGGCCAAGAAGCTACTCGTGGTACCCAAGATGCAATAATAAATTTCCAATGAACCTTGAACTAAGGATTTATTTTCAATAAATATTGAACTAAGTTGAGAAAAGCCAAGAGTAGCAGCCTGTGTGCTGGGTGTCTGTGCTTCTGGAAAATAAGAATCTTCATTTCCTAGAGCATCCTCTTGCTGCAATTTTTCCCTATGTCCTGTAGAGTGCAGAGTGGTGTTTTGAAATTGAGGATCTATGAGTCTGAAAATAGGATAAAGTCTACGCCTGCTTGAAATTCTTTTTAGTAAAAGCAAGGCAGGCAGGCTGCTCTGAGTTATGAAGGTGGCCTTTTAAAAATGGAAATAAACAGACAGAGAGAAGAGATGACTTTAATGAACAACCACCCGTGTCTTTTTGGGTCTCAAATTCCATTAGCAAATGGAGACTGAAAAACCAGAGCAGTTCTGTCAGCAATAACCAGCCACCCCTCTGCACCTGAGCTTTCCCCAAACACACATGATTTCACTGCAGAGAAAGCCTGAAATAACAAGGGACATCCACCTGCAGTTCCCAGCTTAGCAACAGTCTCATTATGGTTGTGAAAGCCTTGGCGAGAATCAGCCTCAGCTGAAAGGGCTCAGGAGCCACATCCAGATGCCTGACTGGACCCATCTTTGTCTTACTTTTGGCTGTGCATTCCAGGGGTCTCCAGACATCCCAAATGCCTCAGTTTGGGGAAATTGATGTTTGATGTGAAGCACTAAATTCCATCTCCTTCTCTAGAGTCTTGAACAGCACCATGGCACCTGCCAGAGACACTTAACTCACCTGATAGGGACTGCAACAATTTGAGGAGTAGATAAAGTGTCCCTGGGTGTCCTAGATGGGCAGCCTCAGACATATGGTGGGGTAGTGGCTGAGGCACAAATCATTGTCCTGTGCTACTGTTTGTGGGCACTGGAACAGGCTGCCCAGGGAAGTGGTTGTGGCACCACACCCACTGATGTTCAAGAGATATTTGGATAACACTCAAGCATGTGGTGTGATTTTTGGGGTGGTCTTGTTCAGGGACAGGAGTTGGACATCCATGATCATTGTGGGTCCATTCCAGCTCAAGATGGCCTATGATTCTGTAATTCTGTGTGATTTCTGTCATTGCAATACTGCTCAAGAGGCCATGGAGGGCACAGATGTTACCACAGGAGCCTGGAAACAAGGATAGTATTAGACTATGGTAGGCTGCAACAATATGGAACCCTTTTTGCCATTAGAGAACAAGCTGATATTCTTCATTTTGTACCAGTACTGTCCTGTTTCCAGGAAAACTTTGTCTCAACTCACAGCATCCTTGCTACATCCTTTGCTGCTGTGAACAAATGAGAAAAGGGAAACCTGAAGGAGGGATCTGGGATAAGACTTTTTAAACCATCTGAGCAAGTTCACAAGATGTGGCACTGGAAGTGGAATGGTGTCAAATTGCACTAGGATCCTGCATGCCTGTGCTGACTTGTCTCTCATGTTCCCTCACTACCATCTCCAAATCCTGCAGCACAGAGTAGGTAAGAAAATAAAGCTCATAGATTACCAAGGAGGATGGGGAAAGGGCAGCCTGGATCCTACTGAGCAAGAATTCTATCTTAGGTCTGAAATGTCTGCCAGTGGAGATGAAGTTAATTCAGACTTGTTAGCTAGCTGCAGGAGACCTGGGGACCTCTTGCTTCCTCATGGCCATGGCATGCAGAGCTGTACCTGTCACTGACACCAGATGAGACAGATCTTATATTATTCTTATAGCTTAAGGGCAACTGGAGGGAGAAGGAAGGGAGAAAATCAAATCAAACACAGAAAAAGAACACAAACAAAGACTTCCCAAATGTCTTCTACTTGACAGGGACCAAAAGTGACATTTTCTGGGAGTCTGTTCTGGGAACTGCTGTCAATTATTTATTAACACCCTGGACACAGCAGAGTGGCTGAACATGTTGTGATCCAGGGTTTCTCTGTGTGAGTATGACTGAATTTCTTTGCAAATCAGGGCAGAGAGAAGAAGAGATACTCTTTGCCCTTCAGGGCATGCCTTTGCAATTCTGCATGTGGCACAGTAAAGGCAAGTTCCTTTTCCTCCCTCTCTCCCTTCTCCATGCAGTGACAATCTCTGAAACCCATACTGGACTTATCCTTTTGACTGCTGGAGGGGAAAGCTGCCCATCCTGATATCAGTGTCCTCCCCTTCCAGCAAGTCAGACCTCATGGACGGCATCAAAAACTGAATCCCTTTCTGGGATGAGGTGGGGTTGTGCCTGTGCTTCCCAGTGAGTCCTCTCTTAGCTGAGAGCAGACAACACCAATCTTGGTGGGTGCAGACACTTCTCTTTCTCTCCTTGACCTTTAGATCCTCCAGGGACAGCTGCCTTTCTAATTTCTAGCCTTAAGATCCATCAGCAATGGGAAATAATGGATCTGAGCTCTGTTGGTGCTGTCTGGGCCTCCTGTAGCTAAACAACTTATGTAAATAATTGACAGAGCTCAGAATCACTGCTTCCCATTGCTTCCCACTTACTGGTGTGCCCAGGGAAGTGGTTTAAGTCATTGCAAAAGACTGGTAAGTCATTAGATGACTTGCACTGTTAAGCCATTTGCTTTGGTTTTGTGCTCTTGAGCATCTGACACTGATTGACGTGCTTCTGTATGCTCAATGAGCTCATGATGGCTTCATGATGGCTGCTTTCCATCACAAATGTTTTGGCCTCCACATTTTTGCCTTAGAAAGAGGGACTTAGTTATTCTTATTGCTTAGATCTCACAACAAAAAGCAGAGCATTCAGGCAGGTCTACTAAGGGAGTCCTTGGAAGTCCCAGAATTATTGTAAGGCAATTAATCTTTAATTTCCAGCTGCTGAAGTCACCTTAAAAATATTATCCTTTCATTTGTTTGAGGAAACATTGTCTTCTACATAATGTAGTGTTGCTTGCTGCAAATGTTACAGCATCAGCTTTATAAACTATCTTATGTATTTTTGCTGCTGAAAAGAGCACATTGGACTGCTCTTCTGGTCAAAGTTCCTTGTCTATGTTCCCTTTGGTGTCAAAGGAGAGCTGTGAGTTCTGTCAGGAAGACAATTTATCTTCATCTACTTTACAAACACCTCCAGTTGGGTGAAATGCCAAGGAGAACTCACCTTTCTATTCACTGAACTCAGAGATAGCTTGGGTAGTGTGGTTGCCCTTCATGCTGACTCTTCAACATAGATATTCTGATTCCTTGCCTTTAGGCTACAAAGATTTCCAAAGCAGCTCCAGTGATTTCAGCAGGATGAAATATAGTGCAGACCATGGGTCTCAGTATGCAAACATCTTTTGAAAATAGTGTTTATTTTCTGTGGTCCTTTCTTATGTTTGAAAATACTGCTTAAAATGTGCCTAAAAACAAAAGGGAAAATGTCATACAATCCTAAAGAAAGGAGATTTTATGTGAAGCTGACATAAAAGAGTAGATTTACAAATGCAGCAATATTAAATCACTTCTATAGTTAATAATGGGCTTTTAATTTGAGAGGTCTCTGCTTGGAGACATCCACATCACCACAGGAAGGAAAGGTGATACCATGCTGTGCTCTCTGTGCTTCAGAGAGCTCCATCTGAAAAAATGAATTGCAATTTTGATCAATTTCTACAAATCTTCCACAGTTGAAATGGATTTGGAACCAAGGGACATCTTAATTGATGATTCCTCAAGATGTTGGGATGGGCGGTGAACATCTAGGTAGTTTTTAGAACCCATAAATTATCAAGACAGTGATATATCAGCAACTGAATGAATAATGTAGAGATCAACATGGCTTATTTAAATTTAGCTTAACCTTTTCTTCCATGGGAGAGTGAAAGAAGAATAATTGCCTCAATTAAATTTTAATCTTGGATATGTTGATCTGTAACTGGGTTTGCCACAGACTAGGTTTCCCTTTCCCATATAGATGAGGCAAGGCATCTAAACTTGAAGTCTCCATACTGATATTGGCCATAATATGCCCAGGAATTTTGCAAGGTAGACATTTATGTGTAGCAGTAAACATATCAGCTAACCCAAAGGCATTAGTTTTGTGCTCCTATTTGCCAAAGCATCAAGTGCATAGAATGGAGATTATAATGTATTCTCAATACAGCACATCAACAACACCTTCAAAAAAGAAAAAAATGGGGAAAGTCCTTTTATCTGAAAATTATTTTCATTCAGGTCTCTGCTGTACATAGATGACTTTACTTGAATTAAAACAGAAATTAATATAAAAATGCAAATGTTGCAATTGAGTGGAATTAAGGGGTATTTCCTGAGGTTGCTTGGATAGACAAGAAGCAGATTCCTTTGTGGTCAGCCAAGCTGTTTGTGAGCATTACAATTCCTTTCTCATTATTTCATCCAAGTGTAAAAATGAAAACAGACCTCACAGTTTGCATATTGTTATTCACTATTTTTTTCTTTTTTAAAGCTAAGTAGCCCATATCTTTTGGACAACTCAGGGACTGAAAGCTTTTGTGCTGTGACTGATGCTGCATACTCAGTATTGTCAGCACTGAGGTCCCTGAGCAAGAAATACCTTTAGGCTGAGAGAGGCTCTGCTGTGCCTTATCCTACTCTACTGTAATAGCAGGACAAAAGGCAAGTCTTTTACTGAAGCTATAGAAGAATAAAAGCTAGAAAATATATGCATGATATCTATCCAAGAGTTTAGGACTCAACTGGCAATTAAAAGATAAATTCTGAGATGACAGAGCTGGAGACTGGTAGCAAATCTCTTGGTTGTGCTGTGTGCTGGTTGAGGCAGGGGAAAAGGAAGGAGAAATAGGTTTGAAAAGAGGTGAGTGACTACAAATTCTTCAGAGTATTAAAGGAGTTGTTTTGCTGATCATTTAATGAACAGGAGAATTGAAGTATGGCTCACCAAAGAATTCTGCATTCAAAACTGCTTGATTGAAAACCCCACATCTGTTCCTGTTTGGGTATCAGCCTGTATTTCCAAAATGAGGATGCCTCTGGGTGAGACTTGTTGCCTGGAGAAAGAGTTGCCTGGCAGAAAGCATTTAATACACAGATTTTGGAGCTGGGCTGCAAGCATGTCACTTCCTAAACACCAAACCAAAGTAGCATCTCAATTATTGTGGTGCAGAACACAAAACCTCACTCGAATACGAATAAACACTTTGAATGCATGTCTTCATACACTGTATCAGAACACATTACTCACCTGTGCCTCTAATTGCTCTTCTAACACAGAATAATTTATTCTTTGGGGTCTTATTTCGTCAACCAGCCTTTAAGAGTTATATCCTCCCTTTGAGGAAGCCATAGTTTATTAGCACCAATAGCACAGGGAATGCAAGTCATAGGACAGATAGGTAAAAATTTCGACTGGGTAGAGATGACCCTTTATGGTATCACACTTCATTAATCTCTGGTCTTGGCTGGGATTGCAAAGGTGACCAGAAAGTTGCTTGTAAAGGCTTGGCTGAAGACATAACTAGGATAAAAGCATAAAGTTTTTTTTCCTTAGACTTCTGCCTTAAATACATTGTCATCCTATCACTTAAAGAACATTCTCTCACTTTTCTAAGGTATTGGGTAATTCTGTTCAAAGACAGTTAAAGAAAAAATACTGTCGCAGAAGAAGGAAAGCAGACCTAAGTGGAAATTATAAATGAAGCATTATTATGTAAGGCCAGTAACAGATTTTCACTATAATTAAGATGGATTACTTTAATAATCCTTAAGGGTTTGATTCAGAACTGCATTACAAACCATTTATGTGGGACTTCTGCACTCATTGCCTCTGTGAGCAAATTGCAGGTGTTTAAATAAGAGAAGGCTAAATTCAGAGTTTTTATATTTCTTCAAGCAGCCTCCTTCGGTTTGGAGAGATGAGTGACTGCCTCAGATTTATGTGCTGAGGAGGGTGCCTGAGCCTTGATAGAACTCTTGGAAAGTAATTACCTTCTGCAGATTTTACACCTGAACATATATACAGGCCATAGCAATTTGGCTAGGGGGAAAAAAACCCACAAAAGCTTTTGTGCACAGAGGAGCTGCTGTTTGGATTAATGAACTGCAGAACTGACTCTCCCCTCCACAGATGTCACATATGCCTTTAAAATACACTTGCTTCCCTTGAAAACACACAAATGTTGGAAGATATTGTGCTTCATAGTGAGACCATGACTATCTGGGAAACCAGAAGGCAATGTTTCCATTTTCACAAGAACATCTTTATGTGAGAGTGAGAAAAATGATAAAGAATGCTAAAACTCAGAAGAAATATTTAAGGTTAGGGTGTTTCAGTGTAATGTTATAATCTTTTGAACTTTTGTCTTAGTTTTATCTGAGCTCACAAGTATTTAAAAAAAAAAATTTCTTTGATTTTTTTTGAGTGGGAGATGGTGGGGATATCACCTCCTTCTTTCAAATGTTTGGAATCAGAATAATTTTAGAGCCTAAGGACAAAGATTTCCCTGGTGAATGTGTAGACCTTGTGAATATGAAAGATAACATCTACTTCTCAGCCAGGAAATGCATCCAGGTTATTGTCACAGAGCAGCTGCTGTGGGGTTTGCTCCATACTGCTATGGGCAGTATGGAGCAAACACCTCCTGCAATATCCCCCCTGTGAAGAATTTGAGGAGAAAACCCTGTTCTTGGAAAAGATGATGAGTGCCAGCTCATTGATCTGGGGCAGCAAAAACCATCTGTGGGACCATCTGCTCTGTAGGGGTTGATAAATCCTCAGGCTGGGATTTGGCAGGTGCCAAAATGCCCACAATGTGGGCTAGAACTAAGGAAAGCAGAACTGTGTGGAGAGCCATGACCAACTCCATGCCTTGTGATGGCCAGCCCCAAGGGATCTGGCTGGACTGTCTTCCCAGCAAAGCCCAAGATGGAAACTTGATCACAGATACAAGAATATCTTCATCCCTGTTTTCTTTTGCTTTTCTTGTTTCTTAGTAGTAGTGCTGCATTACAAGTTTCTAGTGAAATCCTTTGTGCTTCACTGTCTTGGTTGTTGGAGAGGTTGTGTGGGGAGAAGAACCAGAGCATTGTTTGTCAATCTTGAGCTTTCTGTTCTGGAATATTCACTACTAGGCAGCACAATGAAATCATCATTTAGCAGGATCTGAACAAGTCTGACAAAGCAGAATTGATCATTCTCATGTAGGTATATTTATTGTTTTTGCTATTTACCAGATCACTTTATTTTCCTCCTAGTTGGCCAGAGCATGCTATAGACATATTTTCATTCCTAACTATTGAGGTCAACGACAGTTAGGAGGCCAAATATGTTTGTGGATCTGATCCTAAGCTGTATAGAGAATATATCTTTCTAATAGCTTCCCTTTGTGATATATTTCATTCTTTAAAAAAATTACCTATCATTTTATTAGTTCTGCAGGAGCTCTGTTCCTCCTTTTGAAGGGCTTGTTGATGCCCAAGTGTAACAAGCAGCTGCATTGTCTGGGCAGAGAACTGAGTTTCAGAGGGAATGTGCAGTGGGTTGACCACTGAATATAACTCCCCTTAAACCCTTTCAGTACTAAATCCAATCCCCCAGCCCAGCTCACTGCACTGCAGACCCATGGCCACTCCAAGCATCTGAGCAGCTGTTGGGAGCCAAAGCCTGCAGGGTTTGTCTTCAGTAGTGGGGGTAGCAGGAGTGAGTAAGAACAGAGGGAGTTTGTATAACAATTACACTGAATATTATTCAAGCATTCATTAATGAGTGGCTTCCTAATGGTAAACCTCAATCAACTTGTCTTTCATTAGTTTTTCTATTCTCCCCTTGATTCCAATTAAACTGTTTTCATCTCTAACATCCTAAGTTTCAC
The DNA here is from genome assembly GCA_013400435.1 of Pycnonotus jocosus. NCBI lineage: Eukaryota > Metazoa > Chordata > Aves > Passeriformes > Pycnonotidae > Pycnonotus > Pycnonotus jocosus. Next base: position 270,846 of record VWYP01020633.1, on the reverse strand, counting down.
AGCCTGCTAGTACACCCTTAGAGGAACTACACATTTGTTTTGAGCTTACCTCCTTCAAGTTTAATTTGAATCTGCTCAATTCTAGCACTAGAATATATGTGTCTTCATCTGATACATCTATTCAACATCCATGAAAGTGCAGTATAAGAGTTTTTGAGCTGTAGAATTCAGCTGATCAGCAGTATCAATAGCTCCTGATGGGCTTCTCCTTCCTGAATTTGACTACTTTCTTTTTGAATCTACATCTTCTCCTCAAAGAGATTCACACACAAATATGTCTGACTGAGAAAGCTCTTTTTTCTATTTTCTCTGAAACCACTGCCTGATTGTTTCCTTGGTTCTCATGTGCTGGGAAATACCAAGTACATTATTTGCTATTTGTCTTGTCTGTGCAACTTGTGATTTTATAGAACTCTGCTCCATTCTCCTGAGTCATCTTTTCCCAGGCTGAAGAGTCACAGATTATTAACTTTGCTTTCTGAAGAAGCTACTTCAAACCACTGAGTATCTGCGAACCTCTACTCTTCCTCTCTGTTTCTTCACTGCGACCCTTTCAAACAGGTGACTGAAATTGCGTGTGGCATCCAGGAGATGAACAGAGAATTAATACATTCACATCATTAAGTTACTGCCTCTAATGTCACAGGGCACAAAACAAGTGTAAATGGGTTAGGTGTCACGACCTGATAGCACTGGAGGTGCATTGATTTCATAATATCACTAAATTTCATATATATATGTATGTTTCTTGCATATATGTATGATTTCCTTTTCCTTTTGCATGCTGTTTTCTTTCTCTTTTCTTATTTTAAAATAAAAATATGTATACTATCCATTTATATTTCCCTGAACAATTAGTTTTTAAGTTATGTTTCAATTTACTGTGGCAGAGGAAGTTCAAGAGAACACAAGGGATTTAGATGCTTGGTTCAAAGGCACCTCAGTCTTTGGAAAAGTTAATTCTTGATGATTTGGTAAACTGAAAATGGGATCTAATGCAATTCCTTAACAAGACTGAGCTACACCCTAGTCCAATAATAAAGGAAAGTTATCACCTACTATTTCCTCTGACGTCTCCACAATTTTCAGTTTGCTTTCCAACAGACAATTATGCAAATTACAAAACTGGAATAAATTCTTGACATGCAGAATCTCTTTTCATTCTTACTTGTGTTGTCTTTAAGGAGAGAAACTCAAGTGCACATTCTCTTGGAGTGATACTTAAAACTTGAACACTTAATTGTGCAATGCCCACATCTTGCTGTTCTCCTCGAGGTCCAGAGACTCAAGGCCCCAGTGAGAGCAGTCTGTGATTTACCCAATGAATTATCATGACAAATCTGCAGCCTTATGAATAATACATAGGAAGGAACAGGGATATCTGTTGCCATTTCTGTGGATGCTACTAATAACCTGTAAAGCCTCTCCTCTGGGAATGCTGTTCTGAAAGAGCACAGGGCTAAGGTTGCAGAGCATCTTGCTTGGCATGTAGAATTGCTGTTTATAATGCAGATTGAATTTGCCAGCACACACACATTAAAAAAAAAAAAAANGAAAAAAAAAAAAAAAAAAGAAAAGATGGAAAGAGGCAGCAGATCTCTTATTGCTGAGAAGCAGAAACAGCCTTTGTGCTGGGAGGTAAAAGGAGAAATGATGGTCCTGTAATATGCTCTTTTGGCAAATGATCATTTAGGAAACATTTGAGAAATAAGTACAGTATGAAATAGAATGACATTTTTTTACCCTAAAGGGCATGCCTCATATTTAGTAATGCTGTTGAATAAAAGATGAATGACACAGAAGGTTTTTTTGTACTTCTGTATTTTATTAAGATGTTTAGGGTTTACAGCTTAATAAATTGCCCAAAGAAGGAAAAAATAATCTGGAGATGGTGTTGTTTTTATCCAGTCTGGATTTATTTAACATATAGCATGCAAAATCTGTTTTCAGAAAATGGGTTTTAATTTAAAAAACCTTCTGGCTTGTCAGTTATTCTGTCCCAAACAACCCAGAGCTGATATACTGCTTTCTGATAAGTTCTTCTCTATCTTCTCCTCTTTTTGATGAAAATTGGCCCAATTTCAAACCTATGTGGAGCTTGTGGAAGACAAAGAAACAAGTTTGATTATTAAAACTTAGTTAATCTTTCTGCCTACTGAATACAAAATTGACAGCGGTGGGTACCACACAGCCTCCTGGTGGCTCAGCACCCTGATCAAGCTGGATGTCTGTGAAACTAATACCCAATGAATGGACAAAAATATGTCTCATACGAAAATGGAGATGGTCTTGCAGCTATTCTGCACTTAAAACCACTTTATACTCCCTGTACATTTAAACAAAGGTGAAGGAAAGAAAATGGCTGCAAACACCCTTAACAACCAAAGAAATGTCCTTGGCAAACCTGAGTGTAGACCACAAATCCAGGAAAATAGAAATGAATTCTCAACAGGCAATGGAAAATTTTGCACAATTTCCAAAGCTGTGACACGACAAGTGTCTGTTCAGGACAGGCTTTCCTGTACTTGGCAAAGAGAGAGATGACTTGTGAGCAGGTTTTTTTGGTAGAAGAGAAGCTATCATTTTGCTTGAAGAAACCCTTGAAACACTAACCTGCCTAAGCATCCATTTTAACATCTCAGTTACACAGAGACATTTATGCTGCTCCAGAACAGGTGGGGACAAAATAGGCTTTGATCTTCTGCTGCAGCCTCTTTTCTAACATCTTCCAGCCTCCTCCCACATTCTTGGCCACCCATCACTTGCAAGGCAGGAATCGTAATCGCTTTGCCACAATCTCTCTTTCACAATACTTTAAGTATTTCTTTTTTTCCCTTCATGTGCCATTTTGCTTGAGTACTTGACCAAGTTTCATTCTAGCTGTTTGCTGACAGCACTGCTCAGATATCCTGCATGTGTGTGTGTGTGTGTGTGTGTATGTATGGGAATTGTCAAAATAGGAGTGCTCAACATGCATTAGCTAGTCCTTTTCCCTTTCCTGTCCCTTGTAAATGCACAGAGATTAGCTTTAGTATGAAATGATGTTTGAAGCTGGAGAGGATCTCAGAAGATCATCCAGTCCAACTTCCTGCTTAGTGCAGGATCTGCTGTAATGTCACAAAGCTTTCTTCTCATGCAGCAAATTTCACTGTGTTGGCTTCTGGGTCTACAGAATGAATATAACAAAAAAAAGACTCGTGGATGCTTTCTCTGGTACGGCCAGTCATGCACTACTCCAGAACATCTGCAAACTCTGTGCTATTGTACTGCAGAGCTCACAGATCCTGGATATTAAGACTGAACTTTTCAATGTCTCTGAAAGACACCATGAAAAGTAGTATTCACTCAGCCCTTCTGTGTTCAGAAAAAAATTATTATGTGAGGATTTGAACTTTGCCAGAACAAACACAAAGGAGCACCTTCACAAAATTCCAGCACCCCTTTGTGTTGTTTCATAGGGAAGAGAGCAAAATTGCCTAACCTTTGACATCAAGTGGCCTGACAAAGCCTAAGAGCATAATTAGCCCAAGAAAAATCGTGGGAGACACACATTACCTCCTACTGTATGTGGGCAAGTTCGTGATCAGATTAAATCAAAATAACATATGGACTCATCCTGATATCCACATCTCTGTCTTTTGTTCAACACCAGCTGCTGAGAATAATTTAATTCTATTTGCAGACTAATCACCAGGATGTTTACTAAGGGAGGGGAGTACTTTTAAATATCTAGAGTGTAAATTTGTCAAAGAAACTCATAAGTCCAAAACCAGAATCTGCTCACACCCAGGTTGAACAGACAGGGTCAGATGCATCAAAGGTGTTAGAAGGATTAAATGTGCTAACACAGGGAGAGTTTTATTAAGACTGAGAGAGATGAATATTATTAAGCTTGGCGATTGTACATGTCATTTTGGGAGACAGGCTAGCAGAAATGGAAACAAACATTGTTAAGAGCAACTAGAAGAACAGTTTCATCTGCATGCATAAATATTTCAGTCCTCACTCTTCCTCTGGGCAGTCCTTAGAGAAATGCTAGAGAAAAAAAAACAATAAAAAAGAGTGTTCACTCTGAAGGCATTCAACTGCAAAAATGAATACAAGGTTAGGGAATGTAAGGAGAAATATGAGTGAAGGGCTAGCCTATGAACACTATGAAAGCAGAGTAGTGTTTGTGACATTTGTACCAACAAGAGCTAGAATCTAGGTCTGCCATATTAATACTGGGTTTTTGGAACAGCAAAATGTACATGAGTTTTGTTATTGCTTTGTGAATTTTGATGACTGGAAACCTGCTTGCTGTTATATCTGGACCTCTGACTTCGGTGGATGACTGGGAGCAAACCTCTGAGGATGTAAATCTCATGGGTAATTGTTCAGAGGCCTCCTCATTGTGGCTTTTGCCATGGAGAAGCATCAAGCAGCTATTTAAAGTGAATGGAAATACAACAGTGGAAAGTTTGTGCTTGGTATCAACACAGGAGAAAAACCACACTGATGGGATTTGCATGGACTTTTTTCAGGCTGTAACAGCACCCAAATCCACTCCCTCCTCAAGGTGCCACCCCATTGTTCCTTCCAGAGCTAGTAATGGAGATGTCTTGCAATAATCTCCTTGATGTGTCATTTTAAAGTCACTGCTTTATAGCTGTTTCAAAGCTTGAAAAGGAGGGTTGTCTTTGCTATAGCGAAATGCAAATCAGTTTTCCCAGGTTTATATCCACAGCAACACTGCTTTTGAAAGTAGCAATAAACTGTTTCCTAAGAAGAACCACCTTCTCTCTTCCCTGTCAGGGATGAATATCACTTCAGCGTGATGCTGGTCTATCTGTAGAGTCAAAGCTGGCAGGTAATTCATCATCCTGCACCAAGCTGACTCATTAGAAACCCAGGAAACTAGATATTAACTAGCTCTTTTAATATGTTTCCCTTTATTCTCATTTCACAGTTTCCTGTGCCTCTGTTTCGTCCTCTGTTGCTAAATTGCAATTATCATGGAACTTTGATCTCTTCACCTGTAGATGGCCCACTCATCCATCACCACAGTGATTTTTTTTTTTAACACTAAAAATCCAGGACTTTCTGCAGGTTTAAAAAAACATTTAAAGCTAGCTCTTCCCTGTAAAACAACCATGCAGACTGTATAAAATGAGGGGCAAGGATGCAGGGCTTTACCAACTCAAAACAGTAAAAGATAATTTGTGACTTAAAATTTGGATTTCATTTAAAGAAGAAATGTGTGTTTGTAATTTTTTTAAAGAAAAATTCCTTTAGTTTTCAAGATTTCATTTTTCATCTCTTTCTTTCTGATAAGTAGCAGTGGCTTGATGGCCAGAAATGAGGATTTTACAGAAAATGCCAAAAATCTCTGATAACCTCTGCCATGGGCAGCTAGAATCTCTAATTCTAAATTGTAGATGCTGCCAAACAATTTCCGTCATTTTGCCCTGATTATCTGGAGCACATGTAATCTATAGAGAGCTTTCAGCTGGATTTACCGTGTGTAAACTGAATAGCTAGACAGCATGAATATCAGATTTCTGTTCAGCATCTTCCAACAGTGTGATACTTATTACAGATCCAGGGTAGAGCTGATTTGCAAAAATATTATGAGACTGCCTAGATTTTTCTGAATGTGGATGAGATCTGTTAAAACTCATGCTGGCTGGATATACAGAAATCCCAGAAATAAAAAAGTAGAAACATCCACAAATTGCTTGTGCGCATTTCTACACAGAAAGAATAGAAATTGTCTCAAGTAATGGCTGCTTTCCCCTCAATATCAGGTTCGACTATTCTATTTCAAGACTGCATTCATTTCTCAGAACTCATTTTTACCTGCAGTAAGTTATGTTTGAATCTACGTCGTAAGAAAGATTTAGTTTTAAAAAGAAGGGCAACAAAGAAACCCAATCATGAATTCTCTCTTCCAAATCATTAAATGAACAAAGGCCACATTTCTATCCTTATGAGAGATTTTTTTAATGTATTTTTTCCTTTATGTTTTATCCTTTGTAACTAAAACTTCATTTTTGCTACAGCAATACCCAACACATCTCTTTAAAATTTTAATCGAATAGTGGGCTGATTTTCATTCACATTCCACCATTCTGAGGGGCAAAAAGGAGCCATTTCAGAAATTACCATATTTATGACACATTCCTAATGAGTGTGAGATGCCATTCTCTGTCAATTCTCTTCAGCTCTATGGTCTGCCTTGGCCATTTCTAAACTATTCCATGGGATTAATCCTGCATTGCCACTGTGCCAGCATCACCAAATTCACAGAACCACAGGATTATGGAGTATACTGAACTGGAAGGGACATATGCATTCCTTTTGTGGCATTATCTGGTATCTTGCATTTGGAAACTCAGAATTTCCAATTGAAAATATTTTGTGCCTGAATATGATATACAGAACATTCATATTTGGTGAGGAGAGTGGGGAAATCTTATAACAAGAACACAAAATATTTCATGCAATTGTATGAGAACCTCTACCCAAAACTGTGCATTGGTTATTGATGGCAATACCGTCAATAACCAGGAAAACAAGCCCTGCTGCACTTCAGAATGCTCAGTGGATCTAGAGGGGGGTTATCTGACCTGAGCAATGTGCAGACAGTTCTTATTACCAGACAGAAGCCACAGCACTGATACTGTAAGGAATTTTCTAAGGCAGCATGACTGGGAAGTACCTTTAAAGTAACCCTCCACAGGGGTCTGAGCTTAATAATAAGGGCCCCATGAAGTTCTAAGCATCCTCCCTCCCTTTAAACCTCCTAAACCTGAAGACTTCATTATGTTTTCAGAGATAGGGTACCTCTGTGAAGGGTATAGTGCTGTGTCTGCTGACCTCTGTCTACAGACAAGTCATGGTTGTGCTGATCCCCTTGTCTTTGGGTGCCTCCTCTTGCTTTAATTATTATTGATACTCCTGTGATTGGACTTTTATTTTTCTCATTACTTTCCATCAGGTCCTTTAGCCATCTCACTGAACAGTCACAGTTCCAGTGGTAGTACAGGACTGGAGCCAGTGCACCCAGAGATGGAGCACAAGACTTCCCAGATTTGCTGGTCTTCTCATTACATTGCTGAGCTGGAGCCAGGCTAGCACTTTTGTCTCCACAGTCCAGAGTGTTGACACTGCCTTAAGGCCTGGGAAGACATGCACAGGCAGAAAGGGACATGGAGAGGATTGGTTTGGGTCCAGGAGTTGCCTGCAAACACGGACACAACCACTGTGCTTCTGTGGTGATGGTGTCTGACAGAATCACACACCAGAGGGGACAACAAAAATTCACAACAAAAGTTACACTTTGCTTGTAAATGCACTTAATAACTATTAGCCTTTTGGAAATGCCAATATGTACAAGAATGAGGCAGGAGGGTTTGTTTGTTTGCTTGTTTGCTTGCTTGCTTGTTTGTTTTAAGGCAGATATTGTAAGGCACCCACCCTCAGCCCTACTATTTGGGCCATTTTTGCTAAGCGGTACTGTCTGCACTATAATGCCACTTTGTGCTTCACGACTTTGGGCAGACTCATGCAGCAAGGGCTGTAATAAGGTGTGAAATAAAGATTTAGTAGCACAGCATTGCAAATGCAGTCTAGCAAAGGAGTTCATTACAGTTCCATTAAGACTGCAGAGTTAACATTAAAACCAGGCAAGAAACACAAAAACCGTATGGTATTAACGTTCCTGCAGCAGTATTAAGTCAGTCACACTGCACAATCAACAAGCTCTGCTCCTTGCTCTGGGCCAGATTGCACAACTTTCAATTTTAGCACAGTTGTCTGATCATAGGATCTGAAGGTCCCAGGAACCACCAGCCCACAGGATTAGGAGCTCTGCCTAAGTGAAAGAGCCTTTATTTACTTTGATGAACACCATTTACCTTGCACAGTCCCCCAGCACACAGCACAACTGGGAGGTGTCAATCAGAAGGAACTTAATCAGATCAAACATTTCAATTTGTATCAGAAATTTGTTTGAACAGGAAAGAGCTGCTTGTGCATCTATGAGGGCAACCTCTTTGCTCTCATCAGCTCTTGCTACCTTATTCATTTCTAAGTGTTTTCAATCTTGACCTCCACAGAATTGGAAAGGAAGTGCTTTCAGGGAGCCAAGATTTTCTTTTCCACACAAACATCTTGATTTGTCCGAAGTTGGTATGGCTTTTGAGAATTAGTCCCCCTTGAAATATTTTAGAGAAAATGTTTTGAGATAGTGAAAGTGTTTCATTTGTGCATTTTCTGAAATGATACACATTTTCAGAACCAAAATGCTGGAATATAATCAGTTTCAGATGTTGTTTTAGAGCCAAGAGAGTCATAAATGCCAGTCTTCCTTGAGGAGGTTGCTGGGACCAGCCACACGGACCCCAGCCCTCTCCTGCTCCTGCTTGTCCCTCTCCATCCTTCAGGAAAGTGCTCGAGCACAGCACAATGGAGCACAGTGGCCAGAAGCAGGAGCAAGATGCAGACAATCTTGGTTTTGGGGCTTTGTCCATCCTTGTTATCCATTGGCTCGTGCTCAGGGAAGGGGAGATCACTGCAGGGAACCGCCACCATCCTTTTTCCCTTTGCCACCACGGAATGAAGTCGAGGTGGTGAACACCTTTTGTTTGTAAAGCAACTTTTTTTGGGCATATTTTTATTATTAATTTTGCTGCTGTCCATGTATGTCTCTTATTCCATTGCTATTTTCTCTCAGTAAATTGTCTCAACCCACATGCTCTGCCTTTGTCCCTCTCAGACTGGAGGGGTTCTGGGGAAGGGGAGTGATTTATTTGGAGTTTAGTTTCTGGCTGCTGTTAAACCACCACTGTGTCAATTTTAAGAAATAATTGGAAATTTTGCTGTGATAAGCTGTGCATCACTACACTTCTGTTTCATTCTCCAGTCTGTGTTTCTGTCTTTCCTTGCCATACCATAAATCCTAAAGAGGAGGTCATTTAAATGTTCAAATAAATGTCTAACTGTAGTCATCACATTTAAACAGATGACAAACTTTTCAATATCAATCTGTCTTTTTTATCCTTAAAGAAGTCTTCTCACAAGACAAATAATACAAGTTATCCCCAAATATTGGAGATTAAAAGCTTTTGCAGCAATGCCTCTCACTGGGGAAAGCAGACTGCCCAGGAGAACTTAGCTGATTTCTGGTTTTGTCACAGATTTTCCTTTTGTCTTTGGGCAAGTTCTTTGACTCCTGCTTTCCACTCTTTTAGGAAAGAGACACAGCTTTTGGTTTGGCTATTGAGGCTTTAGATCTCCTGCCTGGGAACTGGGTAGATATTATGCCTTTAGTTCTTGGTATTAAAGGGCTAGGGGTGCCTCTAAGCCCCGTGTGGGTATAAGCCACGATCATAAATGTTGCCTGTTAAGAGAATTGGCAAGGAAATATGTGCAATCTTCACTCACTGAAGTGAAGGCTGCCAGACTGAGGCAATAGAGATTTAATGTATTCAAACATTGCAGTGCTGTGTGTAAGTGGATATGATTTAAGGTAATGCATTTTAACACAGCATTATACACTTGCCAGAGGGATTTTATGTAAAGTTATAGTCCTGCTTTTAAATGACAGTACATCAAGACACATCTTGAATTAACTTGACCGAAAGCTTTTTGTGATAAATTGCTGGTGCAGTAGTACAGGGTACAACTGACCCAGGCTCTGCAGGGACAACAGGTCTGCTGGATTTTGGGAGATTACTCTGGGATGGCAAAGATGACAGCTTGAGCCGTGAGTAATGTTTTGGCTCGAACATTGTTTCTCTGTGCACAGGTGAACAAGAAGGGAGAAAGCATCCATCTTCCCTGATCCACTGATGGTGCAGGCTTGGAGGCTCAGTAAATAGGGCCAGGGGAAGGCAGCTGCCCTCTGGGGTATCAGTAGCCCCAGAAATGTCATATAAGCAGAATACAAACTTCTGGGAAGCTCATCCCCAAGTCAGTGCCAAACTCATGATCTCAAAGTCATGAGCCACAGCAGATGAATTTGACAGGGAAGCAGTGTAGAGGCTGAAGAGCCTCCTGCCTGGCAGTGATGGCTGCTCGGCTTGAGTTGACCTAAAGGAGCCCCAGTGTAGGGGAAAACTCCCCTGCAGTGCAGCTCATCCAGCGTGTTCTCTTTAGGTACTCAAATGGGGAACTCTTTTAGGGGTAGCATCAGACTGGGATGCTGGCATCCTGGTGCCAGCTACAGAAGTCTGGTTTCTGCAGAGAGCATGATAACTGCCAGCAAAACCAAATTAACAGTCTTCACAGCTTGCATCCAAATTCAATGGAATATTAATTATGACCAAACATACAAATGTGAAAAACATCTTTGGAAAAAGAGATTTATTTAAGTAACATTATGAATTATCAGTTTATCAGCAGTTTGACATAAACCACATAATTATATCAGTGAATCATTTAATAATTAGAGCACAAGTTAATTGACATTATTCACTGACTGAATAAAATCTCCATGAGGCAAACAATGGCACCCACTGGGGTAGAGGTAATTTTAACACAGTTCTTCAATTAATAAAGCAAAAAATACAAACCAAACATAATCGCAGTGTGTGTGATTGTAGTGAGGAATAGGAGTTTCAACAAACTCAGGGCAGTAAATTATCAAAATTTAATGATTTCCCCAAGAACTCATGTTCTGAGGAAAACTACTATGACAAAAGACAAGAAAAGAAAGGAGAGAATAAAAAATTGGAATAGAATAGCAATAACAGTATCACTGACTTATTCTGAGCAAATCTGTGGAGAAATGAGTGCCTGGTACTTATGGGCTTTCCAGGAGGACAAAAATAATTTATTTGTGATCAAAAAAAGAGTGAAGCAACAAGCAAAATATCATTATAGCTGCTTTGTAGAGACTTTTTAAAAATTATTTTTTAACAGCTACTATTGCAACATATTGTCTAGATGGGCAGTTTGGGCACTGAACTGCTTCTCAAATGGATGGTAGTGGAACAATTATTCTAAAAACATGAATGAGTTGTTCCATGCCTCTCAGCATTATCAGATAGCAAGGTTTCTAAAAACTGAATACTTAGATAATTCTTTCCCTTTTAAGTTTTGAATATAGCCATTGCCAGATAATTTTTTTCTTCATTCAGGTTAGAAGAGTACTTTAAAAAACAATAATGAATGTCTCAAATAGTCATGGTACTCCAAGATCTGGGATTAAGGAAGCAAGTGGCACGTGTTGCCAGGTTGGCAGTAGCTGCAGGGGCTGCAGAAAAAGTGCACCAGCAAAAAGTGTTCCTCCAGCTCACCTCTGTGTCACATTTAATTCTCTGCATCCCCATTGCGTTTGGTTTTAACTGACACTGGGTAATGACAGAGCCAGGTAATCTCAGCTGAACTAGATATTCAGAAAATATTATAGGAGCACATGATTTATTTGTTTTCCATTGGTTACACACCATTCTGGACAGACAACAGACAGATTTAGATTGTTTTGATTTATCTCTCAGTATTTTACATGAGAATGAGATCATTCCCATGTCTGTACTCAATATAAGAAGCATGAAACCACAGAGAACCCATGTGAACTCATTGTAGTCTACAGAGGAGTCTGTCATTTGTGCTGGTTGAAGAATATGGCCAGGCTGCTTATCGTGTTCAGCCAAGTGTCAGGTTGTGGGCACTGAACCCAAGGACAAGGATAAGGTGAAACCTCACCACCACCAGTTTGGAAAGGTAAGACTTGTATGTCCATCAGTAACCTGGGGTTTTGTTGTACCACCTTTGCTAAACCACAGACAATTCTATTTTACCTCATCTTTCTGCTGTTTGTCATTTGTACTACTATTCCAATCCTGACTGGGATTCATTGTGAAAGAAGCTGTACAGACAAAAGGTGAGGGATAACATACTGAGAGAACCACCTGCTTTTGAAAATACCTGCCTGGGATACTCTGTCATGGTGCTCAGATTAGGACACACCTCCATCCTGTTCAAGGTACATTCAGGTACTTAAATAATGTGAAAGCCTTCTCATTGTGAGTGAAGGCAGCAGAATCCATCAATAATTGAACTGTTCCTGGAGAATCTGCTAATTTTTCTCTGTCTTGTGTAAAGAAAAAGAAGGAGAGACAAGGGAAGAGACTATAGCAACAGAAGTTATAGAGGCTGGGTCCAATTAGCCCAATTCTTGATATTTTAGGTAAGAGAGATAAATATGAAGTATAGACAGAATATTAATAATCTAATGTTTGCCTGAACATTTAAATCAGAATACTAAAACCTAGGCTGGGTCAACGTGTTTCAGACAACAAATTTCCTTATGAAATCCTCAGCAGATCCTTTGCAGAGGTGATGGTGCATGTAGAGCCATAAGAGCTGGAAGCCAATGACCCACAGGTGCTTGCTGGCTAGGAACTCTTAAATCACCCATTCCTCAGGTGGAACTTGTGTTCTGGGTATCACCTTCAATAACAATGACATTAATACCAGTGACTAATTAACAGCCAGAGTATCTAAATAAGTTGCCATTGGACGTTATCTTCATTTTGTTATGACATTGAAGATTTAAATAGCAGTTTAAGTGAGAGGGGTTGCTCACTCTTAAATGAGATGGAAGAGCAGTAGAGATGCTGCAACAAGTGGAGCTGTGGGTTGATTTGCCTTAGCTCACTCAAAGAACTGGACCAAGTTATGAATAAACAGGCTAAGACAGAGTAGTCTAGCTTAAAGGATTGTGCTGTGAATGATAAAAGGCTGAAAAACCATACTGGGAGAACTGCTCTCTGTAGCTAATTAAAAGAGTTAAATTAAAACATCCCACAAGCTGTTGCTCTGAAATTATTCACCATACCTAACAATTTGTTGAGGAAATAAAAATATGGCTTTGGGTAATGTTGAATGAGGAGAGACTGCAAACGTCCTGTAGAACCAAGATGGAGACCTGGTTTGGAAAAGGAAAAAACATGCAAGTAAACAAAGCGGGTGCAATGTGCCCTGCCTCGTAGAAATAATTTACAGTGTAAATATAGAGAAGAAACATGAGCCAGGTATTATTTTAGGCAGGAGAACAGTGGGAGTAGGATAGCAAATCAAACAGTTTCAGACCATGCAAATAATGCAGATCTCATTCCAGGATACAGACTAGGAAGATTTCTTGCAGGCTGTTTGAGATAATCATTCTCAAGGCTCAGTAAAGGCTTTCTGGGGTGCCAGAATGTGAGTCTTATCACTGCATTTCAGGTGGTGCAGATGTTGAGAGCCTAGAAAGAGCTGAAAACTTGAAAGCTGCTGCCAGGAAAGTTGAAAGAAGCTGAGTGTGAATGGCCTAGGGAAGAGATAGCCAAAGGCAGGCATCCATCTAGCAGTCTGCTTCAAGGCAGAAGGGAGAAAATTGCTCCCTTCATTCGTTGTGAAAAGGAGTGGAAGTAATGGTCTTAAAGTACAGCAAGAAGTGTTATGTGTAGTGTTAGACACTAAGAAAAACTTTGTAGCAGGGTAGTAGTTATGCCTTGAAAACAATTCTGTGGAAGGATGATGGCTTTTCGTTACTGAGGTCTCAAAGAACTGGGTAAACTCATGTAGTCTGATGGGCAGTAGGGAAATATTGGCAGAGTAGGGAGAGAATTTGAAGGTCTGTCATAAAAAGGAGCTGTAATTGTCTGTATTCCATGTGCAGAAAATTAAAACCTCCCTGTTTGAGAACTGAATAAAGGCACATTCTTTCAGAGAAGAGCATCCACAAGCTACCAAGCCCTCATCCAGCCATGTGTGATTTCTCCAGGATGGGGAACATATCAACTCCTTGTCTCTCTGAGAGATAATCAGTGTTTTCCCTAAAGACATTCTCATCTGTCATTCAGGTTTTGTGTTTAGAGAGTAGTAATTAAGTGCTATTAATATGAAAAAAATCTTTTATCTGGTCACTGCTAGCACTTGATTTGCATAGGCATTAACCTAGTCTGGTTTGGTCCATGAGCATGATACATTTGTGTATGTAATAATAATCATAACAGTAATGAGAATAAAATTAATAAAATGAGCAGTTATTTGTTGAGCTATATACATCTATTTATAAATGCTTATTGCTCTTTGTAAGAAATATTTGAGAAATTGCCTTTTTTTTTCCTTGTGGAATTCTGAATTAGTTTTCATTTCACAGTGATAAGCATGTCACTTTTAATTTTTTCTGTTTTCAATACTTTTCTCAATTCTTTCATATCCTTTTTCTACTTCAGGCTTAAAAAAGATTTTTTCTTTGTTTTCCAAGGTCTTCTTTTTCCCAGCTATTTCTTATGGAAAATTATCTTGAAAATACTGTGATTAAAAGGAGGCAAAAAAAGTACAAAATAGTGGGGAAAGACAAAAATGTGAACAATACATACAAATTATTTTTCGAGGAAAGGTAAAAACCAGACAGGCTAAGGTAAAAAATGTGTTACAAGAGTCAATTAAAAACCCTAATTACTAGGAAAAATATGACTGCTTCTGTAATTTCTGTATGTGAGTTCTCTTTTATATATTTGGTATTTAGAAGAACCCCAAACTGTTTCCTTTGGCATTGGACAGTGTATTTTTCAGGAGTGGAATTTAGCAGTCTCCAGCTGTTTGCTACTCTCCCCTGATTTAAGATCAGAAGATACCACCAACTTGAAAATGCAATACTACAGAGGAAGCAAACTAAAATGTTATCTGGTGATACAGCACCACCCAATCTGCACAAATACCCAAACCAGAGGTCTCCCCACCTCCTCTCCTCTCCTCTCTCACTGTCTTAAGTAATTAAAATCCACTTTCACTTTCCATCCCTCAAAACTCCTTGCTCCAAGCCAATAACCTATTATTACCCCCAAGACTTAAAATTTTGCAGGTGCTTCTGTGCTTTCTTGAAGTCCTAATGAGCATTTGATATCTAGGACTATTTCTGCAGTTAATAACAATAACTATGTGATATGCTATAAGAACTTTTGTATTCATCTTACTTGGGTAGAAGACAAAGCAAGCTCAGGGGAAAGAAATCTTAATGTAGTAATATCTTGGGTAGTGGCAGAGCAAAGAAGTGAAAAATACCAGCACAGCTAATGCCTCTTTGTGCAATTATTCCCACTTTCATAAGTTTGCCCCAGTGTGAAGGTTTTCTGCTTTAAAACGGGCTGGCAAAGATAATCCATTAATTCAACAGCACTGGAAAGTTAACATTTTTTCCCTTCATTAGCAAGTTCAAAATTGCATTTTATTTCCATTTTGATGAGATTTTTATGAGTTAGAAGAGAGGAAGTTGAACCCCAGGAGCTTAATGGACCTAGAAAGATCGCAGATACAGGATTGAATTCAATGAACTATGAGGAGTTTAGTAAATTAATTAAATTTAAGAAAATAATGACTTTTTTTTTGTCTGCTGGATTAAAAATGCTAAAATGCAATGAAAAGTTAATTTAATGCTAAAACTTTTTCCCCTAAATTTATTTTGCATTGATATTAAATAACTTCTTCAAAGCTTAAAAAGCAGAGAAGAAAGAGGAGAGAAGACTTCTGGAAAATTAATTATTACATTATTTTCTGATTCCCTATTGTATCCTGTCATCACTTCAGTCTGAAGGCCGTCCTTCAGAGCTGTGAATGGCATTCTCTGGGGTGTTGGCAGCATTTCCCAGACCCACATTTCCCCTATAGCTGTTTTTCACTTGGTCTTGTTGCGGGAACAGCTCAACAGGTGCGCAGTGGCTGTGTTCTCACAGAACATTCACAGCCGAATATTTTCACATGTGTCTGCAATGCAAATCCCTGAAGCAGCTCACAGAGCTATAAGACCTTCTAGGGTTGGAAACTGGGGTTTTTCTTTTCCAGTGAGAAGGTAGAAGGGTTTAAATTTGCCTGTGTCCCACTGTAGGCTGGCTTATAATGCCTGGTGCAAGTTTCTTCTCTACTTGGGTCCACTCAGTGTCAGCCATTGCAGCATTTCTTACACCATATTGCAGAAAAATGGAAAAATCCAATCTTGAGGGCTGCCTTCCTGCATTTTTTGGAGATAAAAACAAAAAGAAGGCAGCTTCCCCAAATAAACATTAAACTGTTGAATGAAGCTTATTGCCTATACTCCTCAACCCAAGCAAATGTGTGAACCAAACAAAGCAGTGGACATATAGCATCAAGAACTACTTTAATTCTTAGAAACTCAGTATTTTCTTTCTATTTGCCCTTTTCACACACAGTGTCAGACACTACAGAGCCAGCTTTTCCCACATCAGCTGCCTGGGCTGTAATAAAGCAAGGAACACAGATAATTCCAGCAATTGGTGGGCGGTGTATTAGTGGCACTGTGGAAACAGGCACGAGAAACCCCGACAGAAAGAAAAGTAAAAACCATAATTTTGAAAAAGCAGTATTAAGTCCCTTTCCCTTCCTGCTGTTCTTCCTCATGGGAATTCTGTTGCAATGAGTGACATTTCAGAAGTCTATCATTATTGATGATATGACAGATTCAGGTGCAGTCATTGGAGAAATATGATTTTATTCTGCATGCCATAGCAATGCATAAATTTTCTCTAAAATGGCTTTGTCCTGTGATTAATGACCTGCCACTCAACAGCAGCTAACCAATCTCCAAGGCATGGCATCCAAGAGAAAATTAATCAGTTGTTGAGAAGGGGTGTGACCAAAACTAGAGAAGAAACCTCCTAAAACCGATCAGCAGAGTTATGAGTTGAAATCAATCGTATGGTTGTGTTCAACTCTTATTGACAGTGTGCATTCAGCATTGCTCTTCAGTGGAGTTCAGCTAGGGAGATGGGCTCCAAGATCATTGGATGTTGATGAAACCCTACAGAAAAAAACTAGAAACTACAGTATTTTTCCATGAACTCCAGATACCACTGGACTCACAATGCTCAAGGGCTGTGAATTCATATGCCATGAGCTGCTGCTGACTGGAGGTGTGCCCAGGCTTCTTGAGCAGAAAAAAACTATTACTCAGTTTAAAATGTGTGCAAGAGATATGGAAGAAGATGACAGTTCATGTAAAATAAATAATGCAAGATGTAAGGGGCTGATTATGCACATAGGAAAGGGGCATCATTTGAGTTCATTGGATGTGGGATCCAGGATATCTGGATCTTCTTGTGCATTGCTGGAAATTGAAGCACCACATCAAACTTAGTTCTTGCCATTCTTCAGGAGCAGTGAATATTTAATTTGCCTGTGGTTCAAAGCAACGGAGAGTCAGTCAGTAGGGTTCTGTACCATCTCTCTATCTGTCTGATGCAAATAAACCCCAACACCTCCATGAGCAGCACCTGTTCAAGGCTTATCAAATAATAATAGTTCAGAATATAATGTTTCCATGGAGGTGCTGGGAATCATGAACTATTCTCTAAAAGAGCATATTAAAACAAATTTTCTAATTCTTATGTTGAATCAGTACTTTAATTGCTGCAAAGGGCTTTGAAGCACTGTGTGGCAATTTGGAGAACGATTCTAGACTTGGTTTATGAATTCTCTTTGATAGTGGGAACTCTCTGTAAGGGAATGTAGACCATTCAAAAAAATTTTTTTCCTTTCATTTATCTTCCAATTGAGCCAAAACAAGAAAGGAGACTTTTACCTTGCTAGAGCAGGGCTAGTAGAAGGCTAGCAATGAGGATGATAAACTTTGATAGCCATCCTTAAAATGAAGCCCCCTTGAAAACAAAATACCTCAGCTTAAGTGGAACCATTCTTTCAAGTCTAGATTCTTGGGGGATGCAGAAGTAACGACACAATGAATCAGATAGTGAGAGATTTTTACTTTTTGCTAAGATAAGGCTTGTCAGGGAATGCTGTGGCTGTAGGGATTGGAGGTTAAAAGTGCTCTCTGGGCAGCCATGCCTGACAAGATTTGAGCAGAGAAGGTCAGTTGAAAGAACAGTTCAACAACACCTCTGTTCAGAATGGAGCACGTTCCTTCATCCTTTGCAGGATCTGGTATAATATTCACAAGATGTTCATGGCACACCTTCTGGTGGCTAGAAAAGTAAGGAAGCCAAACGCTCCTCAAATGCATAAAAACACATTTTCTGTCAAGATCTCTGTTTTCTTATACTGGTAAAAGCAAAGACGTCTTGAGGTGCTCATATGCTTGCATTAAAGCACTTCATTCAAACAGAGCAACCCAGAGCCTGTGTGAATTCAGTCTTGAAAAGGATTGCTTCTCATGTTTGAGGAATCAGAGGCAACTCAACCATCAGGTTCCTTTTAAACAAAGAAGCAATAAGTTCCTAAGCGGATTAGTCCTGTTATTATTTGCTCCTGCAAAGGAGGTTTCAAGGCATCCCACAGAAAGAACAGGAATGCTCCTTTTTACTGTAATGCTGGCTTGGCTTCCTCAGTCTTTGCAAATTTAGCAGCTCTGTCTGCCTGGTGTGTAAGGAGTCCCAGAGTGGTTCCCTCAGCTCAGTATTACCACAAGACATTTTCTCCTAATCAGCAAATAGCCCCATGATAAACTCCATTCATCCCAATTCACATTTAACTCAAAAACGGGCTGGGGTATGCACTTCACATATCACCTTAATTTACCCTCTCTTGCCTTCTGAACATTTACTAGCAACTGTAATATACTTCAGTTGTGGAGGTTGTGGTCTGTTTCTTGCTCTGCTTGTATTTTCCAGGGGAAGAATAGGAAAGCAAGTTTTTTGAAGCCATTTATTAATTTTCTAGTGTACCACTATCTTCCTGAAAAGTGAGAAGTAATGGATAGAAACTCCAATAGGCTGTTAGCACATGGATGCTGAGAATAAAATGGGATGGATAAAACTTTGATGGAGTCCTGAAAGCATCTGTAACTATTTGTAGCTTAGAATTATACCTGGAGATTAAGCAGATCTCTTGGAATATGTTACAGCACCTACCATGACCCCTACCACTTACCAGCAAGCAGGATTTTGCAGTGAAGAAAGAAGTGCATCTCTCATTGGAGTCACTTGGAGTCTGAGGAGTTTGTGGCCACTGTGATTTGGTTTAAAGTCTTCAGGTAGGGAAAGCAATGAGCCTGGCATCCTCTTGTCATGCCAGTGGCCCTGGGGATGACAGGAGAAACACAGCAGGCTCTGTAACACATTCCAAATCACCAAGGACATCAACAGCAGGGACTGGTTATAGCCAGAGCTTGAGAGCTTGCTCTCATTTTCTTATCATGGATTTTCATTGGGTTATTCACTCACAAGCAGCCAGCTGCCATGCCCCAGGGGCAGGCTCTTCTGCCCTTGCTAGGAAGGAAAGGGACTCACAAGACAGATGCTCTGTGTGTGTTGGTGATTTCCATGCCTGAGGTCTGTCCTGAGACAGAGCAGAGGGTGATGGGCTCAGAGAAACCCTTGTGATAGGGAGCCAGATGTGGGTCAGAAGTGGTGCAGTTTTCCTCCCAGGCTCTCCTCTCTATCCTACTGCAGTGGCACTGCTGTCCAGATCTTTTGGTGTGTGCAGTAGCCATTGCTGGGGTAGGAACCCACTGTTCAGAGGTAAATCAGCACCACAAGTCTGTCCCTCTGTCTGCCTACAGGCCCATGACTGTGTCAGGGAACAGCACAGCACTGGAAATTCAGTGTCTTGGGAATGGAGGGTCCTGCCTGTCCTTGGCGAGTGAGGAACAAGGCCCCGATGAGAAGGAAATGAGCTGTTAACCTACATGCAGCACACTTGCAGCTGCTCTTTATATTCCATACCCCAGTGCTTTATCCGAAGTAATTTAAATGTCTTAAGCTCTGATGCCCCCATCACTTCACAATTTGCATTTTTCCACACGAAATTAAGGAGAAATTTTCCCTCCCTCTCAATCCCTTAGTTTCACTGAACACTTTGCTGTGTACTCCACTTTCCTTCTAGTGCCTCCCACCTCTCACTCTGGCTTCTCTCCTTTGTATGTCTCGAACAGGATATGGCATGCAGAGTTCAAAACGCTGAAGCAAGAGTAGGTTGGGTTACTTATGTCTCAGCGACATATAAATGGCTAGGGCACAAATCTGAGATAGAAGGCCACAAAGTGCTCAGCCACTGACTTCCTGCATCCCACTATTCTCTTCCTGTTCCTTACCACCTTTATAATCCCTAAAGTATTTCAGAAGGGAATTGAGGACGCTTTCATGCCATTTAGCACTTTGTTTAGGGCCAAGCACCTCTCTTCTCTTTTTGTTTAGAAAGATACCCTAGACATCACCATTTTTGTGCACGTAATAAATGCTTTTTGGGTCTGATTCAATCATTAGAGAAGCTACTGTTACACAGGATTTGGGTGAGTATTTTTAAAACAAAAATCAACATAGAAAGCATGTCCAGGTAGTTTTGGCATGCAGGTCTTTAAAAGGCTAAAGGAAACAATCAAAGTATTTGCTAGAAATGATGGAAATATTGTTGGGCAACAGGGATTATTGATTTTAATACTTTTGTATGAAAATAAGAAAGGCCTATAGGCAACCTGCAACAACCAAAGGGGTTAGTGTTATTTTATAGTATTATACCATTACAGACTGTAATGGTATCCAAGTGTTTGGGGTTTTTTTATTAGGATCCCCTGAAACAGAGATTGAAGTGGGTTTAGGACTATGAACATTTTGGGCGTGCTATAACCTATGGGTTTAATAACAATAAGTCGTTTTCTCTGGCTGATTTAAAACCTACTTGTCCCATAAATGTGTGGTGGATGGTTTTAATTAACACCTCAACAAAAGCAATTTTTCAGGGGGGGGATTGAAGCGTGGGCTGCATTTAAAATTGTATCTGGCAAAAGGAAATCTATTTTATACTTGTTCTTCCTCTAGAACATAATTTGTCACTGGAACTCATTGACATTAGACATTGCCCATGAGAACAATTTGATAGGAAGAACAGTAGCATTTTGACAAATTATAGACCCTTCATTGTACATCTATAACGTGGGAAAGGAAAGTCTAAGGATATTGATCCTTATGCTTAAAGGCATAACACCTCTCATTAATGAAAGCTTGGCCAGAAGTTCCCCCTATATTATTCCAGTTTTAATTTATCGGGCTCCAAGAAACTTCCTTTGAAGCTGCCAGTGTTTTGGAGTTAAGAACATGTGTACCAAGGAGCCCTACTCTGACCTAAATATCCATTTGCTCTTGGTGGAATCGCCATTTCCTCTGGGGAAAATGTACAGAAAGAAATCAAGGCTTTTGTGGTGCTCCATATGATGCAGTCTAACCTAACCTATGGCCAGTGCTGTGGCATTTGTTGGACATGTTCATCCTGCTGAGAGACATAATCTTGAGGAATGAGTTTGAATTAAGTAACTTGCTTCTGAAATGACTCAAGGAAAGCATGTCCCATATGGAGGCCTGGAAAAACATGTCTGATACGAGTTTCTTGCTATGCTCAAGTAGAAGATGAAAGATTTCTTCTGATATATTTTCCTATCCTCTGCCCCAAAATAGTTATAAACCTTTTCTTTGTAATGTCCTTGTGAAAGAGTGCCACAGAACATGACCAATTTTTAGAACTTCCATCTACTTTATTGTTTTAATTTTTTCTTGGCATTTTCCTTTTTGTTTTTCCTATGACCAATATTGTTCTGTATCAGAAACCGCTCTTTTGCAGTCTTAGTTTCCTGAAAGAATCTGTAATGAGCAAGTGTTTTTTACTTGGTCTTCATATTGTTTGGTAAAACAAGCCAAATTTCACAAAAGATGTGGACATTATAGCTCTTTCCATCTCAGGAACCTGCGTTTTAGATGTGCTTTTGTGTCATTATTTTGAACATGCTCAGGGGACATAGAGACCCTTCTATTTCAGTCATCTCCCTGTAGTCATTGGCTATTAAAATCCAACTCACACTCGATAATATTTGGAAGTCATAAGGGAAAGGGATCTAATTACTGCACAATGAGAGAAAACTTGTTAAACACCTTGTTTTGACTGCTAGACCCTCCTGGGGTGCCTAGTGAAGCCATGCATGTCAGGTTGAAGAGAGATGTGGGGAAGTGAAGCAAATGCAAGCCATCTGTCTGGAGAGTTTATAAAGTGTTTTCTGCTCTTGATAAATCAAACAAACAAAATCATCTTTGGTGTCAGCATGTTAAAAAAGGAAGAAAATATGAAGTATTTTGCTCACTACAATCTCATCAGTTAGAGGTTTGAATACTTTGGGGTGCTCTAATGATACCCAGAAAATTCTTCATTAAAATGGGATGACTTCAAGAAACAAGGGAAAGGAAATTTTTCTTGTATTTGTCTTCCCTTTCTTGGCATCTGTTTTATCTATTACCTTAATGCAGAAAGCTGCATCATTTGAGCAAGATAAGGCAATTTGGCTGAGTACAGGAAATACTGAAGACAAGGCTGCTGAAGAAACCTGCATAGTCCTAAAAGTCCATTTGAAATATCTGGTAGCCTAGAACAAGATGTAAGCAAAGGATGACAGATGGAGCGAAACATGTTCAGGTTAATATCAACAAATGCAAATTGAACAGGAAAATCTAATTACATTTAAAAACAATAAAAAAGTAGTCCATTGATCTGAAATCAGAATTTCTATCTTTGTCTTTCAACTTGCTATTTGCCAGCTTCCCATCATGGAGGAGCTCAATGTTACTCTTGCACTTGAGAGAGTTCAGTTCAGCTCATGTCTGTCTGGCTCTCACTTCTGTGGTTTGGTCAATCTACTTATTTTCTCATTATGCAGATAATATTAGCACTTCCTCTGTCTTTCCCATTTAGATGGCAATTATTTGGGTACATTTTATGTCTTATTATTTCTCTGCTAAGTTCTGGGCATAAGAAGAATCTACATTTGGATATAGGACATACATTTTCTCCTTTATTGGTTCCTTACACAAGTACTACTTTGAAACTTCCCAAAAACTTTTGTCATTTCTTTCTGCTAAAAACACAGCATTATCACTTTGTTTTTTATATTAACTTATTACAGCTTAACACTTGCTAGTGAAAACATAACTTGTTCCTCTCTGTATATCTCTTGTTTCTGTATTTCTCCATTCAGGATATGCTTTCTTTAAATTACAGTTACATCTTGCCAAGAAAGGCTGATTTCTCATCTGGAATAATCAGGCTCATTTACTTTGTACAGTGTTTCACCCTGAAACAAAGTAGAAAGCAGATGTAGATGTGTCAAAATCAAAAAGGCGCTGTTGTTTCAAGGCACATCCAATGCGCAGGTGAAAGCAAGGAAAAAACTCTCTTCAGTGGAAAATGTTGATAGCATGTATACAGGAATGTACAGGATATACATGTCTCAGCTTGCAAAAATAACTCTGCCGGAGCTGTATTGACCACCAGCCATCAAGACCATGGGCTTATGAGCCATATCTCCATTTTATTCTAGCCTGAACTTGTATCCAATTGCAAGTTGTTGTTTTCAGATATTGCCAACAGAGAACATTGTGGGTATATATTGTATGTGCGTGTCAATAAAACCTATTTAGAATATGGTTTCATTTCCTTACTGCCATCTACTAGGAAATAACTACCAGGTATGAAGTTTAACAGCTGTCCCCATGATCGGAAAGTGATTTTCACAAGGTTTTGAAGAAACACACAGAGAAAACATTGATTCATATTCAGCCTTATAGCAAGCATACAGGGAGCCTAGATTGATAAGGACCTAAGACTGGTAAATCATAATGTAAATAAAAGCACTATTTTTCATGCAGTTTATTTACAATGGCTTTAGTATGCTACATTTCCAGGGAAATATATGTTCTTGTCAGGAAACTTCAGGGGAAGTAAATGAGTTTGAATCACATGAATAGGTTTAAATGCCATGGCTGAAATTTAGTAAACTCTTTTGCACTATCTCTTCTTCTTCATTAAAAGTGGAATATTTTTCTCTGCCTCTTAACATACTTAATAATAAGACTAGATTACCCAGTGGGATGCTGGGTAGCAGCAGCATCCTTTAGCTTTTCTGAAAAATCTCACACTTTAGCATTAATTCCTCATCATGAGTCAGAATTTGAGTCTGTATCAATATATAACGGAGTCTGGATCCATGAATATTCTTGCTGGTTTCTATTTATCTGTGTATCACGTAGTTTGAGACCCAACTATCAATGCAGGATCTGAGCAATTTCTACAGCAAAGAATTTGAAACTTTGAATATACATGCTGCTTATGAAGTCTCCAACTTTCTCTCAACTTGGGGTCCAAATTTTGCATTTGGGAGAAATATCGGCAAGAATTTGGGAATGGCAAAATACATTTACTTTATGACCCAAGGAAATGAGTGTTAGGGTTTCAGAGGAATAGTGTGCTTGCACATTCCTGGTTTCTAGTGTCACACAGAAGTGACAGACTTATAGGATTCTGTGGGAGACTTGACTATAACTGCATTTCTGGCTTTTCATGGCTGTTTAGACATGCACAACTGGATGCAACTGGCAGAAGTCACCACATTCTTCTGGCTTCAAGAAAATAGAATAAATTACACAGGTCATAATCCGAAAGGTATTTATGTAAGTTAATAAATACTTCTTAAGAACAGAATCTCAGAACTTTCCTAAGGAAAACCGAGCACCTTCCCTAATACCCACTCCAAAGGGTCTTTACTGATTTTGGAAATATTTCCTGAATTTTGATGTAAAAAAATTCTCTCATTTGGCTTTTAATTTCACACATGAGATTTTGGAGTTAGGATCCCATGAGCTACCGGACTCTGAGAACCACAGGACATTGATCAGTTTCAGAACCTGTGATCCGAGTTTTTTTCTTTTTCTTTTTCTTTTTCTTTTTCTTTTTCTTTTTCTTTTTTCTNGAGTTTTTTTCTTTTTCTTTTTCTTTTTCTTTTTCTTTTTCTTTTTCTTTTTTCTTTCATTTTTTAAAAATTGTTTTTCAGTTGTACTGCATATTTCTGTTTCAAGCTGTCCACATCCACACTCAGCATTGGAGTCCTGATGAACAAATATAGCAAGCAGATGTCCATGGGAGAAACCTCTCTAGATCTTAAGAGAATAGATAGCAGTAGGAACTGAGGTGAGATGAACAAGGCAATGCTTTGTGTAGTTTAGGCAAATTTGAACTTTACTTTTTTTTTTTTGTAGGGTACAAATTAGAAAAGAGGTACAAATAATGGTGGTGGTGGGGGAAAACTAAGAATGGTGTGGTATTTTAGATTTTAGATCAGGAAAACTTGTCATGTCCTTACCAAATATATGAATCAGCTGAATCTAGTAAACTTGGAAATCTTTATTCTTCAATAATAAACCTTTCCACCTGGGTAGGAGTCGCTCTCATACTCCTTGCCACATGATTATCTCAGATTCACTAAAGACCTGGAGCCAGTAATGAGATAAAGAAACGAAATCAGACGTGAAGCATTCTTAATTCCTTGTGAAGACATATTGTGCATGTACCAGACAATTCATGATTACCAATTAACTTTATGTGGAAGGTACTAGGATTTTATGAAGATCAATGACATAATAAAATCCGTACTGTAACTTAGGATGGGTGGATGGTTTCTGAGTCTTGAACAGACTCGAGTGATAACTGAGCCTGACTAGCTGTACAATTACTCACCAAACATAGCCACCTACAATTTTCAGCAAGGAATCATTGTGGACTCAGTGATATGAAAATTTTCCTTTAACTGATAATACTTACACAGTCTGTTTCATTTTCCAGGCTGTTCTATTTTTATAAAACTTGTGGGCAGCACAGGCAAGATGCTTCTTTTCACCTAAAGGAGATGGAAGAGGGGCAGAGACAGAGAGAAATAGAGCAAAGTCAGGGAGTGCAAAGAAAAAATGAAGGGTGCAAATAAAAGTAGAGGTGAAATGATATTCCTTTTGTTTGTTTTTGGAAACACTGAGTACATTTCTCAAATCATGTTTAAATTGTCCAAGCAGTGAAGAGTTCTTTGGAAACAGGACATTGACCAACAGAAGTGTGCCATGATACCTCCCATCCAATGTAGTTAAGACTTTTTCCCTAGGAGATTTTCCTGATAAGAAAGAGCCCAAAGGTAAATACAGAAAGATATTTCTGAATTATCACCATTCTCAGCAGCCAACAGATTCACCATTCTTAGAAGCTGCAATGGTATTTGTTAGATATTCAGTCTTTCTCCCAGATGAATCCTTGTCTATGAGAGTCCACTTCCTCCCATAGATTAATAAATATTTCACTACACAGGAAGCTGAGAAATGTGTATATATTCATTAGCTAGAGCTCAAAAAAGAGACAGCATTTTCAGGTAAGTGATCAGAAGGACCAGGAGGTAATGTCTATCTGCACCACTAGTCCTTCTCTGCTTTAGTTGAAAGGCATCGTCCTCAGTTGCAAATTATAAAAGTTAATGACTTTTTCCACTGGCTCTAGGGTGAAGTAGATACTACAGAGTTCAAGTAATCTTTCACGGAGTGATAATTTTTCAGCACTGGGCAGGAATTAAGTTATAAAATGCAGGTTGAAACCAGCCTTTCTTTAGATGATCAAAAGCATGGACATGTAGGATGGTATAAGCCAAGGCCAGCCTAGCTTTGATCCTGTTTCAGTTGATACTTCACAAAGAATTGTGAAGTCCCTACTGAGGCTTCCAAGTGTCTCTCCTTCCAAATAAAGCTCCTATATTACAAGACCAGCTGAAAATAAAGCTCTCTTCTTTAAAACAGGAAAGTGGAGGGACACACTTGAACAGAGTGATGTGAGGAAGTGAAAAGAAAAGTGGTCTTTGCCACAGAGTAAGGACTTTTTATTCTGATTTATATGTCCAGTTATAATGAGGTGTTGACTTATGCCCGAGAGATCTTGGTTATTCCAAAACAAAAAAACAAGCGAAGTTAGACAGGAGGAAAAACCAATTGCTGTTTACAATGCACATAATAAAGCCATGTAAAGCTGCGTAACCCATAGCTTCAAGACACACTAATGCAATTTCCAGTGCACATGATAAGCATATAGGTTCTTTACATAGTTTTCAAAATCACAAAAATTGATGCATAATAGTGAGAAATAAGTAGAAAAGTTTATGAATCATAATGTAAGCCCTCATTTGATTGGTAGGAGATAGATAAGGTAATGCATAATTTGCAACTGTGAATTCCCTTACATTTTCCTCCTGAGAATTTCATACCAGACTTTGTGCCAGAGACAGGATGCTGTATTAAATCATCCATAATTCTCTCGAACAAGATGATTTCTGTGTTTCCAGTGATGTCTGTCAATGAACTAAAAGCATGTCTCTCTAAATCTTCCATGAGGTGGGAACTGTCCGCTTGCTAAAATACAATGTACCTGCAGCACAAAATAGTTCACTTTCCAAACTGCACAATATTTAATAAGCAATGTGATGCACAATGCAATAACTATTAATAAAGCCACTCCACTGGATTGATTTTAGCACAATTAAACTTTTCTTTACCTTATTTCACAGTCCATTTGAAATGTTCTATTTTTCCTTTAATGCCAAAGGAAAATCTGATCTTTAACAAAACACAGCAACATAAATTCAAGGCAGCATATGGCACAGATGAACAGAAGGCTTTATCAGGAAAAAGGCAACAGCACCAAAATCAAAACTCCAAGCTGTGACACCATGTAATTGATTTAGATAGAAGAGCATCTGTACGCATTGAGCAGTGAGGAACTGTCAGCAATAGGCTAAGTTGCCATTCTTCAAGGTTTTTTTGAGAATAGGGTAATGCAAAAAAAATGCATCTTAGTGGGAGGTAGGAAGAGAAGAAGAGAGTTTGCAAGAGATTTACAGCAGCTGGAGCAGTAGCTGACATGTTCAGCTTTGGTCTCTTTTTGGGCAAAGCCCAGATCTGTTCAAGACCATTCCTTCTCTCCATGGCTCACCATGGAAAGCCTCTTGCTTCAGCAGAAACACCCCTCTAAATGCAGGCCAAGTTTTGTAGTATTGCTCAGGATGAGGTGTTTCCTGTTTGCTAAAAACATTGTCAAGGCCGGAACACCATGGTTGTATTTTTCAAGGTGGCAATACAGATTTTTTTCCTCATAGAAAACCATATTGGCACAGAAGGGATGGTGGAAGACAACTATCTGTGGGTGAAAAGAAGATCCAGATTTTTAATCTAAGGTTCAGTTTACGAAACCAGCTACATCAATCCAGGACTCTTCCTCCATTTTATGAGTTGAAGAGTTACAGCACTTGCCAGGTAAATGGGAGCTGTAGGTCTGAATTTCCTCAGCATGAGCTCTCTAACCCTTGAGCTTTGGCATGAGCTAGGAATTTCTCTGGTAGATTTTTTAAAAGAAATATAAGCTGTCACATCATGTTGTGCATGTGGTCCAAGGCCATCTGTATGTTATGCAGTTAAGGCCCTCTGCCACTGATAGCCATGATGATGCACATCCAGTTGTGTCAATGATAGGCTTCTGCTCCAATGACTTTGTTGGAAACTGCATAGGCAGTGCTGCCTAAAAACTTAAATATCGATGAATTAATAGTGCTCACAGTGCAGTGCAAGATTAAAGTGTAAGATACACAGGCTTAGCTGTCTCCAAAGAGGGGTGGTTTTGTAGGTGTTGGGTATGGCCTGTTTCGGAAATGAAAACTGTCAAGTATAGGGCACAATAGCTTTGATAAATGACTGATGAACTGAAACTGAGGACAAAAGTACATGATGGAAGGCATTTACCACCTGCAATGTATCAAGTCCTTTCCATCAGCAGACCCAGTGTGACTGATTGAACACACATTCACGCTTGCTTCGGCTGTAAAATGAAATATATTAACTTAAACCACCATGGTTTATGTTCCGTTTTCCTTTCTAACAGGGATAGGTTAGGAGTGTTCACAAGGTCACTCCTGGTGCCTCAATGTCTTCACCAACAGATGGCAGCTTGATGAGCTGTGGTAATGCCATCATTTCCACTCATGTGCCCGTATCCCAAGGAGTCCTGAGCATTTGCAGCTCAATAAAATACAGAATCTTACTGTGCCTCAAGAGAAACAATTATAAAGGACACCACTTCCCACCCCATGGGACCACAGAGAGCAGGCTGCAGAAGTTGCCTGAGTTTTCCATCACAGCAGAATCCCTTTTGCAATTCATTGCCACTGATGTTTTCAGACCTGTCTGTCTGACAGCCCCCGTTACAGCAGACAGACTGTCTGGGAGCTGACAGTTTTATCTGTATCTTTTTCACACCTCTTTAGGGATAATTTTTGATGTGAGGTAGGTTTGATCAACTGCCTCCTCTCTTATATGCTCAGCTAAACAAGCAATTTGATTTTTTTTTAAAAATATATTGTGATGGGTAAATATGTCATTTATGTTGTGGAACATGTTGGCAACAGGAGATGCAAATATGTCACAGCTGATGATTACAAGCCTCACTGATCATCCTAGGCTTGAATTAAGAGTTATTTTTGTACTGCCTTTGCAGACACTAGCAACCAGTTCTACTGCCTTTGAAATCCAAGGAAATACTTTGTGGCCACATGAAAGGAGCCACTCTCCATAAATGTAGAAGATACTGGTACTTTTCACATTCATGTGTACTTTTGTACATGGGAATAAACAGGGCCAGAGAGAAGCAAGGAAGAATAGCTCTCCCACATGAATTAGTCAAGAGGAAAAGGGTTATGGAAATTTTTTTAGATGTTCTTGTCATAAACCCTCCCCTGCTATCAATTGGGCAATCCAAGTAATCCTGCAGGAGTCAAAAACAGGGTGTTTTCCCAAGAGTGGAGCTTAATGAAAAAACACTTTTTATCCTCCTGTCCTTTTTTCATGAGGACAGGGTGGTGGAGAAGGTGGTGGGAAGAGTGTAGACAGCATGGTCACGAACCTCATCCTTAAATGTCAGAAGGGAAGTAAAAAAGGAAAGGAATAGTAAAGGTGTTTTGTTGAAAGAAATCAGATTTTCTTCTAGGGGCAGGCTTCATGCAGCCTATGGCTTGCCCTAAAGTCTTTGAATCCTTCTGTCTGTGAGGGCACAAATCCCTCTAACACCATTCTAGAGTATGAGCACTGTGCTCCAAGTCCTTCAGGTTCAGGTCTGTCCCTTCTTACAGAGGATATTGTCCCAGCTGAGCTGCCTGACTGTAAAACTATTGCTAACCAACATCTGTCTTTAGCTGACTCTAGTGAACCTTTTCTTTTATTCCAAGATCAAAACTGGGGAATTTAGACTGAATCTTTAGTCCTCCTTCTACTTAAGCGGTTCTGAGAACTGCTCCTACAGGGTTTTCTGCTTTGCTTTATTTTATGTATTTTCCCCTTTCCTCCTTTTCTTTTGATGCTTTTTTCTTTGTTTATATACTAAAAGAGTGGTTGAAAATCCACATGCAAGTGAATGTCAAAAATCAAGATTTACAGTCCAAATGTTCCTTCAAAATATCTTTTCATGTAAGAAATGGAAGAACACCTCTATCTTTTCAAGCCAATCACCAGCCTTTGTTCCTCCCAGACAATTTCCTTGCTGATAGGGTTATGTTTTGTGGCCATGTAAACTCCACATGAGCGTGTTTTTGACAAGTTGTCAGGACTAACCATCTGGAGTGATATCCTGGTGTATTTCTTTTTCACACTTAAAACCCCAGCCAGAGAAAACCAGTGTAATGATCATCTTGTAAAGCAATGTCTTAGAATCATATCAGCAGGGAAACAAATGCGCTAAGAATGCTGTTAAGCATTTATCCCAGGTGGTAGGATAATTGAGGGTGTTTACAGGGGATTTGTCATGAAAAGAATAACTGACTTAAGACAATATCGCTCTGGAGAAAGAAAAGGTTTTGAACTTCATTAAGACAAAACTTTTGGATCTGGCATAATTAGAGTTCTTTTCTAAAATTAAAAAATTGGAATGGCCTTTTCTGCGGCCGTGAAATATTTCTGCTAAAGTCGAATACAGGTTTCTTCTAAATGAGTATGAAAGCATCCATGATGGATTCTGAATTTGGGGAGAGGCAAATGCCTTTCTCAGAGAGGAGGGGAGAAGGGATTCCTCCTCACACTTCTCTCTGCAAGAAAGTAATATTGTTAGGGTGGGTGTTTTTTGTCCTAAATACTGGTTACCACCACCCTGAGGATGCTCTCCTCAGAATTAAACCATAGCTTTGGGTGCCTTTGCGGACTGACTCTTACTAAGAAATGCTCAACACTGGCAACAAGGAATACATGTTCTTGTCTGAGGCTGTCCAAGGATACATGATTTGTCTATTACTGAATTTTAATTAATGGATGCTTCTACACCGACTAATTAGCCATTGTGCTATGAAGACCCATGTCAGTGAATTCATGTCTTCAGTGAAGAATAAAATTCTTCGCAGTGGGGACTCATTCTTCTCACTTTGTGTTCGTATAGAATCTATCACAACAAGGCTTGATTTCACTTTTTGGTCCATTGCTATAGGATAAGTATTGCAATAAAAATTAGAGCACTATAATCATTCACCACCATAATTCTCTATGAATGTCTCTGTTGCTTTACCAAATAGACTTTACATTAGATATCAAAAAAATAAACAATGAACTGTATTTTCCCACAACTTCTTGAAATTGTTTCTTAAGATACATCTGTTTAACATCTGACAATCAGGCTCTGTTGAGCCTGAGAAATCCCCTCGGGGCAGAGCAGGTGAGATATGCTAAACCAAAGGTACTGTGGGAGTTGTTTCCCTTCATGATTAAGTCCCCTCCCGAAGGCTGAATGAACAGGTAACTATTCAGTAGAGGTCTTCTAATGGCTGGGCATATTCAGTTCCTTGCAGGATTAATCCAGAAATTCATGAAGTTGGGCTGAAAATCAGTAAAAACGAGGAGCCTTGAGAGCAGAGCAGAGCAGAAGTCTGCAGTCTTGGAGGTCTCCACCTGCATCCCTGAAGGGCAGTGACTCGTGGGAACTGGGAAAAAGCCCAGAGAACTGGGATGTGGGTTTGACCATGCACTAAAGTTCCTCACAGCACCTTCTGCAGTGTCACTGAATGGAGGCATCTTACAGCCCCTGCTGTGCCCAGGCTGAGTGTGCCCTGCCAGTGATGTTGCAATCAATCTCTGAAGCCCTTCAATGGATCAGAATAAAAGACCATGAAGTCCTGTAGGACTCTAGGTTACAAACCACAGAAGTAATTAATTCTCAGACAAATGTTTGTAGCAGACATCTCTCCTCAATATCTATAGAACTATTGCCTGTTTTGTTTATGCATTGTGAATCTCTTTTTAACAACCTTCTTATTTCTATGGCACATTTTTTTGTCTCTCATACTCCTATTTATTCCACATATTACAAGCTTTTATGTTGTGCTTTACTAGTGGATCTGAACTCCAAAATTGTTGAGACTAAAGCCCTATTGCCATAGTTTATATTTCCAATTTCTTGTATTTGTTTTCATTAATCATGACTTTCTTCACAGGTGGTTTCTTGTACTACATTGTTACTGATGTGAGAAAAACACAGGGTTTATTTTTTTTCCTCTTTTTTTCCTCTCTCGTACATTTACTTTCCCCATTTGAATTATGCCTGTTGCATTTATAAATGACCATACCTTCAAGGCATTTGGGCACTTAGATGAGAAATGCTGATGAAAGACAGAGCTTTGAGACACTCCTGTCCATTTGCAGTTAATTTAGGCAGCATCCACAGCTCATGGATTTCTATTTATCTGCCTCCAAATCTCTGGGTGGTTGTGTTCTGCTTCTTGCATTGCAAATAGAAAAGAAAAAAATACCCCCCAAAAACAACCAACCAAACCAAAAAAGAGATTGTAATGTATAAGAGTAATGAGAAAACAAGTGAAGGGTCAAAATGGTCTAGATGTAGCATATTTTTCTCCATATGCTGAAAGAAAATGCCTGTTCAGCTTTGGGAGAAGACCTATTACAAGCTTGAACATAAAATAAGGTATGAATATGAAGGCAAAGCTGGAATTATTCTTCATCTTTTTTACTGATAGGGGTCACTCCAGAGTAATGAGTAGACAAATGTTTAAAAACATACTTTCTTCTGTGCTCCCCTCCACGCCTTTCCCCCAGGGGATAATAATGACAATCAGACTTTCAGATTTCAGACACACATGAGGCTTTTAAAGGTACCTATTTAATTATTGCGTAATGAGAATTCTAACACTAATAAAGTATATAACAACAAACCCCCAAACTAAGAATTCCAGTATGCAGTGCTGTAACTTCTCTTTATCCTCTTGATGTCGAGAAAAAGGTCTAGAAATGTACAAGGGGATGCTGCTGAATCTTACAGTGCTTTGACAGAGTTAATCTAGAAGGAGTCTTCCTTCTTCAATCATCTTTGGTGATTGGGGAAAAACAGGACACACTGGATCACAAGAAGAAAGGGCTGTGCTTGCATTAGCAGAACTAACAGCCTGAGCTCCAGTTTTTGGTTTCTGCAAACTGCCAGAAATCTTTCAGCTAAGCTTGCTAGGAGCTGACAAGACCAGCCTGAACCACAGCCTTAATGAATTTTTTCACTAATATTACTCTTGTACTGCCTTAAATATCTAAGAGTCAAAATTTAAATGAAGATAGCACACAATCAAAACTCAGATACCTTATACTGAGCTCACTTTATAGCTCATTTAACCTGCACACCCTCCATCTTCCACACCTGGATCACAGCTCTGTTTCTTTCTGTCACCTCTGTATGTTGTTTCACTTCTCCTGATGCACCAGAATTCTGGTCCTGGTCTGTCAAGACTGAAATAAATTTTCCTTTTTTGTTAAGTAGGTTTGGATCAGGGTCTCTGGGATGAGAATGGCAGTTTAAGGGGAGCCTTTGGCTTTGGAAAGAGAAGGAAGAGAAAAACAGCTGCCAATAAACCTGGACTTTCTAAACTGATGGCTATTATGTGAGCATATGTAGGGCTCCTTGCTGTCTCTGTGTCCTTCCTTTTCCCTCTTCAGTCTGTTTTGAGAAAAGCAGATATTTTTCTCTCTTGGTGCAGGATGTAGCACTTTTTTCACCTTGCAGTAGCATACAAACCAAACCCATCAAAACAGCCAAAGACCATCACAGCAGCATGGCAGGATCATAAAAATGAGTCCACCTCTGCTCTAGAAATGGCTCAATTTTATTTTCCACCTGCCATATTGCCATAACAAATAAGAGCACACCTACAAATCTGTGGGAAGAGCATCCATTATTTCTCCACACAAAGATCCAGATTCCACACAAAAACTGAGCTCAGCTTTTGTGCAGTCCCTTTCCACCTCCATGTCCATTATTAACCCAGAGATTTACTGTTGCTTGGGTTGTATTTTTACTGTATTAGCTGCTCAGGGTCAGATCTTACCTGCTTGCAGAATCTGTTGTAAAGCATCTGCCTCTAGCACCTGCTAGAGTCAAACATCTGATCCTAAATGTAAACCCAGAATAAACATATTTAATTCTCTCCTAATTCTTACTGTATTTATCCAAAAGAATTTAATGAATTCTGGAAGATACAAAGCTGTCTTGAGAGCAGTCAGAAACTGGTTTTTGGTAGGTACAAATCCCAATTCTTACCCGTATTTTCTTCATACATCTGTTGAAGAAAATTATGGGTGTTAACACATTGATAAAGTGCAATCCCATGTGCAAAGCACAGAGTAACACAAACATTTACAAAGGTATATCACTTAGGGAATGTGTCTACAGGTACTGAAAGAAATATATTCAACATGAAGAATATAAATGCCATTTTAAATGAACAGTTAAAACTATGCATGGGGTTTTCACTGGCATTCTAGTCTGCACCGAAGAGAGCCGGCTGTATACTGCCATTGCTGCAGGGTGACCTGGAGGCACTCTCGGTCCTCTCCTCTCCTTGTTCTTTCCTGGCTTTTTGCTCCTTCAATTCGTATGCACACTGGGATGTGATGGGACTCTGATTAGGCTCTGCTGTAATACAAGTAGCAGGTTGATTAATTTTTTTTTTCTTTTGTTTTATTTGAGGAACCTTGCAATGCTCAGGACCATGGAGAAAAGTTTAAGTCCTTGAGCCTAAAAATCTATTACCCAGAAGGCAAATCTAGCAAAGTTCTCCCTGCTTCCCTTTTGAAGCCAGTCCTAACATTCAGGGAGCCCCAGTTCTCAGTTTTACTGAAACTGCAGCCCAAGAAGGCAAAGTGAAAACTATTTATAGTTTAGCTTAAAGAAAGATGGGTCTGTACATGTGAGATAAGTCCACACAACTCCACACTCTTCTGCAAAGCTGGGACAGCCAAAAGGTTGGCTTTGCACTGCCCTGCTCTGTCTTGGATAAACTTCCCATCTACTGGGCAAACAAACGAACACCCACTTGGGAAGGATGCTTCTTCATCAGCCAGCAAAGAGGCTGCCTCACCATCGGCTGCCTTAGCAGAGCTGCCAGTGTGCAGAGGTGGGACTTTTGCAGCTCATCTTCCTGGCTGGGCCGCATGCAGCTGGATGTTCAGCTTCCCAGACATCTCAGGTGCACTGATGCTTTGTGCCAAAGGCATATCTTGGCCTTTGTAAAGTGAAAACACCTCCAGGCTACCTTTTAGCATTTTAAAGAGCACGGGATTACTCTGCAATTCTCCACTTTGGGTGAGAAATTGCAGCACAGGGTGGATCCCTGTTGCTGGCAGAGTTAAGCGCTGGGTCTCCCACAGGCAATCCGCCTGAGCTCTGCCGCAAACTGCTGCCGAGCCCTGCCCTTCCCCTGGCCCAGCAAAGGCTGGCTGCAGCTAGAGATTGGGTCCTGCTTTGTGGTTCTCCAGCCAGCCCGGGAGGACCTGGCACAACACAGTTGTCAGCCAGATTGGCCCTGACAAGCATCATATGCTTTCCTGCACCCGCTGACAGCCTGCCTCTCTCCCCAGCCTGGCTGTCACTCAGCCGCAGGAGCAGGTGCACCAGCATCTCTGCACAACTGCCTAAGAGGCAATAAATAGCCGGATTTGCCAGGTGTAATTGTCATCCAGCAAAGCCAGGGACAGACAGCCTTGTCTTTCCACTGCTGAAGACAGGCTCTGCCCCTCTCTCCTCCTCACGGCCTGTCCCCAATGTGTCATACTGTGGTTATTGAGAGCTTCTTTTAAATAATTTCCCTGCGGTTGGAAGATGCCCCAGTGCTCACATTACTCACACTTGTCAAAACCGAGCAAAGATAGTAAAACATCCCTCTGGTGTCCTGAGGCTTTGGGCTGTCTTTCCACATGCTGTACTTGGCTTAAAGTACCCTCTGACTCTCGGTTTCAGGATGAAGAGGATGTTTGCATGCCTGAGGGAGGAATACTGTCCACACAGGACTCCTGAGCCCTATTCTTGCTCCTCTGAGCTGTGAGGGACTTGTAGGAAAATTAACTTTTTGACTACAACACAGTATTGCACCCATTAAAACCAGCCTGTGATCCTGACTTTACATTATTGACCTAGTTTACCCTGGAAGTCATTTGGAATCTATTCTCTGTGAAATGTCCTTACATAGGACAACTTTCTGCTTCTTGAATTTGTCTAAGTACTTGTATTAAGATATTTGGAGCCTTAGCTTGTGTACATGAAAGCCAAAGGCAATTGTTGAGTGCCTGTGTTGAATTAAGTGCTTAAATAATTTAAGGTATAGGCCTGTTCAGATTAAAACATGTTCTTAAACTGCATAATTGCACAGCATCTGGTCCAATACAGCCCTGATCACAGGCAGCCTTGCAAGAGAAGGCAGAGGTAGCACCCTTGATGTTGTCTGCCAATCATGCTGTGTAATTAATAAATGCACTTCCTTCCACAAAGCTATAGAGTAGCTGTTTCCACTGAGTCTGATCCTGCGCCAGGACATGCAATTTAAGGGCAAAGTGCTATTATTGCTAAATATCGGTGTAGAGATTACCTTTCCAAAAAGTAATCTCACCTCTGCCCCCAGTACGGGATCTCAGTAAAGTACTGCACACTGCTCATCAAACCAGCCAGCCCCATAGCCAGGTGTTTTGTTTACCCCAGTGCCCTTGCTCCCTTGCTGTTTTTATTTTGAAATAACTCTCTTACAGTTCAGCCTTATCTTAGGTGACATCTGAGTTTCATTTAATGCAGACTGGTTCAGTCTGACTCCTCTACCTCATCCAGGCACCTTTTCCAGAGTAACAATACCTCTTTTGAGAGCGCAAATCGGGTCCCCACAGCGACTGGAACATGAGAGCCCTGTGTGACAGTCCAGCACTGCTCTGAGTCAAACACCCTGTTCAGCTGGAGGGGAGGATGTCACTCAAAGGGGAAATGCCTCAGCATGGAATCAGTGCTAAGGCACCATGGTTCAAACTCTGTGTGCAAATTGGTGCAAGAAATTTATACTTCACTACCACCTGTGTTCCTCATGATGAGACATAATTCATGTGAGACAAAGTCCACAGGGAGTCTGCTAATTTTGCCCCATCAGGACAGTGACATTTACAGCTGTAGCAATTTCAGTGAGTGTTGCTGCTTCACTGTCTCATAATGACAAGTCCTTTGGCTCTGCCATCCTGCCACAGTGCTGAGAAAAAGGCTTGGGATATTTTACCAGCACACGAGCTGGACTGACGAGCTGCTTTCTGTTAGTCCTGCTGTGATCCTGGGGAAAGCACTGGTTAAATCCAAAATAACATCATTATTCATGGTAGTTTTTTTATAACTTTTTGTTATAACTCTTTGTTGTTAGAGTGACTTTCCCTGTAGTGTAAAGCATCATTTTCACTAAACTAGGTATTCAAGATGGAAGAACTCAGCACTCACAGCAATTAACATTCAGCAGGATATCCCTGAGCTGGGCAAACATCCCTGCTACTGGCTGCCATCAGAGGATGCTGCAACACCCTGGAGAGAGATTTGGCTCAGGTGATGATGTTGGCATATACACTGTAGACACCCAGGTTAATACAGCAGGAGGCAGACGCGTGGCTGGTGTTGAGCTGAAACACTGCTGGTGTTGGATTCCTCATGAAAAATGGAACTGGCAGGGTGTCTGTGCACCTGGGGTTGTGCTGAGCACCTCGGGTCACTGACAGGATTGCTGGGGCAGGAGAGGTCTTTTGGCAGGGCTGCTGTAAGCTGCTGGCTGCAGGCACACTCACCTCCCTTGCACTGCTCCAGTGTGTGCACCATGACGGGGCCAAAGGCTGATGTTTCTGGTTTTTCCAAGGAAAACTGTGTTTGGGTTTTCCCAAGGTCTATGTTTTCCTACAGCAAGATGCTGAAGTGCTGTAGATAAAGTAGACAGTGGAAAATGCTGTTTTTCCACTCATTTGCAGATACTCCAGCAATCATCTCCACTCTATCAGTCCACAGCACTGGTGGAATCCAAGCAGGAAACACTAAGCCCCGGGATCACCTTCAGAATTAGGGGCAGGAATGAGGAGAAAAAACCAAGTTAGGAAAAAATGAGGCTAGGAGTTTCTTCTGAATGCATCTAGATGAATACACACCAGCAAGGAAGAGAACATAGGAATGGAGTGTGCCATGTAGGTCACTGGAGTGATGCTCCTGGGTTACTCTGTGGATACAATTTCATTCCCTTTCCTGCTTTTCTGGTAGTAATTTTTCTCCCCAACACACTGCAAATTCACAGCCTCCTTTGTGTGTTACCTCAACCCTGTCTTTCTCCTACTTGTGTATTTTTATAAATGTCCTGCTTTTGTGGTGGTAAGGATGGTATGATTCAGATAGAAATAGGAAGAGGATAAGGACAAGGGTTGATTTTAACAAATATTCCCAGGAAATTTTCTAGGAACATCTGTGTATGAGTGCCTGCGTACAGTGTGGCAAAGATGGAACTAAGTGGAAGAAGACAGAGAAAAAAGACAGAGAGAGCAGGCCATGCTCGTTTGCCATTCTTAGTTCTAGACTAGCTGTGGAGAGGTGAGTCTGGCCTTTCACTGTGCTCTTGGTGTTTTGTTCCACTCCTGCTGCCTGAAACAGTGAATTTCAGTAATCAAAAAATGTGATTTCTAGGTACTGCCACAGAAGAAATGGTAATAACAGTAAGAATAAGACTTCAGATCTAATGGGCTTAAAATTTCTAGTGCCTACCTCTGAACGAAGAAAAAAGCCTGATGCAGAGAGGATTTGTTTGGGTGGATGATCCACTTGTGGCACTGCCCTGATGGCTGCCTTGTTCCAGGTGTGTACCTTCAGCTAAGAAGCTGTAAATTATTTACCAAGGCAGCAAATTAATGGAAGCAGCACCACCTTAGTGCTCAGTGAGTCATCCATAAAACATGGTTCCTTGTGTGAAGGCAGGGTGTGCTGCTGGAAAGCAGACTGAAGAGGGAAGGACTGTGAGGTGAGGAGCTTGAGGTGGCAGAGGTAAGAATCTCCAAGAGAACTGAATAAGGGGAGAAATAATTCCAAGGCAAGCTTCCCAGGTGCTTTCTGAGTTAACATGATGGTAGGCAAAGAGAGAAAGTATAAGAAGAGAAGCAGTTTTTAATACTTGGCAGGAATTATTAGAGGTGACAGAGAGAATGGCTTATTTTACTGCTCCCTCCCAGGTATGTTTCTGTGAGTGCAGAATATGATTGTAAAAGTTTTTGCATTTCTGAAAAAACAGCAGGAGTATTAAGTAGCCCTGGCCCTGGAGTGAAATGTGCTTCCAGCTCCACAGCCCTCTGTTGTACTTGCCTCTCCCTAAAGAGAGAGATTTGAATGTGCTGAGCTCTAAAGCATCTCTGTTCTAAAGGCAGTCACCTCACACAGCAGATCCCAGCTGTGCTTGGAAATCCCTAAAGACTTTACCTGTCCCCTAGTGAAATTCCCCTCAAGGCCAGTGACATGAAGATATTAGCCTTTTTTGGATTGATGAAGCCCTAAGGTGCTGCTGACTTTTTAAAATCCTGGGGTCTGAAAGAAGTCTCTGCATCCTTGGCTGAGTTTGGAGACAGAACCAACTTATCAATTCATCTATCGATGTAAGAAGTGAAATATCCTTTCATTTGGGTAAAGTTTGTCATCATCCTCAGGCTTTAATGAAAAATTATTTTAATGAAATGTCTTTACAGACAGATCTGTCTTGGTGCTGGGCAGATGTCGGACAAAAAAAATGGAAGCCACTTTGAAAGAAAGCAAAACATTTCTGTCAGATAAGTAGCAGGCTGTGGATGAGCATGAAAGGTCTGGTTTAACAGTGCAGGAATAGCAATTTATCTGTGCCATGGGTTACATGCTGGCTGGAGCAATATTGCCTTAGAAATTATCATCCTAGCCATTCTTTTGTTAGTTTGTTTGTTTTGTTTTGGTTGGTGGTTGGGTTTTTTTTTTTTTTGCATTTTGGGTTTTTTGGGTTTTTTTTCCCATCAAAGCAAGCTCTTGCAGGAGTACTTGAGCATTAAGCAGTTAATTAAATCTGACTGTCCTCACAAACAGCATTAGAAGGATGACACTTCAGAATCCTAGTATGCAGCTGAGGTTTGTGTGGGCAGTTAATTCCCCTTGCCCTGCCCTCCCATGATTTTCAACAAGTTCTCTCAGGGTTATAATGAGGCTGGTGATTGCTGGTGCCCTTGCCCATTTAATAAATTAATGATAATAACAAATGTCTGTGAATCCTTCATTAGGTGATACGGAAATGACTTTACTCTGAAGCTGGGACTGCTGGAGCTTGACAGCTTTGCTGGATGGGTGGACATGAGGGTTAGTTACTCAGTTTATTATGTGTGCAGCATAGAATTTTTCCTCTCATCTCCTGGAGCTCTCAACCTTGTGGATATTCACTGTTAACTTTCCCCAGCAATATAGTAAAATAAGAAAAAGGTAAAATTCCAAAGAAATAAAACTGTTTTTTGCACAGGAAGTGTGTGAGACAACATATTTGGTTTCACCCTCCCAGAATCAAAGGAAACCCAGAACCCTGTTCACTGAGACTTGTCTCCTTGTGTGAGGAATGTAATTTTTTTATCTCTGGTACAAGTATTTGGTGGGATGATGGCTGGAGACTTATTTTGTCTGGCAAGAGCCTAAGAAAATCTCAGAGGATCTGTAAGCCCTTCATTATTCAAGTGCAGAAGGAAGGTACAGTCTTGACTCCTGAAAGAAATCAGAGGAAAAACAAGGGTTTTGAGTTCTCTTTTACTGGTAATTTTGCACCGAGGTCTTCTGGGTAGTTCAGTACATTTGGTGCTCTTAGATTTACAAGGAACAGACTTCAGTTCTCTCTCTCTGTAGTTTCAAGTATCCCAAATTTCTGCAACTGAAGGTATTGCATTCAGCTGAATACAGTGTTGAGAGTGACCAGCTGAGCAAAGCAAGTACTACCATGATTTGTGATTGCTAGATGCTTTCCCCCAAGCCTCCTTGGTCAAAACTCACTGTGAAAAAAGAAGAGGGCTGAGAATTCAATCATTCCTGTTTACTCTTCTGCAGTAGCACCTTTTCCTTCCTATAATTTTGTGCAGTGAACTTATCTATACTCAGAGCCCATTGTGTCGTGTCTTCAGACCTGAGTCCAAGTTACCTCCTGGAGACAGTCCAACATTTGAGCTGACACAGAGCTAGAGGTAGCATATGAGTCTTCTCCACAAGTTTTTCGTTTGCTCTTAAAGAAATCTTGAAGTATTTCTTAGAGAAATATTCCCCTAAAGTATTTGATGTCACTAGGACTATTCCAGACTTTAACAGTGGGGACCAGAAGCCAATGTTGGCACTGGGTCATACTCAAAATTGGTGCTTTTTGGCTGCAGAAGTGCAAAGCTACCAGAGTCCGTAAAAGTTCACTGACTGAAAAATACCTTCATACTCTCCATATTTGGGTTTCGCCTCTTTCTGATGTTCTCCTTGAGTTCTCCATCCTGTAGTAAGCCTTGTGTTGGTGATCACCTGACCAACAGTGTAACATCTGTAGGTAGGTGCTCTACTCAGGGTGTATCAAACAGGTTTGAAGTCCATTGTGGCTGTTGCATTATCCAACCTGCACCAATTGATGTTTGGCAGTCACTTGTGGCAGTCAATCCAATGACACCCCACCCACTGCTACTCTTCACACTGCAGCAGAGAGGAGTGTGAGATAAATGTGGCACCAAGGCTTAACCATTGTAATTGAAGTCAAATTAATTAGTATGCTATGGTGCTTTTTGCTTACTGTTTGGTGATGTGTAAGCTGTCTTTTCATCTCTTCTTTATTCTGGAGATCACGAGTACAGAGGGGAGTTCTGAAATATTTTGAGGAGGACAGAGAGGGGATCATTGAGTTGCACTGCTCTCTTTCTCCTGATATAGACATACTCAGCCACTTTGCCCCGCTGTAATCTTAGTTGTTGTCCAGTTTGGGTCTTGTGTTGTGCTTTTATGAGCCAGGAGAATTACAGTTTGGTTTATAGACCATTATTTCTGATGGTTCCTTCCATTTTCAAGGCAATATATGTCCTCTATAAATGTAGCTGCTGACCAAATCTCCAAGCTGATCCTTTGCTAATAGGAAACAAAGTTTTAAGAAACTGTGAAACCAACCTGATTATTTCTTTTCCTGGTTCTTATTGTAGGAAATTAGTCATGAAATGCAGAGAAATGATGAAAGGAGAGTAAAAGTGTTCTGCCTTGAAGAAGTCCTTATTTCCTTGTCTCCAGAAAGCTGAGATCTAGTCAGGAGGATAATGTAGAAGCAGTATCTTTGTGCTGATCCTTTTATATCCTATCCTCACCAGCCTGCTTTCAATCACACAAACCTTCAGCAATGTCTTTGTTAAGATCTAGTTGGCAAACACATGGGAAGGCAGAGATGGCCCAGCTGCATCATTGATGGGCCTCACATGGACAAATGTGTCATTTCTCCTGCCTAGCTGAGAAATTAAAATGGTCCTTTCCCCCTGCTCTCAATTTTATGGTATGCTGCTCCATCATAAAAAAATCAATTAAATTGCATCTGATGGAGGCTGGCCCAGAGAGTTGTCTCTATTTGTGTCACCCCAGGCAGGTACTGTCAGCAGCGCCAGAATGCAGGAGGGCTGTGGAGCGCAGCCAGCTCACAAATGTGATATTCCACTACAGGAACCCAGCTCAGTGCATGGCAGCAGCTCTGCTTTCCCCGGTGACCCCTTATGGCTGGGCTCTGCTTTATCCTAATTAGGCCAGATGAGGGATTGTCTGGCTTTATTATCTCCAAAAATAAGTGACCATAACCTTGTGGCTGCTATTCTGCTCAGAGGACAGAAATAGTATCAACATTGGCAGCTAAAACCAAGGGAGCGCCAATTGACCTGTGGATTTTAGCATTCAGTTTCTCAGGCTGAGAAATTTGAGGTAGATAAGAATGGAGCATTTTTTAATCTGTTTTCTCATAGTGTCAATGGTATGAATTAAATTCTTGTATTTGATTTTTCTAGTAGCTTCCTGATACTGTTTTCTTCCTTCTTATAACCCTATATTGTTGCTTAGAGAATATAAAATTAAAGTGGCTATATAGTGTGTTTTAAACAAACCACTTGGGAGTAATTTCCTTCTATTAAAAATATTTTCAACACTTTTAGAATGAAGTTTTTGTAAAGATACTTCATTGCCATATTGCTTTTTTCTCCAGGGGTTATTGCAGTTCCTGAAAATCTTTGAAATCTGAGCTGGGCTATTGCATAAATAAAAGAGACATATTGGTAAGAAGGTAACATATGAAACATAAAATATGATCTTTCCTACTGCTGCATTACCTATTACCTGTCTTTATCTCAACCCAGGAGTGAGTGTTATCACTTTGACTATTTTGATCCTCCCCTCCATCCCACTGGGAGAGAGAATGGGTGTCTGTGTGGAGCTGAGTTCCTGGCAATGCAGCACGATATAGAAACAGGCTCCAAGTGAACATGTTATCCTCATGTGCCTGCTGTGAAGTCCTTGACATACTGTTGTGGTTTGGGGTTTTTTTCCAGTTGTTGTAAAGTCTTCTCTTTAGTTTATGCCCTCAAAAAACATTTAGTAGAGCACTTTGGTCAGACAGGTTTTTAAATTGGATGGAGTCCATCATTATTCTGCAGAAGTGATTAAGACCTTCTTTTTTACAGCAACATTTGTCTGCTTGCCATCAATCTTTTTAGGTTTTAGAAGCCATAGATTGTCAAGGTATACATGTTTACAACATGAGCACTGTATTTAAAGATTAATGTTAGAAGCTCAGCTTTTCAATAGTGGCATTTTCTGAACCTGACTCAGGGGAGATGATGGTTAGTTCAAG
This sequence comes from Pycnonotus jocosus, assembly GCA_013400435.1. Taxonomy (NCBI): domain Eukaryota; kingdom Metazoa; phylum Chordata; class Aves; order Passeriformes; family Pycnonotidae; genus Pycnonotus; species Pycnonotus jocosus. The sequence goes on along the minus strand of VWYP01020633.1, from coordinate 226,826 downwards.
TGTTAACTGTTCTCCAGAACCATTCTTCAAGTATGTTTTGTGCTGCTGTTACAGCCTCTGGCATCTTCCCCAAGATTGCTGGTCAACAAACAAGCCCATCCAGGCTTTATCTAAAGAAGTTTTTAATGTCACCCTTGACATCTATCACTGACAACCCTACCATTACAGATCCATAATACGTTTGCCTCAGTAAACTTGAGGCTGAGTCTTCCAAAACTTTTACTTCCTTTTCATTTTGGGGATAGATGTGTAATCTGGTGTGTCACTTATCTGACACAAGGAGATAAGAAAAATCCTAGTCTTGAATTTCTTCTCTAATGGGTATTTTATTATTTAGCCTGAATTTTGCTCTTGTGAACCATGCCTGTCTCTTTTTGACAATGCAGGACACTGTTTCTGAATTGCCTTCACTTTGATTTAAAAAGTAGTTAACCACACTATGAAAATACCCTGTTGATTATTTTTTCAAGAATTGTTAATTAATGCTAATAAAGAATCTTATATTGAGTGTCTAATCTTTCTAAGGTGAGGCTTTTGTTTCTTGCTACCTTCCATCTTGTGGACATGAGTATTAAAACCAATTTAAATGGCTAATATGGAAAGGTAGACAAGGATTTGCTAAATAAGCACATCTTTCAGCAGTCTGCTTTTCTTTGTCTTCATATGTTTTGAGTCTCAAGTTAAGAATACCCATAATGCAAACATGAAACTGGCATAAGAATAAATAAAGGACTGTTTTTAAGTTTAATAATACAATTGATATTTGTAGGACCATGACAAATAGGTCAGCAAGCTGAAAGAGTGCCAGGCTGGAGAAGTAGGAGCAGGAACTCAGAGAGGAATGGGGCAAGACAGGATTGCCCTGTACTTTACTGTGGAGCTGTAAAACTGTGCAGGGGAAATTATGCACCACAGTCCCCAAGGTGCACACTGACCTGCCTACTTAGAAGCTTGTTGTGCTTTTGAGGTGACACGTCTTATTAGCAGAGCTTTTGCACTTCTGAAGATGAAGGAAGGCAAAGAACTTGCAGCCAGTCCCAAACACAGAGATATGAAGGTATGTGACAACAGTATTAGCTCTGCTGCTGCTTCCGAGCTTATTTTATCCCCCTTCATTAGGAGGGGGAATATAGAGAACAGACCTATGCTAAACAGAAGTAAATCAGAAAAGGATCTTACAGGTTGCTTTTCAGCTACTGCAAAAAATTTTTCTTGTCATTGTAAGTGGTTGCAGAAAAGCTGATGTTTCAATACCTTTTTCCTTACTACTAGTAATTTAATTAGTCTCAAGCAGTTTGAGTAAAAATTGATTTTAAGTTAAAAAAAACCAACAACTTCACATCCTGTTTTAAATATTGATCCTTTACCTTTTCCAGGTGGGAGGTAAAAAAAGATTTGTTGAACAGGTTTAAAACATTCTTATTGGTTTTCCTTCCAACTTAGCTAGTAACAAAATCCATGTTTATATACTAAGAATCCATATTTATATACCAAGAAAGAAATCCTCTAGCCTCTGTATTAAACTGACTGTAGTTTAACAAAAGTTAAATTTTCTGCAGCAGTTGCTTTGAGATTTCAATTTGTCCTAGGGAAAAAAGGGAAGTTAGTGAGACTATGGGTTGGAAAGTTCACTGTGGATCAAGCTACTGAGAAGTGACATTTATACAGATAGTAGTAGTAGAAGTAGCATCAAAAGAATACACCCCAGATCTGAGCTAACAGGATTTCTCTGTGACAGCCACCAGATATACACACACATGATGGGAGAAAATTCCTTCCCAAGTGAATTTGCAGTCACAATAGTCAAGATGAACAGAGTAAACTTTTCCAGCCTCATTTTTAGGCATGATGTACCAAGGCAGAGAAAGACTGAATTGATGGAGGTAGGGCTTTCCTGCTTCATGGACAATCTACAGTTCTGGGGTTTTGTTGTGAATCCTGCTCATTTGTTTCAACCATAAGTGATTCCCTTTCTCACCTGGAAATGGTAGAGCTGGGTGTAATTCTGCACAGTCCAGCACCTGCTAACTCAGTCCAACAGTGTAGTCCTACAAGTGCAGCTTGATGATAAAGGGCACTTCTGCCACCAGGGAGAGAATCCAAGATGTTATAAACTTCCTGACCATAACAATTTTACGAGGCTGCTCTTTTCTCCTTGTGTTAATTTTGTTTTAAAAAATCCACCAATTAATCCTGGGCATCCAGACATCAGACAACTTGCACAAGGTAGAAATGCAGATCAGCCTATTTGTTGCAACCAGGCTGTTTGTTTTCTGGAGTGTTTTTTGAATTCAGTGAACTGACACCATCTGAGAGAATTTTCATAGCAGTGATCTGCAGGTCTGCTACAAATGAGCTGTCCTGGGATGACTGAGATATTTGTGATCAAGTGAAAATATCTTTAAACACTGAAACCTATGTGTGCACAGTTGTTCTGTAACCTACCCCTTTCTATTTACAAAACCATGGAAGATTAGACCCCTAGGAAAGATGAGGTCTGATAGAAGGCTATCACCATCAGAACAATTTATTTAACCAGTGTGTTGTCCTAAAAAGTCTCTAGGAATGGACTAAAAGCTGTAGCAATTGTCCTTTACTTGCACAAAGTTTGCAGGTTAAAGGATCAGAATCTGATCTTTGCAGAATAGTCCTGAACTCTCTTGGTTTTTTGGTTCCACAAGCAAAAAAAATTCCAAACTCTTTTTCATGAACTCTAAAACCAAGACCATACTTACAGCTTCTATTTTTTAATGCTGTAGTATTATTCCAAGAGAATACATGGCAATTGCTTTAGAAGCAGCTTGATACATAATGTTTCTAAAGCCTCAGAACTGTGGAGAACAACTTAGACTGCAGCATTTTTGATTGGAGCTGGCAGGCTATGCCAGCAGAATTAATTAAGGGTGTTAATTTCCTGTATTAGTCCTTGGCTTCTGTGGCTTCTCTTCACCTGTACTAACTGTAATTTGTGCAACTTCCTTTAGCTTTGCTTTAAAAGCTATTTAAACCCTGAGCATCTCAGGAACCTGCTGCAGAATATAGATATACTTTGTTGAATTGTTATCCTGTCTCCCAGTAAGAGAGCTTTGTGCTGTTAATTACAGCCTGAAGCTATTGAGTGCTACTGCTGTGTTAAAGTAAGTGGAAGAAATGCTCCATGTCTCTGAACACAGGCCACTGAGCATGATGGGTTCTTTATAATCTTGCTAATTTTTTTCTTTTTTTTTTTTTGGTGATAATTTCAGAATTCTTAAGAAACATTTTGTCATATTAAATGATGTGGTTGAAAGTCCTGCTTAATTATTGATGCACTGAGAGCATAAGTATGGATTTAACCTAACATCAGATGATGACTTTTTTTGCTGCACAGTGAAAGTTTAAGCTTCAGGAATGGTGTGTTGATGAATTAAGGCAGAGTTCATTGCCAACATTCTCTTGCATATTTTATGAGGCAAGGAAATGATGGGAAAGGTGGCTGATTTTCCTCCTGGAAATTCCACCTTTTAACAAAGATTGAGGCTAAAGGCAAGCTCTCATATTCTCAAGATAAAGTTTTCATGTAGAGATCAACTATTCTACCCTACTCTGGGTGACATTTAGCATTGAGAGGATGAATCTGTCCTTTTCAAAGAATATGTCTGACTATTTTCCTAGCTTTGTGAAAGGTGTGATGACTGACAAGCTTGATCAGTGCTCTTCTCTGTGTTGGCATATAGCAAGAACTGATGATATTTTTCCTGATCCTTTCATGGCACACCTGCTTGCTGCACAAAGTCATGATAAAGATGAACTGACCTCACTATAAGTAAGGCTTGAGAGATAAATGCATGGGTGTAGCCAGGTACCTGTCTGTGTTAGACGGGGGCAGATTTATTCATGCATGCTCAATGTTATTTTAGCTTGGTTTTGTGCTAGATCTGGCTTATGAACAGGACTTCAACACTTTATTTGAACCATAATATCTAGTATAGACATATCTGACAAGAAGTTAAAGGTCTGAGCTTTCCAACAAGTGTGCAGACTAGAGTAATGGAAAATTACAGCAATCTGCAAATTGAGAGCTGCTTCTATACTAAGTCACACAGCACCATTGAAAGAACACCAAAACAACAACAATAATGCCCCCAGTCCCCCCTACATTAAAATATCCATCCTTTTGAATAACATCATACTCCAATTTAGATACAAAAAAAAATTATCATCACCCACCCCCTCACCTCAGTACCCTCTGTGAAGAGATTAGCTGGGAATAGAACAAAAAGGCTAAGGCATCACAGTAAGCATTTGGGGTTTGTTGGGGCTGTTCACAGTCAAATTGGGGAATAAGCTTTGTATGGCATTTTGAAAAAAATATTAACCCATTCTACATATCAAATTTTGTAATGTACAATTCAAGTCCAATTCACACTCAGAGTGGCTACAGATTTTCATTTTGCTTTAAACTGTGCTCTGATTGCTACATATTCAACACCCTGCCTGATTGAATTTATAGGTAAATGCTTTTTAAAATTATTATTAATAATTTAATTCCAATCTCTGTGGTTGCTGTTCCTTTGTAGAGAGAATGTTGTACCTCTCCACACTTCCACTGTGACAAACTTGATTTAGAAGTCAAGAAAGGAAACACTTGGAGGATATTTGTTCCACCATGGAGTATAAACACAGTAAGGTCTTCTTCTGCAAGTTCATTTAAATAATTTCTTCCTACTGGGTAGGCCAAATCTGAGTTTGGACCAAACACTGGAATGACTTAGTGCACCTACATTTTAAACGCCTGTAGTAATAAAGGCAATTATTCATAGACAAGTCTACCTTCCCTTGAATATACCTTCTGCAGTTCAGCTTGCCCAATCTGGAAGCTGAAGACAGGATACAATGACCAGAAAGGTAGTTCAAACCTTTTATTTTCTCTAGTCATTGTACAGTGAATCAGTTTGAAGGAAAAGCTTATAAACCATAATGGAAGAGAAAACATACCTGAACTAAGCAAGCTGTCTATCCTGTGCCCAAAGCACTCTGTGCTAGGAAAGTTGAACAGCTTGGGGAGGGTGAAAAAGTCACCAAGTGAGTCTGATTGCTGTTTATGAGTTTTTCAGCTTGTGTGGCTCCAAAAGAGCAAGAGCAGGGCAAAAAGGCCATATCATGATGTGTTTGCCATCATCCTTGTGCCCAGAGCCTAATGTCATATCCCGAAGCTGGAACTGGAGATGGCAGCACAGAGATAGCTACAGTGGGTCAGCTGGAAGGGGCAAGAGTGCAGGCTGGACTGGAGCTCTTCCTCACCACCTCTGCAAAGCTTTGTGCTTGAGAAAATGCATAGCTGCCATTTTATTTTGAGAATGATGGGATCTGAAGCTTAATTAATGGGGCTGAGGGGTTAGGGAATGGAAATGCAGGCAAGTTTGGACTGCATCATCAGTGTAGGTCCCTTTCTACTGAAATATTCTACACCACAGGTAATGAGCAGTAGATTCTGCATTTACATCTGGTTCCTTGTATCACCTCTTCTATAGCCAGGCAGTGCTGAGACTGACCTACTTTGGAAACCAGCATGAAAATCTCTTGCTTGAGCAATATTATATATGTATATATAAAAATTTAAACAAGAAAAATGAGTGCTTCAAAATAACGTGTTTGATTATATTAAATTCAATTTCTGTCTAAAGGAGATTAATTTTAAGCCTGCCCATTTGAAGGAAAACAAACAAATATCCCCAAAATAACTGCAGGACTCTGGGTCTCTGAGGTTCCCAATAGAAATGATATTTTCATTTGATGGATCTCTTCTGGGATTGCTCCTATCAGGAGTTTGGCTTTGCTTGAAGCAGAAATTTTCCAGTGCCATAATCTGAAACCGTAACTTATGGAATGTCAGACACTTTGATGGGCCTCGAATGACTGGGTGAGATACAAACCACAGTGCATAAAAAAACCTTAATCCAGTTGCTGAGGGAGTGGAACCTCTCTGTGTATGGAGCAGGCCAGGGTAACTGAGTCATCCTGAGAATGGCTGTGGGAACACCACTCTTGCTGCATCTACCTAGAGCCACCTCAGCTTCAGAAGGATGTTTCTCTCCAGTGTAAGTAGTCTAGCTTGTGAATTGGACAGCCTTTTAAAAACCAGCTGGCCTAATGCTCTGCTACAGCATGGCACATTGTGTGCTGAGAGGTCTAAATGAGAGCTCTCAGATGGCAGTGGACTTGCACTCCCTGTCAGGCACGGACAAACAACAAGTAAATATTGAATTTTCTAGAATGGAATAACAAACTCTTCAGCATGTGCCACCAGCCATGTCTGTCGTCATCTGTCTCTCACTCCAAGCTGTGGTGTAAGAGCTGAGATGAACAAAAAAATCTCAGAAACATCGTATACAAAAATATAATTCATTTCAATACAGGAAGGGGAATGACATCTTGAGATTTCCATAAGGATCAACTGGGCATGCTTTGGTTCAGTTCCCTGCAGTTCGTGTTATTCCATTTTTTTTTTCTTTGTTTTCACCTGGTTTTGGAAGTTTCTGGGTTTTTTTGTTTTGTTTTTGTTTGTTTTTGTTGTTTTGTTAGGGTTTTTTTTACCATTTCATTTCTTTAATTTATTCACCTGTCTCTTTGTTTACTTTTCTTCCCTCATTTTGGGATTTCAATGGGAATAATTTTGGCCATTTTGGGTCCTTTTCACTGCACCTCATTTAATCTCAGAACATTTGGTTGTAGTCACTCCACTGCCAAATTTTCTAGGTTTTTTTCAATTGCAATTGATTTCCTCATATCTCCTCTCCAGAGTGTTTGTTCCACTTGGTTCTCTGATTTTAAGATTTCATTCTCTCTCTTGAAAAGAAGTAATAGAAATAAATTATATGCTTAAATTCTTACCAAAATAATTTCATTTGAATCTCAATTAAAACATCTTGAATATATTTTGTAGAATGGATTATAAGATGTATGGAATGTATATGGCAAAGTATCATATCTCAATTTTGTCTGTAACAAATTGTTTGAACTTTAAAGTAAATAAAATATTTATGTTAAATACTTTAACTGCCTAAACCCTTTTTTCATATTTCTTTTTTTAAACTGTCATGCCTTTTTCATGTTTTAGGGGTTTGTTTGTGTTAGGATGACTTTACTTAGTATTTTAGCTATCTGCAAATTAACAGTGTCATTTGTTGGGGATTTTTGATAAGCTTTTCAAAGTCTGAGTGTTTAGCTGATCCTTTTTAGTTTTGAAACTAGGCTGGTTATCTGCTGTGATTAGCTTTTTTAAAAAGAGATGTCTGTAAAGAAGGCATTTGTGGAAGAAAAACTAAATTGTTACATGTGAAGATGGATGTTTATTGCCTTCTTTCTTCTGTTTTAATGATGAGCTAATAAAATATCTTGGTAGGTTCACACAGAGAGCTTCATTCAACATTTATTATGTAGATTAATCGTGGTCAGATCTCATTTTAGGCCAAATTATGTTTTATTTGTAGTAGTCACAGTGCTCTCTCTATTAAAACACAATAATTCCTAACTTTTGAATGTTTTTAAAAGGCCAATTCTTCTTGTAGGTGTGTTATAAATGGAATCCCCCTTTTTGAATTTTCTCTAGAGCAATCATGATTAATATTATTATGTCTAAATGTTCCCATCACTTACCTCTCTTGGGTGGAAACATATTTTGCCCAGACAATATGTGCAGGATTAGGACACTACAGCTGAAATTGTATTGCTCCTGATTAACAGCTTTCCCTCAATTTTAAGGGAATATGTACAAAATTAATGCCAGAGATGAGCATCAGTAGCTGAAAGACCACCAGACCTTCCTGAAACAGAAGTCTGTCACAAAGAGGAGGCCCCATGCTTTCATCAGTAGTTGGAAAGATTGGTGTGCAGTGACAACACAGCTCAAACACATTTGTTTGTAGAAAAGAAGGTTATAGACCTCCTGTCAATAGCAATAGCCATACGCATTTTATCTTCAAACAAATAATACTTTTAAAAATCCAAATATTCTACTGGAAAGTTGGAAACCAAAGCATGATACTGATGTTAAACTGAATCAATAATTATAAAAGTGAAAGAAGAACATAATTTTTAATGATAACTTTAATTACCAAGCCTGCCCGCCTACTTAACTGATGAAATTGGAGCTGGAGTCAAAAAATGGAGTGAAGAAAAAAATGGGCCTGGACTGTTTTTCTTGCCCCTTTGTTGGTTAATTACAGCAGTGACTTCACCTGTTGCGTTCCCATGCTTACACGTGATTCATGTGTTGGGAATGGCAGCTCTGAGCCCTGTGGGATGCAGGGACAGGGGTCTTTGGGGTGCAATATCCTCATCTTGATCCTTGGAATGAGCAGCTAAGGACCGTGTTTAAACCATCTGGATTCAAATGGGGGAGTGAGCTAACAGATATGCAGCACCAGTGACAGAGACCTGGGCCCTGGGCAGGAGCAGGGAGGTGACCAAATTGCTGGTGTTAAATCTCCTTGAGGACCAAAGGGACAACAAACAAGTTACTACCGATTTTAGAAAAGGTTCTTGTGAATTCTATGGGGACAGCTGTTGGCATCTCTTGGTGTGTGTGCCTTCCTACAGTGCATGGAGACCTCTTGAACCAAGGAGTTCAGTTCATGGTTTTTGAAATTCACTGACTGTACGTTCTTAGGTAAGTGGCTTCACCTCTGAGCCTTGGGCTGCCTGCTAATGCCTTGTAAGACTAAAACTGTAAATGTAATTCTGCAACCAGAATGTGCTTTGAAATCCACAGAGGATAACTGCACTAGTAAGGGAAAGTGTTACAAGGGGTAGGAAACTCAGCTGCTCTCTTTGCTGTAGCCTACTCCAGGTGAATTTGATCCTGGACTGGAATAAGTTTCAGATTTTGTGGGTTCCCCCCCCCCACCCACCCTTTTTGTTTTTTTTTTTTTGNNNCCCCACATTTTTTTTGTTTTTATTTTGTGGGGCATGGGGTTTGGTTTTGGTTTGGTTATTTTTTAAATCTGCTTTTACACCTCAGACATAGAATTTATTAGATTATCCAGCCATCTTTCCTCTTCTGCATTCTCTTAAAGAACCTGAGTGTCTTTGGGGCACTATGACATGTTGAGTCAAAAATTACTATAATTACCATGATCTCTGTGGAATTTGAAGTGTGCACAATCTATGCCTCAAGGGGCTTGAATCCTTGGAGAGTCTATTTTCTGAGACAGCAAGAGCTGTGAAATATACAACTCTTGATCTGCACTCAAGATCAGAGTCTGATTTGTATGGTTAAATAAAAAAATGCTGATTTATACAATTTGTTCCTGGGTCATAATTATGGTCTAGAATTAATTGAATAGCCTGGAGGTTTCACTACTGTACATGGCAATGATTACTAAAAATTGATTCTCTTCTATATTTCTTTATTAACTTATCTGAAAATGACATATAGTGAAGAACAGCTTTAAATATTGCTGTGCTGAGCAACTTTGTAAATTGCTATTCAAGCTGTTCATGTTGGTGGTTTTTTTCCCTTCATTGACTTTTATAGGTGATTTATTATTCTATAAGTGCCTGAGCTATACATTTAACCAGAAACACAGTGAGGGGGGTGTTCATGTTTCTGAGAACATTGCTCTGGTAGCCTGGAACAAGATACTCGTGCCTTTTAGAAAGACAGGCTGGATTGCACCCTCCAGACACGAGGACCTTGCACCCTCATGTGGCACCCAGTGTGGCTGGGCTAGCTCAGCATGGACCAGGTGCACACAAAAGCAGCTGAGCTTCATCCTGCTTTTGGCCATTTCAAAGATGGAGTTTTTGAGATATTTGATCTCTGAATGGAGTGAGTTCAATTCATAGCTACAGAAAATTTTACTTTTTAACCTTTGTTAATTTTTATTATTCATTGTTATTACCTCAATGGGCTTCTCTGGCTATGCTCCTAAATATGAGGTCTGTTTTTGTCTGGTGCAGTCACTCAACAGGCAGTTCTGCAAATGCAGAGGTTGAGGCAATTACATGGAAATTCGCTGGAAGAAGAAAGAAAATAGCTGTGAGAGTAAGACCAGATCCTCTGAAGTTATAAAGCAAACAGTAAAAATGGAAGTAATGTTACCACTACTCTTTTGATACTATTGTCATATATGTTTAAGTTTTGTTATTGACATAATAGATATTTTTTCTCATGCTCTGAAAAGCATATTCTCAAAAGGTTTCATTCTGTTTGTCCAAATGTGTGTGGCAGATAAAAGTTGACCATGGCGAAAAGATAATATTTTACCCCTATCATCAATAGTAGTATTTCAAATATCACTCTAACTTTTAGATGGATAGGAAATTAGACCATACTCACTCCCCACTCCCCACAGACCCCACTGACCTCACTTAGGCAAAATTTTTCCAGTGAAACTTTGCAATCAAGTTATTACTATAAAACTTTACATTTCATCAGGTCAGCATTTTCCCACAGCCTATTGTTTTACTGGGAAGTTTTCATCCAGTTCTTAATTTGCATTGAATATTTTAATTCTTAAGAAAAAATGAAAGCACTTCAACTATGTGTGTCCTAAATCCCAGAAAAGGATTAGGTATATTAGTATAGTACAGTATATTAGTATATTCCCTAATTAGTCCCCTAATTAGGGAAATAGTCTGGCTTTTTTTTCTGATGCACAGGAATAACTCATAATTCATTGCTTTATCTGCATTTCATCTGAGTTGTCTTGATTAGTCAGTGGAAGAAACCCGGTTTGTGACCTCAGTGGGGCTTCTTTGTCTGCCTTCCAAAGGTGGTGAACTTGCTGCCTTCTTCACCTCCAAAAGCCACCAAGGCTTGCCCTGTGCTGGTGTCTGCCCGAAGGCACAGGTCAAGACTTGCTGTGCTCAGGTCTGGGGTAGCTAAGAGGGCAGATAAGAGGCAGGCACGGTACTCCCTCTCCTTAACAGCTGCCAAAATGATGGACCAGAGATAAGGACAATTTCTTGCTTTTTTCCAGATAGGGAAGAGCAGGGCCTGGTGCAGAATATTCTCTGTGACAGTAAAACTCTGGCAGATATGTCCATAATCTCCATGGTATCTCCCTGTCTGATGGCACCGCCAAGGTCTGGCCTTTTCAGTCCCTGAGGCCCCTGTATTCTCACAAATTCCAGCTCTGGTCAGAGGAGCAGATTTTACTTTACATCTCAATGACAGTCTCGCTGTCTGTGTGCTGCATGCCTTATGGCACTTGCAGACTGCTGCTTCCTTGGCTTTGTGAGTTAAATCTGCTCGAGAATGGCCTCTTTTACCTTGTAGGAGGCTGTTCCCATGAGAAGTGAGCTGGGTCAGAGGTAAAGGTGCTGCCCATCCCTACAGCAAGTGTTTACTTTCACCAAAGTAATTTGCAATTGCTTTGGAGAAAAAGGGCTGAATGTGAAAGGGGTGTAAATAGAATATGGGGGTCTTCACCAGTGGCTGCAGAGACCTGGCAACAATTTGCTGCTCAGGACAGAGGCAGGGATAGAGTGTGGTGTATGTTGTTGTAAACCTCAACCTCCCTTCTGCATTCTCAGCCTGGGAAAATGTCTTGACGGAGATATGGGAAACTTTCCCCTTTACACCAGAAAAGGAGTAACATGGCAGAATAACGTCTTTTTCACAGCTGAAATAAAATGATACTCTATTCCTCTTGGGATACTCATGGAAAATTAGCCCAGTTTGTCTTTCTGACATGAAGAGAATCTTCACACCAATTATTCACGCTTCCCTGCATCACTGCCACCTCTTCTTTTTGCTCTTTCTAACCCCTCTTAACTCTGCTGCAGGTTTCCTGGCTCTTGAGATCCTCAGGAGAAGCACAGCAATAGTATATTTTTTTTTCCTCTGTTATTGTTTCCTCTATTTTGTTGTATATAAATGTGCAAGGATGTCTGACTGTTTATCGGTCTAAGTGCTCTGGGCAATGCTAGCGTTCAAGCTATAAAACTGTTAAGGGTCAGGCTCTGCACAATGTCTTCTAAGAGCTGTTGAGATATTACTGTGTTTCTTGATGGGCTTGGATGGCTACGGAGGACATTCATCCCTTCAGGCAGAGCTGAGGATCAGGCCCTAATTGGTGTTAAATTTAGGACAAACAGCCACCAGTGTTTAGCAGGGATATGTGTTTGCTGGAGAGCAAGGAGCTTCACGCTGTGTTGATTGATGCTGATTTCCATTCCATTATTTCAGGATGTTCACTACATGCTACCAAGAGGCCAATTATCAAAGGTTGTTTAAAAGACACATCTCTGAGTACTGGGATTCATCATTAATTCAGGGGGTTATGCTTCTGCCTTTCCTGAGTTCTCTGTTCCACCCACAAACAAAACAAAAGCATTTGTTTTACCTGTATTTCCAAGTTTCCACCTCTGAATGTTGTGCTTGGGTTCCTGTGGAATTTGGTTCTGTGCTTGGTGAAGAATCACACTAGGTTTGAGAGAGTTTTGTCCTTTGCAGCCACATTGATCCCAGAATATCAGACCAGGAGAAAGAGGTAGCAGCAAAATGATGGTTCATTCCAGTAGTTTATGCAATAGGCAACACTCCTGGATAAAATAGAACAAATATTTGGTTGAGTTCAAAAGGGTTTAACCACCACAGAATTATTAAAAATCTTGCCAGCAAAAAACCACCCAACTAAACAAGTGGCGGAAGGGGAAAAGTAAATTGTCCCAAGAAAGGAGCAAAAGCTTGTGATGCAAATTTGCTAAACCTTGGCACAGTTCCACTCATCCTATTCCACTAACTTTAGATGATGTGGAAGAGATGCTGCCCATCTGATTTAATTATACACTTTCAAAGCATCATGTGGAACCAAATCCTACTTCTAATCCCTGTGAACATCTGCCAGCAAGAAATTTAGCAAGTTTGTGGGGTAATAGGAGCACTTTGGGGAACCTTGCTCCAAACTGTGCCCTTCCTAGTGGAAGAAATATGGACCAGTCCTTTGCCAGAGAGAAGTCACATCAGGGAGGCCAGAGGTATTGTGCATCAGATATCCAAAAAACTGGGATCTGACAGCCAGAGATGTCACCTGGAGGGAGGTGAGGAGGTAGCTGTGGTGAGGCAATGCCATTGGCTCCATCCTGTGCCAGGCAGATGGGATCAGTATGACTTGCTCTTCCACCCTGAGCTCAGACCCTGCTGTATTCCCCGAGCTCATCAAGACCTGATTAAAACTTAGCATTTATCCAAGTCTCTGCACAGGCAAACTAATTAATAGTCACAATACCACAGTGAGGAAGATTAAAGCAACATTATTATCCTAATTTTACACATGGGGGCACAGAAGTGGAGGGGAATGCTGAGTTAGTACTAAAAGTGTCAAGCTCCCACACTCACAGACTCTGCCCCTGCTGCACTCTTTACTACATGTTATGGATTTATATGTATATAATGAACTATCCATGGGGTTTTCAGGATGCTGACTTTGCTGTAAGCCTTGGTTGCAGTCACAAATGGAAGTGTTCACCCAGTCCAAGAATGACTCTCTTTTCAAATTTCAGCCTATCCCTAGTGTATCCTGTTTTCTTCCGTCCAAGTGACTTCATCATTCTTTTTAAAGCAATCTCACCATTGTGTGGCCAAAATTAATTCAGATTCTTTCTGTAAAATCCCTGGTTCTGATCTGAATCTACAAGGAAGATTCTGTGGTATGGAAGAGAAATTAAATCAGTCAAAGGAAATCCCCTCTAAAGGTACTTCCTATATGATTGAGAGAGAGGAATTTTAAAGCCTACCTAATAAATTATTGTTAGAAAGAAATAAATTCTGTTCTATTCTGTAGGACCATCCAAAGTGAACTGTAAAAAATAGTACATTTTTCTAAAATTCTGCACATTAAGAGAACTTGGTCTGTGTCAGTCTGTCCTTCCCATTATCACTGTCACTCTAAATAGATTTTGGCTTATGCTTCTGTTAGAATCAGTAGACAGAAACAGATATTTTCAGAGCAAAATTATTTCATACAAATGTAACTTGGGTGAATTCCAACTAAAGATTTTCCTCTTTCAGCAGAGGGATGTGAGTTCAGCTAGAGCTGATGTAGATGATTAGATGATATGAAACCTCTACCCTCTGTTCTCCTTTTCTCCCTGTATTATGCTTATTGTAATTTTCTTGTGTGATGTCAGCAGGGATTGACCCAGTCAGTGTTCATCCTTCCATGGATTCTGCACCAGGTGCCTTGGATCCTCCTGACAACCCCAACACACAACTGGGATTTCTGCTCCCTTTTTCAAGATGTCTGCTCCCATGCAGGAACATTCCCAAGATCAGTTTTCTATTTCCTTTTCTGTATTACTAAGTCTATAAATTGCTGCAGTATCCTCAGGGTTCAGAGCTCCTGCAGTGCAGGGATGTGATCCTTGTGATAGCACTGCTGTGAAGTTCTCAGTAGCTAATGGTCACATCCTACAGGGAGATTGCAGGCTCACCTGGGCTTCCTGGTGGCACTTTATGAGTCTCCAGCAATGCTCTCATAGGCAAATAAATAAGAATTCCCCAAGCACTGAGAGTGCAGAGGGCATTGCTGTAATGGGTCTCCAGGGCTTTACAATCCAGTTTTATTACCTTGCTAAATATAACTGCTTGCTTCGTATTTGCCCAAGAGAACGAACAGATTATTTAAGGTGTATTTTCCTCTTTTTTTTCTCTGCCAGATAGACTGTATGTGTATGAGTGTATGTTTTTGTTTATACAGAATATTGAGCAATTTTGGTGGCTATTTGCCAAAGAAGATAATAATGTTGTAGTTTTAGTGTCTGTTTATTTCTCCCATCTCTTCTCCAAACCTGTCTCTCGCCTCCCTATTGATTTAGTGCAGCCAGTGAAGTTTTACAGCCTGCATTTAAGGAGGCTGCTGTTTGAAATCCATGAGGGGCTGCTAATCAGGACTAACTGCAAGCATCAGGTGCAGTCGGTGACTCTGTCCTGGCCTATTGGCTTAAGAGAGCATGAAGGGCTAATTTCATGGATGATAAAGCTTTCTGTCAGGGAGGCTTCCCAAACAAATGAACATTGACTTTTCTTTACAATGGAAATAAAAATGGTCTTTTATCACAACTGCCCACTTGTGTAAGGTAAGGAGTCATATCCCTGTGTGCTATCACTGAACACTTGGGACTATTTGGGACCTTGTGAAGGTACTCAGGCAAGATTTACAAATGAATTTTGGAACTTAATTCCTCATAGGTCATTTTCTCTCTTGGATTTCTTGGACTATTTTTGGTTTTACATCCAGAGGTGATAAAAAACCAGAGGCAGATCTTCTGCAGGCCTTGCAGCACTTCCTTAGGCATTTCCTAGGAAATAGGTGCCTAAATCCCTTTCAGAATCTAGATCTTTATTGCTTTGCCTCTTTTGGTTTGCCAGTTTAATGTCTACTCTCTGTTTCATCTGACTGATCTCTTGCTGTTGCCCACTCTTAGCACAACCCTTCTGTTTCCCTGCTCTGCCAGGAGTATGGGGTTTAATTCCTGCTTGAAGGGAACATTTATTTGCTACTCTTCTGAAGAAAATAATACTCATTATTTTAAAGCACATAGCTAGAGGGCCTTTCTCTGGGAGGGAATGAGGCCAGCCTGATATCATTCAGACTCTCCACTCTGGGAAGCTCCTTTTTCTATTCTGTGTTTCTGTTACATATTTATCCTTTTTATACTTCTATTTCTTGGAAGTATGATGCAACAGCTATCAGTTAAAGACTGATACTTTCAAGGAAATAATTTACTTGCATAAAATTAAAAAAGCTGTCACATACTTCACTGAATATATTCTTGAAGCCTTCAAAGTGGTATAATTTTTCTTTTGTTCTTTCATGTTTTGATGAAATGTAACTTCAGCCAGAAATGCATTTATAAATTATTTGTTTAAAGGACAGGCACTTTTCCACCAAAATGTTTATTTTGCCAGTGTAACTTCATTTACACAGAAGGCGTTTACCAGAAAAAATGATGTCTATATATGCTGCAATTTTCTTTCCTGCAGCTTGTCAGTACACCTGAATGCTATAACATGGGTTTAGCTTTCAAATTAGGCTGTTGAACAGCTCAGGGAGACTTCAGGAAAAGTTTTTTACTATAAATCCAGAGTTTACTCTGGTCTTGTACTTAAAGCAGTCTCCCTGGTAGATCCAGCTACACCAGCATGTTCAGGAATGGCAACCAAAGGTGCTGGATGTGATGCAGACAGGTGCATAATGTTGATATTAGAAACTGGTGTGCTGTGCCTTCACTCTGCCAACCTCTGGGTCACCTGGCACCAGCTGGAGCTCCTACCTAATTGTCTACATGGGGGTTTTTTTCTTGCCACCCCTCTTGAGTGGCAAGCTTAGATTGAGACTTTTCCCCCTCTGTGGTCTGAATATTGGTGGTGATGTTCTCATACCTGTTTTTCAACACAGACTGAGAAAAAATTAATGCCACAGGCAGACAATTCTCTGAGGACTAGACAGAGACTTTCCCAAGACTTTTGGGATGACATGTAAAGGAAGGGAGCAATGCATTTGAAACATCACATTGCTTTTTGAATGTTCTATATATTTAGGAAAAATGGTGCTGGAACAAGCTTGGATTTCTATCTCATTGTATGCTATTGTTAATGCAGGATACACTCACAGGTAACAATTATAGTTTGTGCTATCAAACAGGACTGGCTTTAGGCAGAATTTTGCCAGATTTTCATTGTTCCCCCCATGGCCTGTATGGAGACCTTACTTGCAGATTTCTTGCACTATAGCACAACTCTTTCCTTTGTGGTACACATTTGTTTTCCAGTTAAATTAACAAACTTCCCACTTAAGCAAAAGACGTTCTTTTGTTGGTGGGCTGTTTACTGCCTACCTTGCTTTATGTTATGCCTGAGAATTGAAGGCTGTCCTGCAGCCAGGCAGATCAACACAGCTCTGCTGAAATAAATGAGTCTTCAGAGGACAATCAATGGTCATAATGTGCCTGGATAACTACAGTGACACCTCTAAAAATGTCAAATAGAGATACTGATCCTTTGCAGACATGATCTGCCGAATGGACTAGTTTCATACAGGGCTCAGCATTTCCATTTTAACCACTGGGTTCAAACAAATTTACAAGTTTCCCCTCTTTTCACCACCTTTATCACCTGATTTTTTTTTTTTCTTTAAGCCTTTGCAAAACCATAAAACTAGTTGAAGATGAAAATGTTTCATGGTGAGATGACAGACATGATTACAAATGAGAACACACCAACCCCCAAGGAAGCCCCGGGTTCCCCTTTCATCACCATTAAAGAACACTCCATATGAGAATATTTACTTCACAGTTAATGTCATTGTATATTGTTTATGAATATGTAGTATATACTTAAGTTATCTGGAGAAATGCACTGCATCCTCTTTTACTTCTTCACTTTCTCCTCTATTATGTTCCCTGTAATATGTTATTGCAAGGTGACTCTGGGCTTTCTTTGGAAAAAAAAAAGAATAACGTATTGCTCTGGTAAAGCAAACCTATCTTTGACTTTTAAACAGATGATAAAGAAAGTAAATTGAAAGATTAATTAGTTCTAATAGGTAGTTTTTATTTAATATGCATTCTTCAAAATGTACTCTCTGAGGTTGAAGGCTGTACAATTTACATAGTATAACTTTACAGATTTTGATTTCTCACTTGAATACCATTTTGTGAGTGCTGCAATCATTCTTATTTCCACTTATTTGTTCTGGAAGAAAAGCTGGAATCTGCAGAGACAACGTGAGAACGGCACATATCCTTCCTAGGCTAGTGAATATATGATAGAGAGATGTGGAAAAGGATAGCAGTTCCTATGAACTCACTCTATACACTTGCCTAGGATGGATATCAAAATCTAGGTTTAAATTCAAGAGTCACAACTGATTTAGACCACCTGGTCTGCAGGACAGTCAGACAGTGGCTCCCAGGACAGTCAACAGAGAAAAGTTGGTGTACCTTGTCAGGGGTTAAGGAAGAGGATCTGAATGGGACTGTGATTTGGCAGCCTTAGTGATTCATTCATTGCTTCCTCTAATGTAAATGCTTGAGTCCCTCTAAGGTGCTGCAAAAGGTGATGATGGGGTTGAATAGGGTTCTTGCTCCTGGCAGCTGGTGCTAACCCAACAGCACTGGCTTTGCAACACCCCTGAGAAAGGAATGAGTCACTGTACCTGCTCAGCATCCCAGGGCAGGCTTCAGCCCAGCTTAAGTACACATGTGCTTGAGCATCTTGATGAGCTAGGGTTTTAGGCAGCAGCTTAAACTTGAGTGTAGGTTCATGGGTGTTTTCTGTGCGTGCTGAAAGACAGAGCTAAGCTGAATTGCCCAGCTGAACACACACAAATCAAAGGGGTCCTTACTCTTCTCTGGACCTTAAACTTTCAGGACACACCAAGAGAGAACTACAAGGCAATTGCAAATTTAAGCATCGGCTGTTCTTTTCTCCAAGTCCTGCTGAAAAAGGCAGCAAATGCTGTGTAGAGTGCTCTCAGGAGGAAGATGAATCCATTTGATGTGCCCTCAGTGATTTTGGTGCATCACTCCAGCATTTTGTGCAAGAAACAAGAAAGTGATAAGAAGGCATTTGTATTTCTTGACAATTGTCACCTGCCATATGCCAAACTTAAAAACAGGCTTTGTGGATTATTTGTGTTGTCTCCTCTTGGCAATCACAGCCATTTTAATGATTTGATACTTTCCCATTTTCCACCTGGCAGATTTACCCCTTTTCCCGATGAAATTGTGTTTTAGCTGACTGGCAGCTTTTGCGATTTGCCTGTGCAGTGTGGAGGTCAGCAGGAGAGAGCAGCAATCCCTCGCAGTGTCTCAAGGTCCTTTCTCTCTCTCTCCAAGGGACAAATGCAAAGCAATATAAGTACAGCCCTTTCTCAGCAGCATCTGTAAACTGCAAATATGCTCAGTCCAATCTATTTCCCCATGTTTCTTTGAGAATTCCCAACTTTTACATTGTTCATGTGTCAGTTAGATGCAATTGGACAGAAAGAAACAGATTGGTAATGCCTACAGGGTTATTTTGCAGCACACAGCGGTGACCAGTCAGGTGCACACTGAAAAGAATATTTTATTCTCTTTGTTCTGACTGTTGGGATACCCTGACTGGGACACAGTTGAATTGTTTAAATGCAAAAGCCCAAGTTTCACTTTAAAAAAATTTAGCAAAGCCTTGGATGAATTACTGGCCTATTTGTCATCCTGGCATAGAAGGCATTTTCCATTTCTCCTCCTGAAGCTGTTCCATTTAGTATAAATAATGAAATATTCAGTGAGCCACAAAAAAGCCTGGCTCTCTAGCCTGGGGGGCTCCACTGAGTATGAGAAGCCCAGGTGAATAGCTTTATCATAGATGTATTGGCTATACTGGGTATGATCTGCTAAAACTTCCATAAAGCATTTTGGCTTTGGTCCAGTCAGCCTTTTGCAACCAAAAGAAAGAAATATTGTGAAACTTTTTCATCAGCTCCATTATAGATGTGCAATACAAGTGATAGTTTGTAAGGAAATGGGAATTAGAAGAAACAGCGCTGTGAGTGCTACCACCTTGCACAGTATACCTCTCACTGAGCTGAGCATTTCTAGGGGATAACAAAGTTAGAAATTTATTCTGAACTGTAACAGACTTGCGATTTCCTGAACTTGAAGGGGGTCCAGAAGACTCCCAAGCCTGTAAGCTATTATATGCCAGAGCAGCTTACAATACTAGTAGCAAGAAAGATAAACTGCACATAAATGAATACTGAGGTGGAGTAGTTTGAAACTACTCTCCTGAACTTCAGCAAGTGTGAAATGGAAAGTCATACAGAGGATGAAAACTGTTCATTCAGTATATATATTTTGTAGAAATAATGTATAGAGATTACTTTTATTCCTTTTTTATAGCTAATTAATTTTTGAAAGACCAAAATGTCTAAAAAATAAAAATATATTATAATATACCAGACTTTCTCTACTCCTACAACGGCATAAATCACATGGTCATCACAGCTTTTAGAGATGCTCAGCAGACCAATATGTAGCCCTTGTATCTTCAATTGTAATAAATCCTAAATTAATGTGGGAACAGAGATCCTAGAATAAAAGAGAAGTTGAAAAATTTTCTATTAGTCTGGTTTTAATGAGAGACATATCATATCTCCCCAGTTAAGGCATTTGTACTTTCTTTGCAATTATCATTACAGCTAATTAACGGTAAATGCTCACATTCACCAGCTATACTTACGAGGTGATGATACCAAGGAGGAGTGGAGGGAAAGAGAGATGTAAATTTTTAATACCTTATTTGCCTTACGTCTGCATGGGAACCCTGAATAATTGATGGTAATGGTGGTTAACCCTGAGCCCATCAAAAGGATCTTTACATGTTATCCATTCCCCAGCCTCCTCCATAACAGCCCTCCCTGACACAGAGGGTGGCTTTTTGAGGCACTAATCTGTGATGAGGGTTGTTACTACCAATTAAGGATGCTGATTGACAGCTGCTCTCTATACAGAGGTTTCCAGAAAATGCTCTGCCTCCCAACCCTTTTCCTTCTTGTCACAGGGGCTGGAGGTTGGTGTCCCCTCAGATTTGCCATCTGATCAGCTCAGGGGAAGGCTGTAACTTGCTTCAGTCACAACCAACCAGCTGAGCTCAGGGTGTGTCAGTAGAAGGTCTTTACACCTTTGGGCCCTGTAACTGGAGTGGGTCAGGGATTGATGGCACAGCCTGCTCAGCTGGCTGGTGACCTTCTGCATGAGGCTGGCCAGATGTTCTTCCAACTGGACAAAGACATGTGAATTAAGCCATTGTTCAGAATCCAAGGAAGCCAGCTAGACTCTCAGGTTACATTTGTACAAAAATGAAATGAGAAACCAACTATTCCCATGGCCTAGGGACAAAAGGCCAAAACTTCTTTTCTTCCTCACAAATTGCAATTGCCCATAGGGCTTAACAGGCAGAGTTTCTGGTCCAGTCCGTTTCCTGAGCTTCAGCAAAAGCTCATTGGCACATGCAAAAATTGTGCTAAAGAATGTGGTGAAAACCCCCCTAAACCAAACAAGATTGGTCAATGAGTCTTGCTCAATCTGCTGATATTGGGATAATCACTGTGGCACATGAGCTGTCCAATGCACAGCTGATAGAAGTTGTCCTGTTTGCAGTCTCTACCAGAGAATGGGCTGGAATAGAGCTCCAGTCACCCAGCTTAACAACCTTGTTCAATTATTTCTGAGCATCATAGGGTGTCCTGGAACTCTCAGGGATCTCCTAGAGTTTGATATCAGAGCTAGGTCAGATTTGGCTTTTTTACTGCTGAGTTGTGGGCCTGTGATAACTTTGTAGCATAGAAAAGTCAAGGCCTGGGACACTAGCTGTGTCTGATTACTTTTTGAACTTAAACTGGAAAGGACAGTGTGCTCTAGGGCTCAGGAACCCTGTATGTTTCAACAGGGTCAGGAAGATGCCTGTTTACTCTGTCTGCTTTTGGCAGAGATACCAAAGATAGTTATTTAAAAAGTTCCATCTTGGTCTGTGAAGCTGTTTGGCTATTTGGGGCTCTTAACACTTTCCAGTAACAGGCAAGATACCTGGAGGAGTTCCTAACTTCACCTCTAAAGCAAACCTTGTCTGGGGGATCTGATACATTGGTTAACCTCCCAGAGAAGAGTGTTTTAGAGATGGAGAATCACATAATCCAACTTCCCTGCTCTGGCCAGTTTATGGAGCTGGATTTCAGTGTGTTTCTCAAAAAGCTTGTGTAATCTAAACCCTGTGAAGGCTAAAAACAAGCTAGGAGGTGTTGGATGCACAATATTGACTGGATCTCTGCTGTTGGTCAGGAAGAACCAGATGTTCGACTCCATGTGTCCAGCAAGGTGCCTTAACTCCTAGCACTAGGGCATAATGAAGTAAAGGCTCAAAGAGTGGACAGCATTTTTGGGTCACTGCATTTTATGCTCCCTTTGCATGAACACCAAGTTGTGACTGTTTTGTACATTGTATTCCAACAGTGTGAGATTTGGGGCTGATTCAGAGCCTCTGGTGAAACAGTTTGCTTTGAAACAGTTAGCTTAAGCTGGCTTTGTGGAGCTCTTCTGTTCCATAATAAAAAGCAGAATAAGCAGACCTTTTATCCCTCACAGCATCAGTCAGCCAAACTGGAGCTGTTGGAACCAGGCAGGTTCACCCAGCAAAGTATTTCCTGTTCTTATCCCCCACTTACTGGCAGACAGTGATCAGAGGCAAATGCAGGCAAATTCACTGCAAACAGTGTTTGCTGTTCTCTCTGGGGAGACAGGGAGTAGAGGTAAGGCCTTCACTGCTGCCATTTGCTCCCAGGAAATTTGGATGCATGAGTATCTTCTTAGATCAGCTAGCCTCACTAAATTTTAACCCTCTTCTGGCCTTTGGAAGCCCCTAAGAGGAGTGATTTATAATTCAAGTCTCTGTGTTATACCTCTGTTCTCTGACTCTGCACCTTTTGCTCTCTGGACCAGGGACAGAGCCTGTGGCTGCTGACGTGTGCATTGACCCTGGTGGCAGCTGCAGCCCAGCATTCTGCTAAAGCCTGGTGCTTTGAAGTGAAGACATGAATGGAGAGGCCTGACTCGAAGGACACAGTGGTATAAATCTCCTTCCTGTATCCCACAGGTCAGATAAGCAGCGTCCTGGTGAGATGGGCAGGAGAAGATGGAGAAAATGTGGCAAGCTGAATTAAATAGCACACTTGCTACTTACTCCAATACCTGCCAGTCTTATTTTTTTTTTTCTGCTGCCTGGTGTTGAGAAAACTTTTTTTCAGCAAGTTACTGAGATAGAGCTCAACAGCTATTTCCCTTTTTATGTGAGTTTTTCCCCTTGCAGGGCTTTTTGCCAAACTGGGAAGGGAGGAAAACTCATGTATATACATAGTATAGCCACTCAGGAAAAAGGATGTGGATTCAAGGGTATTTATTCAACCCAAAGTCCTGGATGCAAAAGTTAAAGTTTTCTGCACTTATCAAGGAGAAACACATTTCTCCTTTGTGAGAGACACTGGCCTGGAAACTCTTTCTGGTATGGCTGTATTTCAGATCTCTTCCTATGTGACAGTGCTTGTTCACTGCTGGGACCTTCCCCAGAGGGTGGTGAAGGCATGGGTAGATAGGGATGGGTGGGCTTCTCTGGCACCTCCAAGGGACTGATTACTTCCTTTTCTGTTTCTGAAGAAATAATCCTGCTTCCTAGAACAGAGTTGAGGGGTTACAGGAAGGTCAACAGGCATGAGTGGATGGTGGAAAAACACCCCTGAGACCCACACTGCCTGCTAGCATTAGTCTCATTTAAACAGTTTGATTTTGCTTTGAATTTGGGTCTGCATCCGTAGAGCTGCTGGGAAAGAAAGCTGTCATCAGTGAACACAAATCCTGCTGTATTTGAGGAAGAAGCAGTTACTGGCTTTAGTGACAAGCAGGACTCCTGTGGGAACAGAGTGCCTCTCACCATTTACTGTCCCCTCCTTGGCATGGGGTCTGCAGAGAAGAATAACTTTCTACCTCGTTTACAGACCCGCATTTAGAGAATCTACTATGCTTTGGGCTGTGCAAACCAACAATGAGATAGGCCAAGAGGGGAAGGAAAAAACAGCGTGGCTGTTGTAGCATCTGTTCACCAGCACGGGTGAGGGAGGCTTTCACTTTGTGGCTGCACCAACCTCTGAGAGATGTCTCTGTGCCTGGAGAAATCTACTTTTCAATATTAAAAAACAACAGGTAGGACAGAAAAGTTGAAGGAAATGTTGTGTCTAATCTGGCTCAGTGATGATAAACCTTTCCTCTGCTCCATCTTAATAAAGCTGTAATTGGCAGTGACTGTTTTTTGATTTCCCAAGTGTGCCAGGAGATACACCCCCTCTTTCTTCAAGGGCTGGGTTTCATGTCGGCTTTATTTGGTGAGAGGCAACTGATGTTTAGTACATACTGATTGTGTAGCCTGCAGCACTTTGGGATTGGGGGCTGCAGCACTGAGCAGAGCTGGGAGGATCAGCTGCTGTGTTCAGGGCTTCAATGAAGACGGGCTGATAAGGCACCAAGGGACACACACATTTGCACCAGTGGGAAGGATGCACGATGGAGCAGGGCAGAGGAAAAGGGATCAGATGCTTTCTGTTGTTGAAATTGATGTGAACCCCCCTGCACTGTGGTTAGAAAAAGAGAATTTTTCTCTCTAGTGGTGCTAGAGCAGATGCTAAACCAGCTGGAGAAAAGATTTGCTTTGGGCTGATTGGCTGAGCAGGAGTTAGAGGCTGCCTTGGAGGCATGGCCCAGGGAATACACAAAGCTTGTGGTAATTTCTGGCACTACAAGGAAAATTTATGAAACAAACAACTCAGAGGGAAATGAAAGTTGCCAAGGAATGCCTAATAACATTCAAGGGCTGTCTAATTTTGGTGGTCACAGCCATTAGAATAAAGCATACACTTACTTTCAAGAACCCATCAAAATTTTTTTTTTCCAAGAACTCCAATGCTGCTCCTGCTACTTGCTCAGCCTCTTTGGTTTTAAGTTGGATGCTTTCCTTCTGCTACCTCCATCTCCTGGGTGGACATAGCTGGGAGAGGTTGATTGAAGTTGCTCCCTTTGTGCAAAGATCACCCCAGCATTTGTCTTGTTTAATGGAATGCTAGCTCTGTCTCCACAGTGTCTGGAGCCATATGGAGAGCGGGCTGCAGCCTTTGGAGAGATGCCTGACTTACCTTTAAACTAACTGGATTGTGGGCTGCAAAAAGCTCAAATTAATTACAAATTCTAGGTAAGGGTTTATTAGACCTTTTTCATTATCCTCTCTTAAGTGGATTAGACCATGCTGGTAGAAATAGAACAGTCATGGAATGAGTGTAAACCCACGCCAGATCTGAATATATTCGTCTAGTTATTATACACAGAGCAATGGGAGGCAGCAGGACTCCAGTAATAGTCAACTTAATGTGTTAGTTTCAAGTGATTGTACATCTCTTCCCTGCAGAAGAATTGTTTGCTACACAAGCACATTATATTTAGGAATAAATAAAAGCAGACTCTAAATCATAGCATTAATGTGGATTCATTTTCTGTCTCCTGGGGCATCACAGATCCAGTGAACTGATTCTGAATGAATTCTGCTGCATTGGGCCACTGTATGCAGTGCAAGAGCATCTGTAAACCTTTCATAATGCATTAAATGTTGTTTAAAAAGATCTATGCCTATAAGGGGTACCTTTTATCCAAGAAGAGTGAATTTCTTGCCAACTCTCCATTGCAACTTCAATTGCTCTTTCCCATTTCAGGCGATGCACTTAAAAAAAGGCACAGTGTCCTGCTGTCTAAAGAAAAAGGCTCATGTTGAGCAGAGTATTGCATACCAAAACCTCAACTGTTTTGGGTCTGCTATCTTTGAATTGTGAATCCTAGGAATAAAATTAAGGAGAATGTGAACAAGAAGAAAGGTACTGATGACTCTGAACATTTTAGGAATATCTTTCATGGCTTCATGTCTGATTCTCAAAGCAACTTGCCCTAGAAACTCCATGTAGAGTTCATAATAGATGCATTAAATTCTAGGAAGGGAATAAACTTTGTTGATCAGTAAATTGAGTTTACTGTCCTAGCAGCAAAAGGAGCATTTGACAAGTTGCTCTCCAGTGATCTGGATCCCTAAAAGACTCATCATAGACTATGAGAGATATGTAAACATCTCAAATAACTTAAAGCCTTCTTTTTTATTAAAAAAGAGAAAAAATATTCTGCCCTTTTTCCTTATGGAAATTGCCTTAAAATATTACCCCTTTGCTAGGACTGACAAGTCTGTGAGTGAAAATAAATAGGTAAAATTACAGTTTGCCTGAAACCTCACCAGCTGTGCTGCTGCCTGATGCCTCTCCAGCTACCACAAAACAGCTCCTAAGTCAATTAGGCTCCTGGCAGAGCTGGTGTGCATTTGATGGGAGCTGCCACATTTTCAGAAATTTGGGCTCTTTTTTATATGTTAACCATCACTCTGAATTTCTCGGGGCTCTGATGGATGTTTGTGGAAATAACAATGTTCTGCTTAATGGTGTTATCTGTAAGGAAGGAACCAAAAGATCAGAAAAATATAACAGACTTTCTCAACCTGAATAGAGTTTCCTACCAGTGTTTCTTTTCATGCCTGTGTGTTTTCCCTCTTTCCTCTGCTTACATCCATAGCCTGGAGCTAGTAGTTTCTTCAAGGTTTTCAAAGCCACTTTCCCCATATCCAAGTATGTTTGTTGTGGGAGACACAAGGACAGGGCTGGACACCAGCAAATGAATAGCAAGGAACTTCTTAAAATAGAGTAAAATAGAAATACACATCTTAAAAAAAAGGCTGTAAATTCAAGCCCAGAATTCATAGAATTGTTTTAAAGCCCAATTCTGTCACAGCCTTCCCACCTGTGTTAGGGCACATAGTTTAGCCTGACCCACACTGCTATAAGGCTCAGCATGCATGTTAGGAAATATTTCAACCTTAATTTCAGCCATGAAAACGTCTCAGCATATCTAGGGCCTCGCTGAAGTCAACAGGATGAAGAACGCTATTTAAGCCAGAAAAGTATTTAAGTGAACCGAGAGGCACTACCTCTCGATAGGGAAATCCTCCCCCTTTTGGAGGATTACCATTCCACCTTCAAATGTCCCAGATTTCCCAGGAACTCAGATGGTCTCATTTCCAAGTCTTTACCCTACCAGGAAAGGTAATCTTTGTTTTTGATTTTCTTTATAATGAGCAAATTAGATTTTTTGTCTGTGTTTCCCTCACCCTTTATACCAATAAAATTTAAAACAAAACCCTCATCTTATTTTACAAGCAGGTTCCATGTTCTTTCTTTAATCATTTAGTTCCACTGATTTAGACACTTCCCTTTGTTTTTCATAATTAGCCCTGCAGCTTAAGAGTATGAGAGTTTCTGCAAAGGCTTATTAATTATTGGCAATAGTTGTTCGCAGCAGAACTGCAGGTGCTTTTAACCTAAGTCTGTGGAAGAAGGGAAGAGGGAAGCACTGACTGATTTTATCCCTCTTCCTCTCACAATCTGACATACTCTGTAATCTGAAACATTTACTGACAGTTTAGTTTTCACCAGAACCCTTAGTGTGCTCTCTTTTAACTCCCTTCTAATCTCTAGCCAGCTGCCAGTGGATACCTCCTCTTGGCAACCTTCTGCTTTGCTCTCTTTTCCAGATTTTCCCTTTGTTGTGGCAACTGGCCGCTCCACAGACATTGTTCTCTCAAACTCCTTTTTTAACTGTTCCCTCTCTATCATTTAAAGGGATAAAATCCTATAATTGAGATCCAAGACTCCAGCAAGGGACCTATATTTTGACAGCACATTAAAGAGTGTCACTGATAGACCTCTCAAGCAAGAGCCAGAGGAGCCTGTAATGTCCACAAGGGGAGGCTTTGGGTAAGGGCTTCAATCACTTCTTCAGCTGTGCTAGGTTCTCTCCAAAGCTGCTGTGTATAGACATGTTCTGTTTTACAAAAACAATGTAAGGAGGGCAGGGTGAAGCTTTACAACACATGATGTTCTGGGAGATGACGCGTGAAGTCCTCGGAAATAAAGCAAAGACTTGTTTTACATGGAGTAAAAAAGCCACACTTGCAGAAAAAATGTACTTCAGACTCCCCTTGAGACAAATGTAATTAAAGATAATATATGCCAAGAACTGAGATAAAGAATATCCAGAGGAAGCCATTTGTCATGCAGAACAATGACACCCTATTTTAATTGGTCTCACAAAACCCAGTAACTAGGCCATGTATTTTGACATCCGTCTTCTGACACCTTCTTAATCAATCAGCTGTTGGAATACGTGCAGATATCGTTCTCAAACAATGGGAACTCCATGGCCTTTCTGCAAGGTGTACCTGGAGGAGCAATCAGCCACTTTCCCCAGGTGTGAAGGGTATGGGAACAGGGCTGTTGAAGAGCTGCCAGCTCTGTAATGCAGGCAGAGTCTGCAGAGGACAGTGCTTCAGTGTGAGGACAGCAGTTCAAGGAGGAAAAGAGAAATTACATTATATTTGCTGAAGACCCCCATTCCCAGCCCTTTAGAAACATACACATATTCTCTTCTGAAAAGCAGCGATCAGCACAGGTGAATTCTTGTTTGTGGTGCTGTTTGTGAGATGTTGTTACATGCACAGACTCAAGGCTGCTGGAGCTCTTGGCACCAGCTATGTTTATACAGATTTTTGGTGTCATTTACTGCTTGATTAGGGAGAAGTAAAACTGTGGGTACTTTGTTTATTTGTTTTCCGAAGGACTGTCACTATTTGTATTATTTGAAGATATCATGTTTCATTACATACAGTCTCTTGAGAACAAAATGTATTTTTTGGCTGTTGCATCCCAGTGACAACACCTCTGTATTAATTTCTTTTTATAAGCCTTGCTGGCAAAGTGAAGTACATGAAGTAGGAACAGCCATTTGATATTCCTTTGGAGATTCATCCAGAAATAAGTGTTGGAACTTTTATGTCTGATGATCACTAAAATCTAAAATTATGCTGGTGCCACAATGCCTGTTGGCAAGAGAAATGAGATCCCAAGGTTGGAGCTAACCAGGGAACTCTGGGAGCATATATTGAGAAAGCTCTCCTGACTTGCTGTACCTGGAATAAGAGTAGGTGATGCAAATAGAAAGTTGACTAAGTTCTTATTTAAAGGTGGTGTAATGTGACTCACTTTAAGTAAATATACATATATATGATAGAGATTTGTGATTGAGCTATTTAAAGAACATCCAAGGATGTTTTCATGATTAGAGAGCCCCACATTATCATTTAACAAGTAGATTTAAAAAATCCTCTTTTTGGCCTCAGTAGATAAATTTCTAATCTGAGAGTAATACACATGCTTAATTGTCTTCAAAAATCAAGGTCTCAGAAAATACTTATGGTGATAGCGATGGAAAAACAGCTGGTGTTACTGTCTCCAGTGTTCTGGTACTGCAGGCAACTGTTCCACATCATTTTTTCATACAATGAATCATATTTCCTCCTGCATCAGTTAGGAAATTAGCCTTCCCTATGGCTGAGTGTTCTTTCCAGCTTTCGTGTTCTCTTGGACAGGAAAGATTTTTTTTTTTTTTTTTTAAATTTTGCAGCCTAAGTGTTTTCCTGGAGAGGCCACAACTGTTTCATGTCACAAAGATCAGATTCAGATGCTTGAAATTGCCAAGCTCCCTTTTTGCTTCTCTTCCTATCTCCCTTTACTACATACAGGTGGTACAGTTGTTGTCAAAGCATAGAGTTCCATTCATAAAAACTTGACAGATTTATTAAAAATACTTGTACCTGCAATTTTCAAAGGTGAAGACAGTCTGACTTCAGTCTTATCTCATTCAGTTCCAAATTTTCCTTTTGCCTCAGATATAGCTGTGCTTTCTCTGTATTCTTGTCCTCACCTTGCATTTGTCCCTTCATCCTACATTTGTCCCCACAGCCAACATCACTGCCCTTATTGAGCACTAAGACAAAGTCTGCAAGGACCATCCATGCCAAGCACATCTTTAATCCCTGCTTTACCCTCACTGCTTAGTGGCCCAATGTGTTGCCTGTCACCTGAAAGAGCATCTCAGCCTCAGGATTATTGGTTGCATTTATTTTTCAACATACGCCTGGGAGCCAGTCTACCTTAATGACACAATTCTCTCTAGTCCGTCTTTTCCTCTAATAACATTACAGAAATTGCTATTCATATCCAACTCTGAACCTGCAGGGGGAAGCATCTATAACAAACTCCCAGCACTACTAAATAGAATCTCTTATTAACTTTTCTCTAAGCAATTTAACACAAATGTAGTCTATATTATCCATCCTACTCCTTCTCATTCACTCTGCTGCATCAAGCAAGGCCACTCGGCCGTCTTTGCCTTTCTGTTTCCAAACACATTATAACCATGGTCACTATTTTGTTATGTTTATGTTACTCCATTTATTTCTGATTTGACATATAGATAGCATCAGTGTTCCAGGATGCCTGCTTTATTGCCCATGTAGTGTGCCCTGGATTAACACACAAAGTTTCGCTGGTAATCCTCAATGTCTTGACCAGACCAGGCAAGGTCATTTTAAGAACTGTGTCACCATCTTGGCAACTGGGGAGTCTCACAATGTGTTTGTCTGATAATATGCCTCTGTTATTATACTCTGATGGAGCCAATGGAGATTACTGTGCAGTGAGACCCTTTGCTGTAGTACAGGTGATCCTTACATTGTGCCAGTCTCATTCCCCTCTCTTTGCTGTTCATTTTCCTACTCAGTTCTATTCAATTATTTTCTTTTTCTTATATGCTTGATTTTCCTTTCACTCTTCAATAAATGCAGGGGTGGACTCAGCACATACAACTCTCTTCCCAGTATCTAGTTTGAAGCTTATCTACTTCATCTCATCAGCCTTGACCGCCTGATGACCTGGCAGGGGTCAGTAACATCCTGACTTGCACTGAGAATATTACAGGCAGCTGTGCACAGTACAGGAAACAAGGAGGCAGCCCGTGGAATTGGGGGGCAGTGGACAGAAAGCAAATGAAAAGGTATACTTAATTCCCCACACTGCACCATTAAACTGTTGAACTCAGGATGTATTCAAACAGAGGATTTCAAGAAGAGATTTAACAAATTCTAGGCAAAAAAAAATCTGCAAATGCTTTTGTGCACAAAGAACCTGAGGCACAGGATGACTACTACTGCCTTAGATTTTCAGGGAGCACCACCTCAGGGATGTGTTGCCCTGTGCTTTTAATCCATCTGTAAGCTTCAAATGATAGCCATTAGATGGGATAGGACCCTGAACTATGTAGAATTCATTTAATTCTGGTAATCTTGGATCAGCTGGGGAGAGTTTACCCTTCTGTGCATTCCCAGTTTGTAGATATTTTTCTAGTGATACAGCTTTGATAATGATTGTTCTGACGTCTGACTACCAACCCCCATTTTTTGTTTGTTTTAATAAGGCAAATGGAAATGAAATACTCATCTTGTTCTTGCTGAATGTGTTGACTGTGTATTCTGCAGCCAAATCTGTAGTGCTGTCATTACACAACAGTGTGAAGTAGTGGTTGAGACAGAGACAAGTGCATTTCTCATCTGGCCAGGTTCATTTGTTTGGCTAGTCTAATGCATTCTGCAAAACAGGGAGAGAGAGACTGCTTTTGCCCTCTGAAAAGCAGAAAGCATTATGAAAAATAATGAAATACAGTACAGTCCTGATTATTCAGATGCCATAGGGAAAGCTAAATAAGCCTGGATTAGAGAGGTTTCAGAAATTCAAGAGACTTGTCAGCATAATTAATATAAATCAGGGGACATGGCCATGTTTGGGATAATAGAATGTTCTGGACAACAGAGAGGCAGATTCCTAGGGTTATATTGCAATACCAAAGCCATGTTATAGCTTCCACAGCTCTCATCTTAAAATGCTTTCCTAATATCTGATTACCATCCAAAAATGCACTCTGCTTGAGAGAGAGTGAGACAGTAACCACCATGGGTACTACATACAATAAAACAGGATCAAAACCACTGAACTTACTGAGGAAGGGAATACTAACTAGTGGTGTTTATGTTTTTTTTCTCCAGATGTGATTAATTTAGTCAAAGTGAAACTACATAGCAACCTACAAAAGGGATAAGCTTCTGCTTGTTTTAATTCTCTAGGACTTTCCCTTTTTCACAACATCCATTCATGCAGCACATTTTTGTCTCATCACAAAAGCTACCCTTGCATGTGTTGTTTTAGGTACCATTCACAAACCACTGTGGGGTAGCAGTTGGCAGAAGTTGATATTTAAATAGAAACATTTTAATGGCAATTAGAATAATTTATTCCCATTCCATTTGTAAAGTTAAGCTGTGTTCTGCTCTAAACACAAATAGATAAATGGATAATTGTGCAGGCATCACACTGTCAGAACTAACACGGGTTGATCGCAAGACAAGATTACATTTGGCTTCTCACTCTGCAAGTGTTGCATTTTCAGAGATATCTGAAATGTTTTCCTACATCCTCAGTGGAATTTTGTTCATTGTTTTGTGAGAAAGTCCTCATAAGGAAAACAAAATATTTTCCATGTTTGGGATCTGAAAATAAACCTTAACTGGTTTTAGACTCTAAGACATTAAGACCTGATAAAAGTTTGGTCAATCTGACTGTCTATAAAGCTGTTCAGAGACCAGTTCTTTCTGATGAGGCCAGTAGAAAGTTTGTAAGTAATAATTTTATTTTGAAAGTGCTTTTAGCAATTACTTTATTTGGAAATATAATCATGTATATAAAAGTTCCATTTTTTAAAAAAAATCACAGACCAGCATTTTTTTCCTCTCAAAAAACATCCAGTCAAAATGCTATTACTGACAGACAAATTCTGATCATATCTATTTCATTTTTATATTTCATGGCTGAATATTTAACGCTCTTGTAAGTAATGGAATGTTATAACTTATTGTTTTCAAAATCCCACTGAAGAAAATGTCTCTGCCTGCTTTGGTCTGGATGTTACAGCTGCACAGCAACTGCAACTCTGTCTCCTTTGCTGTGGTGCAGCTACTCTTGTGCAAGGTGACCACAGAATATCGGCACATGGTTAAATCAGCTTTGTTATTAACACTCAGTGAAGAGACAAGAACTGCTGTCTGCTTTTTTCTTTACCCCTACCACTACTTAAATTTGTGTGGCTATTCCTAAACTTTGTAGGGAAACAAATCCAGGCTAAAATTAACTTTTTAATTTTTTCCTCCCCTCTCCAGAAATATCTTGGAACTGCTAAGTAATTTTACTCTGTTTATCATTAACATTGTTTCATCAACAGTGACTCATTAGTTCTATCCGCAAAGAAGTTACAAAAAAGCATGGAAAATACAAGGATGACCTCTTGGCAGGTGTCACAAACACAAGATTGAGAATGCTTTGCTTTCTGTGAGGAAGGTTCAGAAAGGATCAATCACTAGGACTACACACATCTGTGCTTGAAATTAAAATATGATGAAAGTTCAAGGATCTATAATGCAGAACTAGAACATCCAGGCTCCACAAGGCAGCAGTTCAGGACCCAGGGCATTTTATTTGATATATTCATTTTTCAAGCGATCCATGCTGAATTTAAATGGTGATAACTCATATGTCTCTTTTTTAATTTACTGCACTAGAGCAACTGGGTACTTCCTACAGCAAATCAACTCAGGTGATGAACATGCATTTTGTTCTTCCTTTCAACAATATATTGCTTGCATTGATGAGTTTGTGACATAAGAATTGTGGTCTGGCACTGGTGGGCAATTCTGTGCCATATCTGTGGTTGGGGCAGTTCTGGGCTTCTCTGGCAAACAGGGTAAAGCCTGGAGCTCCATTCACACAGTGGAAACTGTGTTTGACAGTGTATGACACTGCTTTCTTAAGGGTAACAAATGGATGCTTTTAGGGGAAAAAACCCCCCCAACGAATGCATCCCAGGAAAATTTCTGATTGCATTATGAAAAATAAAGACTATTTGTGTTGTCAGCCAGGGAACATTCATGATTCATTTGGATTCCATAAGAAAAAAAATCCAACCAGCTGACACAAAAAAGAATTACTTCAAGCATGAAAGGAACATTTTATTTTTATTAATATACAGGAAATTCGAACCAGCTGCAGTTAAAAATATCTGGTTTTTGCAACCAGCCAGTTGAAATCCTGTTTTGACAAAGTTTTTATGCAAGTATTGTAACCATTAACTGATATGAAATCCTGATGTACTGACAGAAGTCTTTATGTTCTTGTATGCCAGGTGATCCTCATCTCCTTTAGACATCTCTGTAACTAATATCACACACACACCTCCCTCAGGACTTGAGATACATGTAAACATTCAGCTGTATATTTGTTCTGGAAGTCTTGTTATACATGTTGATACATATACTATTAAAATATAAGTCAGATATTCACAACCAGGAAGGGGGTTGCTTGCCTTCTATTGCTATTTTTTGGATAACTCAATCTGCATCAAGATAAAATATTTTGCAGGTCCTAATCAATTTCTCCAATCAAAAAACTTTTTTTTTTGTGATATTTTCAGACTTTGACTTCATATTTTGTTATTACATCTGCCCTCTTACATATGCCTGAAAGGATCTTCATAATTCTTGCACCGAATATTCAGTTGACATTGAGGTCCTGAGATGGTATCAGGAACAAAGGACCTGAGGCAGAGGACAGATGCACAGCAGCCTGCTAAACAACACAGGAATGATCGGAGCAGGGTGGGATGGTGCTGGAGTGGGTAGGTGGGTCAGGTGCAGGCTGGAATGGGAGAATGGATGGGTGTGGGAAGAGGCAGCCAGGAAATCATTACTGAGACTGAGAGGACAGGACGAGGGAGCCATGGAAGAAGGGATAATGAGATTAGAGGATCAGAGAGTTCAGCTGCAAACTAGCTTGGGTGGTAGGTGTGAGAGAAAGTTCAAGGAGGTCAATGTGCTCTTGTTGGAGAAGCAGTGATGCACTGCAGGGAAGCACTCGGGGCTGCGGCAGCCGGGAAGTGGCCTCCGAAACAGGCACAAAGATCATGAGCTCAATTGCTGAGCCATTTCAGCAAATTAATTACGTAAATGCTGCATGTTCCTTATTTAACGAATGGAAAATTAAAGAGGCTTACACTGCAAAGCAAACAGCAATTAAACCTGCTGCATCTGCACATGTGGGTGTGCACCTGGATACCAAATCACTACCCAGGGCCAGGACAGTTTGTTTCCGTGGTAGCAGTTGAGGTAAAAATAGTGGTGAACTGGTGAGAAAAGCAGTAGCTGCTGCAATGCTTTTAGGGGACACACTTTCAACTAAAACATAAATATTTTAATTCAGTTATTTGCCATAAATCTATGGATTTATTTCCATAAATCTATGGAAAATAGATTGCTATTTTCTAGAAATCCATTTCTAATGTATATGCATGAGAGAGAGTACTGGAAGCCAAAAGTTAAATCCTGTGGTACATAAACATACATGCATGCATGCATATTGTTTTTGGAAATAAATTTGATGTAGAGGTGGCTCGTTAAGCTGCTGTAGTTTTTAATTAAAACAAAAAGTAAGAAGGCTGGATGCCATAAACAATGCCGAAGTGAGTAGAAGAGGGTCAGGCAGGGTGTCAGCCTTGAAATTCAGATTAAGGCAATTACTCAAACCAAAGGCACAAACAAGAAAGCCAGATGTAGTGAGTACTGAAACAAATACCTTCTTCAGAGGACAGCAAGCCGAGTGAAAAGCTGCCATTCACCCGCAGTGTGATGTCCTAAGGCTGAAATATAACAGCTGGGGAACGACTGCAAAATTTCGACTGAAGTGCAGATCAGCTTGGTGTTTTGCCTCTGTGCATGGCATGAGAGTGGGGACAGGGCAGCTCCTCCTCTTGCCAGAGGTTCCATCCAGGCCAGGGTGTTGCTATGGCAGGATCAAAGAGCACTGATACCCTGCACCAGAAACGCATTGGAAACTAAAAAGAAAGGCTAATTTTATGTCTTGTGACACACTCCTTCTCATCTTGCTGTCTGATAACCTTTATCTATTTTACAGGTGCTAACTTCTCTCTCTCACCTCCTGTAATCTCTTCTCCCTCACCAAATTAATTTCTACTCCTCTTGCTACTAACATCCCTTTCCCTTCAAGTACCTGACTGATTAAAATATTTAGGTGAACCTGAGGGTGTAATTTCTAACCAGTGGTCACAGCTTGACTCTGCGTCCTTGTTGGGGCTGATGAAGGAACTGCATACATCCTAGCATGCATGCTTTTCTACCTCTAAAGGGTGTCAGCTACAGATGTGCCACTTGAAATGCAACGGCTGCATTTTTGACCCATTAAAGTAAATTTCTTCAGTAAATCCACCAAGACTTTAACCTGAACAGAAGAAGAAGAAAAATGCAGAAGACTAATATGTCAAAGTCATAGACTTTCTTGCCTGCACTGAGTCCCCTATTTGGTAATTCTCTCCTGACCAAGGGAATTACCAAAGCCAGCAAAAATATCTGCTCCACTCCAGAAATGAGTGTGACCCTGGAAGTACCTGCAGTTCCCCTGGGTAGGAACGACAAAACTTTGCTGGTAGCTTTTTTTGTCAGCTTCCAGGCACGAGCAGAGCTGCCTGTATTTGCAGTGCTGAGCAGTACCCATCCAGAGTGGAAGGGAAGGATGGCGATATTTGGGAATCAGCCACTGCTCTGTTTATCCTTGCTGGGCCAGCCTGAGCTGTCTGGCCTTCTTTCTCTCCCTGGCCAAAGCAGGGGCTGCTGTCTTTGCAGCTCCTCAGTGACTGAAGCACCTGGTTTTACTTCTCACATAGTACTTGAACCCACAGATTTATACCTGTGCAATGTACAGTTGTGAAAACACGTCAGTGCTCTGACTGGCCACAAAATGCCTCATTACCCTTAAAAAGCAGAAGGAGAGTTTATAGCCTGTGAGAGGCCACAGGCTGAGACTGGGGCCCTGGTGTAACACTCCCAGCAGGAGCCAGGCTGGGAGGAAGCAGCCTCTGAACATCCTCACAGAAATGTGTATGAGCCTGAGCCTTGTGGAGGGAGTCCCCGAGGCCCTGTGGGGAAATATCCCCAAATGTTTCTAAATGTAGCTTTTGATTCAGATCAGTTCTTTGCTAATTTAATTTGGGGTGAATAAATAAGTAGTTTAATGGATACTAAGAATCCTTCTTGGCCTTCCCACTGATATGTTGTCAGACACAACTGCACCAGACTGTGGTGCTCCTCTGAAAAAGATTTATCCAAAAAATGGAGCTGGACACCTTAGGAAACTATAGATGCTGCTGTTGTCCTATTGAGATGTAGTGAATCTGTGCTGGAGTTGTGAGGTACTAAACTTTGTCTGTTCCTGTACTGTCCCTGAACACTGCAAGTCTGGATTCCCACTGGGTCCATCCAGAATCACTTCCTTCAATGTGCTCAGAAAATGACTTTCAGTCAAGACATTAGCAGTCACAGGTTATTAGCAATTCTCTTAAATGTAAGGACTTTAAACGGATCCTCTTCCTTTTGTTCTCGCTAAGCCTCAGGGCTTATTCATGCAGAGCTGCTACAGTTGTTCCTTTTGTTTACTCGACTGTGTAAAACCCTCAAAGAGTTTCCTTCTCAGAACCAGGGCAGGAAAGTCCTGGTGCGGCTGCTGGAGAGAGCAGCGCTGCTCCTCTGCGCTAAATTCAGGCTAAGTCAAACACTCCTTTGTAACCCGAATTTGAGTTTACATGGGGATTGTAAAGGCAGAAATATCCCTATCACTAACAAAACTTCACAGTGCTGGGGCGATGATAGCATTCCAGTTTCCTTCCAGAGGGATATGTTGCTTCAGCAGCACAGGGAGAGATGGATGGATAGAGAAGGCACACTAACCTAGTAACGGGTAGTAGTCTGATAAAAGACTCATCAGGGTCAGCCTTAAGGTCAGTTTTCCACAATTCCTGCTTTTCTCAGTGTGGCTGTCTCTGTCTTCGCTGAAACACTGAGGAATATAAGTGACCTGCTGCCAGCTGCCATTTTACCAGAAGAGTGAAATATAAGTGTCTACCTTCAAATACCAGCTTTGGGGAAAGGCAGTCCCAACAGAAAATTTCAGTGATCCCTGAGTAAAAGGCTTGAGTTTGGTTTTGTTTTCTGCTCCTCCACTGACTGATGAGGTCACATGATGTTCAAGGCTGAGAACCAGGAAACCTGGATTCCTCTCTGATGGGCCATCAGGCGTCAGGCCCATTTCCTGCTCTGTTTTTCTAGGAAAATATTTGAATTGCCTAGAGAGCCAGCCCTCTCTCTCTCTGCCTCTTCAACATCCATGATTGCCCCACTCACCTGGGATGCTTGGGGTTCTGCTTTAACATGTACAGACCTCATGGCTGTAGTCTGCCTTTTTCAAATAATTTAATAAACCCCATTTTTTTTTTTTTGCAGATTACCTTAACCTTTTGCTCCACATCCAAACAGACAGCCATCTTGTTAGATGGAGAACACTGCCATTTGAAGGCCCACTTTCTTGGAAATTTTTAGTAAAATCAAAAACAGACTCACTCAGTTTTCATATTTTTTCCTTAGGAGGGTTCACCTCCTAATTCACCCTACAGTTTTAGAAAGCAAGGCCAGGGAGTTCAGTCTGTGATATGTATGCTCTAAATATGAAGGAAACCAAACCTGATAAGCAAACGCAGGCGAGCCAGAATCAAAACCTGCAGATCAAAACACTTTTGGGGAAATTCGACTGGCTGTTATGGGAATACAGATCTAAATCTTGCAGGTGGCTTTTCTTTCTTTTCTGATAAGCTGAGACAAATCCCTACATCTAAGGGTCTCACATGTTTCAAATGCCCTAAGCTTGGAGCAGTTTTGAGTTCCATGGTGGGAGCTGGGCTCCATCCAGAGGTACCTGAAGATGCTGCTCATCTACAAACACATTTGCCTGCACTGACTCAACCTGGGGCTGTGCTGATAAACCACCTGATGTTTATATGAAAAGGTGCAGAACACTGCCTTGAGCTCAACAGTGAACTGTGAGTTGTAACAGTGATTCCCTGTTAAGCCTTTGAACAAACTACAATTTACACCACTGGCTTGAGGGTGGTGGGGAGAGAAGCTGTGAAAAATGTGTTGCTCCAGCTAGAGAATACACAAGCTGAGATCCAAAGATGTGTTTCTAGCTTAGTTCATCAAAGGATTGAACCTCAGGCCAGACAAGTTTCACAGGATTTATAAACTGGACTTAACAACAGACAATAATGTTTTCAGGTATTTAGAAAGATGAGTAGCATTTTCAGGAAGGATGTTGGCAAGGAGCTGCCAAGAGGTCAGACACATCACATGTGTTTTGAACAGCAGCTGTTGTTGAAGCATCTCAATCAACATTTTCTTTAAGAGTGTCCTCCTGTTACCACCCAGGAAAGAATACTTGAAGCAAAAATTTTTTTAGAAATATTCAGTTTTATTAAGCAAAGGGGTTCCAGTGGAAACTGATGATAAATTTGTTCATTTCTTTTAAATTTTCTTGGGAAAGGTAACATTTTTACTGAAAAAAACAAGCCAAAACAAACAAACAAACAAAAAACAGAATTTTTTTTTTACATTTTCAGTTATCTGGGAAAACATTTTCCATATTTTTGAGACATGCTGGCACTTCTTCTGTCATCTCAACCTCTTTTTAACCTTTGATGAAAAGTTGTGGCTTGGCAGGTGATTTCTAGCTGAGGATCCCATCAAGAACAAAAGCAGCAAAAAAAATTACCAGCATCAAGACCAGAAAAACAATAAATTAAATGACAGCAATATGTCCAGTAATTACTTGCATTCACTCTTCTATTTGTTTTCCTCTTTAGTAGCCAGGTCTTGCTTTATTAATTTAATTACAGCTCTCTAACCTCAGGTGGCTGCCATGTATGTGTCTGAGTGGCAAAAGGAGCAGTGTGGTAGAGAGATTCCCCCAGACCTTAATTTTAGTGTTCAAAGCATGGCTTCTTATTAAATAATAACTTAATTGCCAGCAGCTCTGGTGCTTTTGTAGATCAGAAGTTAATTTTTATTTTCTCTCCCTTGCAGCAAGGCATGCCTCCCTGCAGTCACTGTGTGGTAGTGACCCTGGCTAGAGGGAAAAGATGTCTCAGAATTTCAGGGAATAACTTCTCTCATTTTAATTTCAGTGGCCTGGTAATTATAAGAATCTTTTCTCACCCACACTGTTAATTTTCATTAAAAACCGACAAGGGTAATCAATCCTCAGGCTTGTATTTGAGGACCTTTTATAAACTGCCTAAACCAAACTGTTCCAAAATGCCACAGCTTTTATTAACACTGGAGAAACCAAGAGTCCAACCAGAAAGGCAGTGAGGCCTCCCAAGTCCTCAGCACTGTAGAGGAATTGGCCTTTTAGTGGGAATAGTAAAATGCACCCTTTTCACTCTGTCTTGCTCAACCTAAACAACTGATGTCATGTCATCCATCAGGATACTGAAAATTATATAAGCCCATCATTTACCATCAGTAAAAACAGATTGAGTCTGGCTATGCAGCCTGAGTTTACTTCAATATTTAATGACTCATGTGTTGCATTTTATTTCATCTGCAGTAGTTTTCTGCTTCCTTATTTATTACAATCATCTTTATTCCCTGTAGTAGCACCTTGCAGTCAGACTGTATTCCCAGCTGCTTTGAGGGCATAAAGAAGACAGCTCCAGAGCTATGATGATGTGAACAGAGAAAATGAGAGGGCAAAGGAAAGACAAGATGGATGAAGAGCAAAGGAGTGGCAGTTGTGCTGGTATACCTGTTTTACATAATGAAGTAGAGGGTTTTTCAAGGTCCTTTTCCATCCTATCTGTGATGGTTCTACTGTCTATACTAAACTTGTATTTGAAGGTCTCAGAATCTTCGTTCATTCGCCTTACTTCATTCCTGTGAGATACAGCAGGAATCCTACCCTGTTGTATGGTGGGGATCTGTGCACTGCTCCCACCTACCTGAGGTATCTCAGATGAGTTTAGGAGT
Organism: Pycnonotus jocosus; assembly: GCA_013400435.1. Classification (NCBI taxonomy): domain Eukaryota; kingdom Metazoa; phylum Chordata; class Aves; order Passeriformes; family Pycnonotidae; genus Pycnonotus; species Pycnonotus jocosus. The sequence continues at coordinate 186,310 of VWYP01020633.1, read as the reverse complement.
GGTGTTCCTGCAAGTGGGGAAGAGAACTCTAAGGAAAGTCTCCAGGTAAAGCAATTTCTGGAACAGATGGCAAATGTAGAGGAGTTGTCAGGGTCACTGAAACAAACAGCAGCTTTGGGCTAAGAAACTTACCCTGTGTAATATTTTAAATCCAAACAACTAACATGAAATCATGAGGATGAAATCAAAGGGCTCCCTTCTATTTCAGAATGGGAAACTGGGATTGGTGTCAGGATCTGCTTAAGAGATTTCTGGTGAAAGAGGCTCACAAGAGTAATAAATCCTGTGCAAGGTTAATTGCCACACAGAGCCAGAGCTGAGCAAGTCCCATCCAGCTCTGAAGGTTCAGCTTCTTTCTTCCTCAAAGGAAGGACTGTCACACCAGGCACATAAGGAAACAATGCCAAGGTGAAAGGGGCAGAATATAGTGAGTCAAGCAAGCTGTCCCCTGAGAAGACAGCCCTGGAGTCAGAAACCTGTCCTTGAGAAGCATTTGGGAAGTTGGTTTGCTGTTGATATAATTTTTGGGAGGGATGGAATTCACTCAAGACTTGCTATGAAATTGATGCATTTGTCTGCCAGCAGGGATCCTGATGTGGGAACTGCTGAGACAAACAGGACTGCAGAACAGGTTTTGCTAGATTTTAAAATGTTGGTTTTGTCTTTTTTTTTTTTTCCCTAAATCTCTGCACCTTGTAGTTAACTGTTGCCATAAATTTAGCCAAAGCATAAGAACAATGCTAGATAATTTGGGTGATCTGTTTGAGAACCTACTATATAGGGAGATTGTGGTCTGAGAGATTCTTGCACATCAGCCAAGCTGTGATCAACATCTAAAGGCAAAAGGCAACTCACATCTTGGAAAATAAGGTACCTCCTCTATTGAGTGCTCTAACACCAATCCATCCCCTGATTACCACACCCTTACCCACATCCCAAGCTCACATTCCTCTTTCTGGTAGGAGCTTTCCTGTGCACTTTTGCAGTGCTATTTCAGCACACTAAGATCCTATCTAAGATTCTAAGACGAAAATAATCAACTGTTTCACCAGCTTTTGCCCCTACTAGGTAGAACAGCTTTCTGCTACCCAGCTAAATTGCTGTAGGCTTCTGTGGCCATGCTGCTCGAGGCTGTGGCTCCATGAATACTTCTTTTGGGAACTGGGTGAGATGGGGTCCCTCTGCTTGTGCTCACCATGCTGCTGGTGCACTGCTCTCCTCTGATGAAGAGCTGAAATGGGCTGTGAGGAAGTCACGTTTTTGCTCACACAGCAGGTAGTAACTCTTACACAGTCATGCAGTGTAGTTTGGATGACATGAAATAGCAACTTGTTAGCTGCAAAACTGTCATTTTTTTTCCCCAGATCTCTCAATGATAAAGGCTAAATGGATTATGGTGGAAAACTAAATAAAGGCTTCCTGTGCTCTGGTCAAATCATCAGGCCTGCATACGCAGCAAAAAAAGAGAGAGAATACCCTATGTTTGAATTGCAATTACTTTTCAAAAATCTGTGATTTGTTCAGTGCCTTGAAAGTAGAAAATACAGAGAAATCAATCACAAGAAAATTCTTTCAAATGGAACACATATCATGAAGAATTTGACCACTTCAACTGATAAATGTAAGCAGCTATAAGCCATTGATTTTATCTATGTTCTTGACTAGAGTGATCTTAACTTCAATGTTGCAGTCAGGCTTGCAGAATCCTTAATGGCTATCAGACAGCCTGACCTGGAGAAGAAGTGAAGCAGGTCTCCAGTGTCCATATGCTCCTGGTTCTCCTAGAGACTCTTGGGGATGCCCCTGTGTGTCTGACCCTCACATACCTTTGTGCAAGAGATGAGATTTTTCTTCTCTCTCTTATTTTGGTTGGCTGCTTTGCCACAGGGAAGGAAAAATTCTCTGTGGGAAAGTGTTTTCTCAGTAAAGGAGGATTAATTAATGTTAGCAAGAAGGTCATATTATTTAGATCAAGACAATTTGTGGTGTCTTAAGGGGGAAAAATGTGCATCTGTATAAAAACTAGAAAAATCCACGCCTAAATATAATCAGCCTCAAACAGAAGATGGGAGATTTTGCTGTATGAATTTTAAAAGATTCTGTTGACTTTCAAAGCCTACTCTTTAGGAAACTCAACCTTGGGAAAATGAGATTGAAAATGTTGCTGAAGTTTATTTTTTCCAGTGAAGGACAGCTTGTGTATAGAGGTTTACTTCAGAAGACAAACTATTGACTTGAATCTTAGAGAGGCAGGTGATAATATGGTATAAATGGGCCACCTTTAGAACCAGGATTCATTAGAATGTGACTTTACAGGATTTATGTCTATTTGTCATAGGTGGATTTAGAAACTCTATGGTGTCCTCGCTGAGAAGGGGTATGATTTCTGTACAAACAGAAATAAAAAAGAGGTATTCCAGGGACAGAGCTGCCATATGTGAGTGCCCACTGTATTTCACCTCTGTGTCACCAGGAGCTGCCTGGAAAGGTCTGTCCCAGCTCAGAAGGGAGCAGACAAGAGCAGATAAAAGCTCTGTGTCACCAATGATTCTGTGCTATGGAAGAAACAGCATGGCCATAGGCACAAGATAGACTCTCAAATTCTTCATTATACCTTTCTTTGACATAATTGGAACTAGTAGTGGCTGCTGTCTTGATTAAATCTGAGCAGCCTTTGGGGTTCTCTGACTCTGAGATTGGTCCTGTACAGCATCATGGCACAGAGCTGCATGTCACCCACAGGTACTTTGTATTTCACAATGCTCCCATGAAACAGGGAAAAAGAAAAGGAAAAAAGAAAATAACCCCCCAAACTGCAAAACACTCTTCAAAGCAGATTAAAGGTAAAAATCAAACCCCAACAAATTGGTTAGTGACACAAGTTTAGTTTTTTGAAAGAGGTCTTTTAGTACAAACTCTAAAATGTAGAAGGAAAGGAAGAAAGCCCCAACCAATGTGATGTGGAAACTAAGACTGGTGTGTTTAAATGAACACTTGTTACCAGGACCTCAAGGTAAAGAGCATTTAAGGATCCGTACTTTTGTCTTGAGTGAAGAATTGAACCAATAAATTTATAAATGTGGAGATAGATTGACTGGGTTACTCACTCTGGACTAAATACAAAATGGATAGTTCTGTTTTACTCATTTGGAGAATTATTAGTGACTTTTAAACTGTAGATTGCTCCTAAACACCCAGTGCAGATAATAAACAGAAAGTTAAAAAAATTGCTTGTCTTGGTGTTTATGCTAGAGAAATGGGAAAAATCCCATTTCAATACAGGGAATGAATCTTGGAAAAAAGGTCTAAAATTGAAATTTCAGTGTAAGAGAAAGTTATGTATAGTTCATTGAAGAAGTCAAGGTGTGGGTTGAAAAGAATGCCCTAGGCAGATTAAATATGCCTGGCTTTTCAGGATGTTTTGGAATGGAGTAACCAAATCACTGGGGTGAAAAAAAGGTGCAAATAATTATATTTGGGTAAAGCACAAAGTCATTGTGAAATAAGATAAAAAAAATCTTATAAATTATTACCTGTTCACTAAAATCATCACTTTGCAAAGACTGCAGTTAACAGGAACCCCAACACAGTGCAGAAGAGTGAGACATACCAGAGCTAATCAATATATTATCAATATATTAATGAATGATCTGAGAAAAGCGGGAGTAGTGAAATGACAGAGTTTGCATTAGCACAAAACTTATTTGGGTTTTTCTATCCTGAAGTTGATGATGCAGATAAATAGTTGTGGATGGATGAAATAGAGAGGCTGAATAATAAAATGGTAAATGAAATTCAGTGTTGCTAGGTGCAAAACACACAACAGGAACAATAACTCCAGCTAGCTACACAAGTTAGATCTGAGTTAGTCATTGCAGATTTCCCTGAAAATACTCCTCCTATGCTTGGCAGGGGTCAAAAATATCAGTCAAATCAAAGTATGGAAATGTCTATCAGAAATTATGTGGAAAATTGTAAGAAAAGGGGAGAAAATACCATCAATTCAGTCTCTAGATATGGGCTGTGCCCACGTTTCCTGTCTATGATATAATGTGAACACAGGGATGACACAGTTTGGGTGTACGGACCAGAACAGGATCAGTCTGTTCAAGTGTTGTGCTGGGACCATGAATTTCTCTGGGACACAGCTGAAATATGACCTCAGGGACAGGAAAGAGGCACATGCAAGGGCTGTCCCCTCCCAACACCTGGTTGAGGTAGAGAATTGTGAACACCATGAAATGCTTCTGCCCCTCACCACTTGCTGCTGACCCCTTATGGAGGCCAAGGGCTGGAGCGTGGTCAATGGGGAGGTTTGTTTGTCCCCACAGCTCCAGCTGCTTCAGCTGCAGAGCAGATTGCTGTTATTTGCTTTGGTAAATTCTTGACTTTGTGATATTCAGATTATGCAGCCAGCTGCATTATAGACTATTAGGCCAAATCTGCTTCTCACTTGCTGCAGTTCTGCTATAATAAATATTCATAGCTTCATTACAGGCTATGGTTTTCCAACCTACGTACTAAGGGATTATTTGGAAGTTTTGCTTTAATGATGCACAAAAACTGTAATAGTCCTTTCAGAGTCTTATGCAACAATATGTTTGCTTCTTCTAAAAGCTAAATAACTCTTGTTTTGAATGATTTAGTAGCAAACTCACTTAGTCACTGTGCTGTGGTTCAATGATCTGCAAAATTTTCTTTTTAGAAATACAAACCCATTATGTAAATACTAAGGAGCATCTTCAGGAAAATTAACTTCAATTTGTTTTTGTCGGGGTTTTTTGTTGATTTCAAATTTTATAAGCTTGAGATCACTCATAGGGCCTTTTCCCCCCCCTTAAAATATGCAAAGTAAAATTGTTAGCTGACTCAAATCATTGATAAAAGTTTTAGCCGTGAGGCACTCAAAATGAATTTCGCGTCTCCCAAAAATAGAGGATAAGAGAAGAGAGGTTTGCCCAGCAAATCCCTGAGAAGGGATGTTTGTCTGATTAGGAATTGTGGTTTCACAACCTGGTCAACTTCCGTTATTTACTCCCTTCATCTTCTTTCTCCTGAGTTTCCTACTTCTGAATGCCTTCCATGTCAAAATGCTATCAGCTGCAGAAGGGAGGGATCTAAACTTAGTACTTGTTCAAAGATGTGAGAATTGATTTTTCTGTATGTCCAGTTTCTTCCACAGAGGTATTTTGATTCATTGTGAAATAAGATTATACTTGTGGAATACAGTCCTTGCTAAACAATTTTCAATGCTAGAAAAAAATTACCTTGTCAAGGATCCTCACAGTTTAATGACAATAAAAGCTTACACTGAATGAATCTCAAGACTTAAAAATACCCTCACTGGGAGGACTCTTTTAGGAGAAAGGTTTTGACCTTACAGAAATGAATAGGGTAGGTATCTCCTAGCATGTACTAACTCCAGGATTCATATTTCCCTAAAATAGACACCTAAAGCCAAGAAAACTTTTTTAAGCTGTTGGGGGAGATTGAGATACTGACTGAACCTATTTTTCACACAATGGCATTTATTGAGCTATTAAGTCCATGTTATGAAAAGTCAGGTCATTAGAAGAGCGGTGCTGTGCTGATAAAAATAAAATGTGTGAGAGGTGGCAATGGCTGGGGAGGAATGTCACATTTTGGTTTATTTTTCCCATTCTAAACAGCACAAAAGTAAAGTGTTTAATTAATTGTTTGCTCTGCATTTAACAACTTTGTGTTAGTTCATTTGCTTAAGTGCAGCAGCAATCAAGAACACATTAGCTAATGCTGCTGCTCAGCGAGGGGCCAGGCTACAGGCAGGTGCTGGGGTCAGTGTGTGCAGAATCAGGGGACCATCAGTCTCCTCCTGTGTTAATTTGTCTGCAGGAGTTTTCCAGAGTCACAGCGGCACAGTTGGAGTCACCAGCCATTTCCAGCTGGAGTATTGAGGGGTTTTATGAGTAGATCCAGCTGGAAAAGGTCTGAAGTCAAAAAAGTGTATACTGACGAGTGACACATTGCACTGCCCTCCTGCCAGTCTCTATTAATTCTGCTGTGTGCTTCATCCCCTGCCAAGAAGGATGGTGAAAAAATGAGGGCACTGTGCAGGAGCCATGGAGATTTGAACTAATTTACTTCTCTTCCCTAAACTCCCTTGAACAAATAATTCATGGCAAGATTTGAAAAGGAACATGAAGGTATGGTTTCAAACTTTCAAAAGAAGATTTAAAAGAAGTCATTGAATTATCCTCATTTGACTTCACTTGGACCAAGGCTCATAGTCTCACACAATTTTCAGATGAATAATATGAGACATCGAGACTCATCTCAGGTCTGCCAGATGCATTGCAAATGAAGTTTATGAGAACTCTATGGGAAAGGATCTTTAATAGGGGACCAAGAAATCTTATTTGTCAAGGGATTTTTCTCAGAGATTTTATTTTTTTTTCTTTCATCAGAATAATGAAGAATATTTTGGATTTCTTGGATATGCATATTCCAGATACATCTGCCCCAGAGAGGCCAGCTGGGAAGGAGCTGACATTCACTTGTCCAAAGTTTACCTCAGTCACCCAAATCATGAGCTATGGTGAAAATTTAAGCTCTTGTTTAAAAGCAATGAGATGTGTCTGAGAAATGAGGAATTAACATTAATGTTACCCCCATCAACTGAACAGCAGTAACCAGCCACATATATACTTCAAGTTCATTTTAAATATGACACAAGTGCCTTGGCTTGAACCACCACAGGAGGGCTATAGATCACATTTGCTGTGCACAGGAAGAAGGAAACTGGCCTGTGTAACACTAAGGTGAAGAAAACGCTCTATATGTTCATCCAGATGTCTGTATTGGGGAACTTTGGGGCAAATACCAATGCATTCTGATATTTTATAGCTTTTCTTTTGGGTCTTTTGCTTGAGTGTAAAACCACCCCCAAGCAGTATCCCAAATCTGTGACTGGGGCCAACAGGAAGAGACCCTGGAAAAGGGCCCAAAGAGGTCTGAATCAGACGATTGAGACACAGGAGCAGAATGATACATTTGAGTACATCAAACACACCTGGTAGGCAGAAATTATTTTTTATGATTCCCCCCCCTTCTGGGTTGTTATATATCTCTAAAAGCACGTTTAATCTTGGCCAATTAAACTTGCTAGCATCCAGCACTTAAAAGGCATTTTTTCTTTTTTTGTTAGTTTGTTTTTGAAGAATGGCATTTGTTGATGGTAACAGCCTTCTCAACCCAAGAGGGTCTTTTTGAATTAAAACAGATAAAGGAAGGGATCATTAATAACAAATATGACTTTGATTTTTAATTTTCAGATACTTAAACCTTAATTCATTTATGTTTATTCCCTACTGTGCTTTAAATAATTGTGCTACATATATCTGCTCTCTTCACCTGATCACAGTGACAGGCACAGGTAACTGCAGGAGAAAGCTGTCTGGAGATGCAGGAGGGGAAAAAGGTATATAGCAAGTTCAGAATATGCCCAAAGTACAGAGACAATCTACATACAAATGTGCCATTTGAAAAATCTATTCTGGGAGCCAGAGCAAATGATTAGGCTCTTGGCACCTTTCTAAAAATTTTTTTAATTTATTTTATTTTTTTTTTAATTTTAAAAAGGCCTATTGAAATCTTTAACAGCATTTAAACACCTGTCATTCTCAAATTGGTAGATAAAAGAGCACAGTTGTTGATTAACTGTACCACTGCAGAGGTTAGTTCTGTAAAAGCATATAGACTGGGCAGTTGTGAATTGTTCTTTGAATTAAAAGGCAGAAGAAGCAATACAGAGCTTCACTGCTTAGCTGTAATGCTGATATGCTTCAGTCTCTAAAAGCTTTCAGATTTTTTCTAGTTTGTCACAAAAAAGCCTGCACCTGGCTGTCATGAATGACTGGAAGAGAGGAGTCAGGGGTGGTATCCTGTCAACAATGGTGCCAATAGGAAATTCCGAGATGGGGTGCTACCACACACAGAAATATGATCCCAGCCTCCAGGGTTGCTGTCTTCATATTTAGCATCACTATTTACATTCCTATTATTTTTTCATTATTCATTCAAATTCCGTTTCAAACCCATGCCAGCTTTTAAAATCACTGGCTAGGGCAAAATCTGGCCCAAAACTTTACAGCAGGGCTACCTAACATAATTTCCTTATTTCTTTGCTTTAGATCAATAAAGTTGTAAGGTGAAATGCAGCTGAGCTCTTCAAAAGCTAGTGGGAATCTGCCAGGAGGTGCAGGTTGTTATCTCTCTCTCCAGTGCTGCTGCTGGCACAAACCCACAACTTGCCCCAAAATGACATTGGTAAAATAGGGTCAATAAATTCCATGTTCACCAGCCTGGAGGGGATCTCCAGCTCACTCACCTATAATGCACATTAAAAGCTTTAACAGGATTTATGTAAAGCTTAGTCCTCAGGTAAGATGCGTGAGTTAGGCTCTGGTTTATCCTTTCATGTGTGAGTTGCTGGCATGCAGAGTATAAATAGCCAAGGAGGGGATATATCTCTGAAAAGCCTACACAGCCCCATTCCTGGTTCAGCCCAGTGCTCAAATTGCAGTGATCCCAGCTCAGGCATCCTGAGAGTACACAAGTGTTCATCACACCATCAGAAATTACCTTACATGTCTCCCATCTGGCAAGAACTGTGTTTATGGCAACACTCAGGATAGCAAACTTACAAGGACAGCATTTCTACAGTGAAGTTTAGAGCCTCAGTCAAAAATAATGGACCATAATATTCCAAACTGTCCATTGGTTCGAACAGAGGGCTGGCAGTAAAAACGCTTTCCAGTGTCCTGTGTACATCAGACCTATACAGTAATAACCCTGTAAAAAAGAAACATTTAATGAAGTAGCTGAATAAAGGACTTATATGGTACCCATGAAAGTGGGAAAACTCCCCTCAATATCATCAAGCTCTGAATATTCAGCTGTGTCCCATGTTACCACGAGGACAGCACACAGTACTTGATCCCAGAAACAGATGCACTTTCCAGTAAGGGTAACAATAATTTTTCTATTGCCTCGAAGGTGACAGGCCATAAAAATCAACAGCTTGCACCAAAGCTGTAACAGTGTTTAAAGTGGAAGGACTTCTCTGTTTCCTTTAGTGTACATGGGTGTTTTACCTATTGCTGGAACACAAGAGTGTGAGGACTCCCAGCTTCCTTTCCTAATTGTGCCTCAGAATATTTTCTCATCTCAGAGGGCACCATTTTTTATTTTTGCTCTGAGTCACACAAAATGTTATGAGTCAGGCCTGGGGCAGATGAAGACAACAAATACACAGTTGTAATGGTGTCTCTTGTGGATTTTTTCCTGAGAAATCCTCCATCTGCTCCTTATGGCAAATTCCTTACCTAGAATTTATTCTGCCAAAGCCAATGATGAAGAAAAAACTTTTCTTCTGAGTTTCCCTGCTCTCTCTACTTGCTTTTTGTTGCAAACTAAATAATTGTGGCACATCTTCCACAGCTGGGGCATTTGTTCTCATTTTGCAGGGAACTCAGAGGACTCTGAGGAATTGCTGCGTCACAACAACAGCAGCTGTGTTCTCACCTAACACACAAGTGTCAGAGGCTTTGACCAAGCACACACACCCAGCATGATGCCTGAGATCTGCAGGTCTGGTAGAGCATATTGCTGCTTTTAGTCATGAATGAGCTGCTTGATGTAGCTCTTTGCAGCAGGTCCTAAGCAGTGCATCAGAAAATCCTTTCAGTGTGTTGAAGGCAGCACGGTGCACCCGCAATGCCTCTCTTCAGCAAGAGCTGAACCTTTCATCTCATCCATCAGCAGAAGAGAGGAATGAGTGGCTTCACATCACTGCAACTTTCTGCCCTATAAACTAAACCTTTGGAAGTTCTGGGAACAAGGATTGCCTTTACTGCATGTGACCAGAGTTAGCATTAACTGCAAAGACTTTCCAGCTGAGAGAAGTAAAGAAATCCATAGAAGAGCCAATTTTCACAATGAAATTGACAGAAGATGGCAGTCTGTTCAGCCCCCAGGGATTGTTGTGACATCCATCAGCACAGCAGCAGGCTCCTGGATGGGCTTCTGAGCATTATTACAATATAAATCACTCTTGGAAAGAGAAGGAATCCCACATGGGAGCGTCCTGAGCTGGGATCACAAAGAGCCTCTGCCCACATTGCTCATGTGGCACTGCCTACCCAGGTGAACACCAAATCTGCCTGTAGTATGACACACTCAGCTGCCAGGTCAAGCTCCAAATCATCTGCTAAGGACACTGCAAAGATCAGGATGTCACAAATGCCAATTGGGCAGCTGCTGGCCCAACCAGACCCCATGAATCAAAAGTTTTGTTACCTGAACTGTTGGTGAACCTCATCATCACAGGCCTTGATGCACGAACAGCCCTTGGTGGATGGACTAGATAAATGACAGTAAAACAATGGCACAGGTCTCCAGTGCTGCACCAGAGGATGGTCCAATGACAATAAAGAGACAGGAATTGTGGCCACCAAACTGTTCATCATTACTCAATGAGTGGTGCCCATGAGCTCTGTTCAGTGTGTTGGCTGCCAATTTGTTGTACAAGCCAAATCTTCCTCTACACCGTTTTGGGCAAGCCAAACTTCTGTGGCACAAACTTCTTAATATTTGAGGTGTAGTCAAGAGGTTGAATTGTATAGAGCAGGCTAACTTCAACCACATTTTTGCTGTTGCAGTGAGGACATTTGGATGACATAATGCTGGTAAAGATAGTTAATTCTGACTCCTTCAGTCCTGCAAAAGCTTTTTTAAATTTTTCTTTTATAATTATTGTGTTTGAAACACCTGTATGAATTTTGTTCAGTTTTTCATGGAGAACAGGAGATCTCTAGAGAGGAGAACCCCAGCACATTTGGTGTACATTTCAGAGGCAGATGGAAGCTTTAGAGCAGAGATTTTGTGTGTAAAAGTATTGAAGAGACAATCAAAACATCCCATGAATTCAAACACGCTCAAACAAAACCAGATGAAAATCAAAGCAACAGGTTCTTGGGAATGTGCAGGGCACTAATGAACATTATATATCAAAGAGCCAAGGGTAGAGTCTCCCTGTGTTTGACAGGCTGTGACTGCCAGACCTGCAGGCCTTGTTGATGGCAGCTGAGGGAGTACTCGAAAGAAATGGCAGCACCATTTTCAGAGTTCCCAATACTGACTTGTGCCCAAATATCCTAGTTATTTTCAGCCTAAATAGTGCCAAATTGCTAAACTTTTCATTTTCAAAGCAATTAATCAAATTGTAATGTGTAGCAAATGGTGAAAGTTAAAAATAGATTGCAAAATTCAATAGCAGCATCTCCTGTGCCAGCAGGAAGTGTGGCACGGGGTGCTGATGTCGTGCAGTACTGGAGATGCTGTGATACCCTGCACCACATAAGAAGATGAGACAAGGCACACAAGAATTGTTGTCCTCCACAAACACCACAGTTTTTATGGAAACAATTTTTAATGGAAAAAGACAAAACTGGCATGNTTTTATATTATTTTATATTTTATATTTATGCAAACCCATTTTTTTTCTTCTGAAAGAGTTTTTAATTGAGTATTCTTTCTGTATTGGTTATGAATCATCCCAGATGAAAGAACCAAAATTATTCTCCCCTTTTCTAAGCCCACACTGCTTTGAATTTTAGTAAAACTCGAAGTCTGAAAGTCAGAGAATAGTGATCAGCTCAATGCATGCTCATCTACAAACAGCTTAGAGAGCTACATGCTTAGAGAACATCAAGTGCTGGAAAATAGCAATCCACATAAGGTAGGGTAATACAGGATTGTGACATCTCCCTTCTCTAATGGAATTGGAGAGTCTCTTCAGATTTGTGGTTTTGAACAGAATGGGGAGGGGCTCTGTCATATGTCCCTGCCAGGTTTCACTTTGTGAAACCTTCCTCCTCTCTCAACACCTCCAGTTTTGTCTGTTTTTTCAGCGAAAGACAATTAGTCTTCAAAATAAAACAACCCCTTTAGAGAAACAGCAAGCTGTTCTGTGGGAGACAAGAGCAGCTCAAACCCTGCCATGCAGGGAAAAGCAAATCTCAAGGTTTCTTTCTAGACTTCCCCTCCCACCCTGTGGCATCCTGCTGCTACCTCCAGCTTTAACCTCTCTGCCTTTCCCTCAAGAGGTTCAATTACTTTCATCTTTGTGTTTACGGATCTTACAATGACCTGTCACAACATGAGCTCCCAGCAGCTAAAGGAAAGATGCTGATTTAGACTGAGAGTGGCTGAAAGCTCACTCCTTTTATTCTTCTTTCAAAATCCCACTGAAAAGAAGTAAGAGTTTTCAGAGAGAGAGGTAAGACCTCCTGGGCTTCCCAAAATCCAACTGTCTGTAGGTGCCTACTTCAGAACAGTTCATCTGTATTTTACCAAGAATCCTATGATCATAAGTACTTTATGCAATAAATAAGAGCAATCCTGCTATCCTGGAATAAAATTTAATGATCAGGTAGCAGGCAATTGTATTTAATTGCCTTGCAGGAGGGAGGTCTGCAGGTCTAAAATATGATTATGTTGATATACATAGTCTATGCTATTTCTATCACCTTTCAGTCATTTGAATCTTAATGGCTCAGTTTCCACAAAGCCACACTGAGATAAATAGAAACTTATTTATGCTGGGTAGAGAGAGATGGCTGCAAAAGTCACCCCAGAATCTGTGTCCTCCGGTTTGCACTCATGCTGAACAAAAACTTCTGAAAATTTACACAGAGTAGGTATAGAAATACCTTCTCCTTCACTTAATTCTCCTATAGTGTTACATTGCAGGAAATATGCCAGGACTTTTGGCATGTACTGCCCATGGGGCTGAGTTCATAACCCAGCAAATTCTAAATTTAGGGTTGCAAAATGCTTAGAATGCTTTGTGTCCGAGGCATGTTTATACGACAGTTCCCAGTGCTGCAGTGGGCACTTCATCCAGGAAAAGGGCAGGGATCCATTGTAGCATTGCTCTAGGCAACACTGATTAGGATATAGGAGAGATTCTTGGCTAAAGGATTTAAAATGCAGCAGCCTGCACAGACACAAACAGAACAAAAGAAGGTGTCAGTGATGAGCTGCTAACACGAGTGGCCAAAACCCTGGTCTCCTAACTCCAGGAAGCTCAGCAGGAGGTGGGAAGGAAGGATAATCTTGTCATGTTTTCAGTGCACAGATCAGGTGAGAGGTGCAAAACCCTTTTAATAGAAACAATTATGATTGTGAATTGGTGTGAGAAAAAAATTCACCACTGTAACTTCAAAACTTTGTCAGCTAGTTCAGTTTTATTTATTTTGCTAAAAGCCAATCTACAAATAGAATTTTGACAGAATGGATGATGAAACTTCAAGTCAGGCACTTCAAAATAGGTAATTTAAACTTCTATTTTTTTCAATGAAAAATGCTTTTCATGTAGAAGTTTCATCTAGATAGACTAATTCTTGCTGAAAATTTTGCTTCCAAAGACACAAGCATTTTTTTTGAAAGCTAAAAATATTTGGTAAGAGAATTTCCATCTCCCTTTAAAACACCAAAAAGCTTAGGAAGAACATCACAGCAGTGTTGCTAGAAGTCGAGGTAATGTGCATAAAAGGGTTATTCTGTCTGATCTGTCACAACTACTTAGACTGAGTCCCCTGAAAAGTGCTGTAAATTAATCTTTAGAAAAAAATCCCATATTGTACATGCTACATTCTGAGTTCCTGGAATTAATCTCTTGATTTTTCAGGACACATATCCATTTTCATCAAAACACTTTTGAACTCCTCACAAATGTACCTGGAATAATTTGGGAGGAAGAAAAGCCTCTTTAGGACGATGTGTGCAATATGCCCATTTATTTGCTGCCTACTCTAAAGGCTGCTGAAATAAATGAGAATTTTTTTATTGAAGTCCTTGGGCTCTGGAGCCAGCCTGTGCAAAGGTGACATACTTGCAAATGGTGGTGTTAGAAAGACTGGCAGACGAAAACCAAATTTGCTAGAGGTATCTAAGATGGGAGGTTATTTCATTGGGCAACTGAGTTATGACACAGCAACAGAGAGGTCCTGCTGATTTATAAGTTGTAGATCTCTGTACTTCACTGTGGGGACCCAGTTTTCTGCTGCCTATTAACTTACACAGTTCAATTTGCAAATAGGCAGACACATGTAAGTTATTTTGGGCATGCTGCTATTCAATTTGCATAGCTAATAGAGCCTGGGACATGCATGAAAAATTCCCTGGACAACTGAACACAAGCTTTTTGAAACTTTAGTTCTGCCTTAAGATATGTAGGTGCCTGAGTGTCGTTTCAAGGAATGGATGAGATTTACAGCACTCCTTTTACAGGTGTTTGCTCAGAAAATAATATGCTAAGGCTGTTTTGGAGCTTCCTCAGCTTAAAGAATTTATGACACACAGTGTATGTAACTTCAGTGCAAATTTGGGGAAAACCTTCACATCCAACACTATAGAAATTTTATTCCTGTATGGAAGTGCTTCCTTCTATGGAAGAGCTCTCCTTTCCATGAGTACATTTGAAGAGGTGTTCATTCAGATCCTCCTTAATCCACTTAATTAGTGACTCCGCACCTCCTTGTCAAGACCTCTTTATTACATTCTGACTAATTCCTGTGGTTGCCAATGGACAGAAGGTTTCCAGAGTGTGGATGACACCCTGGAAGAGAGGAATCACCCTTTGATGCACCCTTTGATGCACTCTGAGCTGGATTGTCTTCTCTCCTGCTGTCAGCCAACTCTCCCTGTGGCAATCCATATGGCTACTCAATTGGAAAAGAAACACCAGGAAAAGATTTATTCTTTCAGTGTCTTAAAGCAAAATTAGCTACCTGAGAACAAGCAGAAGTCAATCTCAGAATGAAATATCCTTGGAAGGTCACAGACCTCATTTCAGTAACCTGTGATACTTATGTTCATGTATGACTACCTGCCTGGAAGAACTTCAGCCTCTTGCCATAAGGTAGCCAAATGGTGTTCCTGGAACCAAGCTGGCTATGGTAATAACCCATGTGGCTCCCAGTAAATAATTCCTCCTTACATACCAGACACACTGCAGATTGTTGACTGTGATGCCAACAATGATTATGGAACTTGGAAAAAGATGAAACAAATTTCAGACCCCTGTGTCACCTCCTTTTCCCAATATATAACTGGGATTATGCTCTTCATTCTTCGGCTGTGAAATCAGTCCCACATTGCCTCCTTTCAGTGATTCAACTATGTAGCACAATATCTCACCATCAGCAAATTTTCATTAAGAATAAATTTTCCTTTCCTCAGCTTGGTTTCAATAACTTTCTCTGTCAACTCCCTCTCCAAGAAATAGGTCTACACTTCCCAGTTTTTCTAATATTTTCTTACAGATGCTTAGATTAATAATGATACTATTTTAAACACATTTTTCACATTTAGATATATTTACTGCTTGGAAATCCTACCTAGGCAGAATTTGAGGATGTAGGACATTTGTCCAGAATTTCTAGCTGCTCCATACATATACGCATGAGCACAAATGACCCAAACCATCCTGTGTTTCACAGTTTCTTCCTGATTTTATCTATCTATAGCCCGAAAATCTCAGCCTGAAATTTAGGAGTCCCATTCATCAGGCATAATCTCCCATATAGAGTCTGCCATTGCACCAAAGCTGAGTAAAGAGACCAGGTCAGACACAGCAAAATTTCTCAGCTATGGGGTAGAGCTCAGGTGTACACACAAGAAGCACCTAAGTCAGGCCTCTAGAAGAAGCAATTCTGTTGGCAACAATGAAACATGACCTTCTGCAGGCAGGGAAAAGGGATCCAAGTTATGGATTTAATTTGGAGGGGGATCTGTGGATCTGTGAAGTATTGTATCTAGGAGAATCTGAGACAAAATAATATTTGCATCAGCTTCTACATCTCTGCTTCAGGTGAATTATCAACAATAAGACTATTCATTAATTCAACTCTTTCATCCCCCTATTTGTCATTCCCATTTTCTTTCTCTACTGAATTGATTCAAGCAAACCATAGTGTCTGAAGCGCGTGCAGAGAAATTACAGCATCTGTCTTTAAAGTGACCTGCTTTTCTTTTCAAGCAATTCTATTCCTTACACAGACTACAGAGGTTCTTTGCTAGATAATGTAAAATGACACTAACTGGGCTATTTATATCACTGCAAAGTAGTACATGATGGGATAATTAGCAATGCTATATCTGCTGGAGTGAGCGATAACACTGTAACACGTTTTTGTGTTAAGCAACACAAACAACAATACCTGCAGGTTAAACAGCACCTGAGAAGCTGATAGGCCTCCTGCACTTTTATTTGCAGGAGGCAATAGCTACTGGCTTCATTCATTTGTGATGCACAGCTATGATGCTGTTGTATTACTTCTTGTGTTACTTGCCCTCTGTGAAGGTGAGGGATTTTTGCAATCAGGCTTGCTTTGGGAAATGTGGGTATTCAAGACATTTTGTGAACAGGGGAGGCTGTGTAGATTTGTAGATCTGCTAACAAAACATCACCCTTGGATGGAAAAGACCAAGTACTTGGCCAGTTGATCACACACTTTTATTCCTGGATAGAGTCCAACAGCCTGGACTGTGTTTTGGCTTACATATTGCTTCAGAAATGTGTAAGACAGCCAGTCGACCTGAATCCATAAAAGTGTGACTATGATCCATTTAAGCTCACGTCTAGGCTGAAAGACTATAACTTTGCTGATGAGAGCCTGGGTTTTTCAAGTATTAACATAGTCAGAGGCACAGAGATCAAGAACTTGCTATGCTCTGATTCTGCGTATTTCAATGGTTAATCATGCTCATTAAAAAATGTTTATTATGAATTTGCTCAATTTCAATTTCTATAAATTTTCTGTTATGCCTTTCTCTGCAAGATTAAAAGACAATTTTGTATATTCTATTTTCTCTTGAGGAAGGTTACTAATGCACCAATCATGGTTGTTTCAGGTTCTCTTTGAGACAAGATCAAATTCGCTTCCCATAAATGTTTTTCTCCATCCCTTGAGAAGGAGGAGTTTGTGACTCCTCCCTACACACCCTGTAGTTTTTCAACATCCTCTTTAAAATGTCAACAGCAGAACTGGACATGTCATTCCACTATGCAGGAAATGTGTCAGCTTCAGGTGAGCAGGGCCAAATAGGGAAAAAAATCATTGCAGTTCTTGTCTGCTGGTGCATCC
The DNA here is from genome assembly GCA_013400435.1 of Pycnonotus jocosus. Taxonomy (NCBI): domain Eukaryota; kingdom Metazoa; phylum Chordata; class Aves; order Passeriformes; family Pycnonotidae; genus Pycnonotus; species Pycnonotus jocosus. Next base: position 169,121 of record VWYP01020633.1, on the reverse strand, counting down.
AAGGAAGGCGTTCACCCATTATATCACCCTTGCAAAGTATGTGTTGAGTTGTTTCACTGTTGTGAACTATAAATATGTCACACTGGTTATTACCATTCTGTTCCTCACTTCTTTAGATCAGTAATATCACATTTCACTTAATGAAAATGGACTTTGTGAGATGGACCAAACTTTCAATGCAAAACCTGTAACTACCCTTATTGATCTTTATTCATCAAATCACAGATGAGGAGCAATTCTATATTTACCTGCAGCCCACTGATGTGATACCACATGGGAAGTTGGACTAGGACTTCTACAAGCTTGTAATTCCCTGGTTCTAATGCAGTGCTGATTCATGAAAAGACAAGAGATTTAGGATTGGTAAAGAATAACTTCATGATTGTGAAAAGAACCTGGAGAGTGATGTGTGAAACTCCAGTGGGTGAAACATTCTGATAAAGTTCCCATGCTGTCAGCTAGTGAGAAATTTGTTACCTCCATAACTAGAATTTACCCCATCTGCAGCCTGCAGCTGTTTTGTATTAGCAATTTATCTGGATACCATAACCAAGTCCATCCAAAATAAGACAAACTTAGGGCTCAGGTCCCTTCTGTACCCATCAGTGCTTTGCCTTGCAAATTATCTTTGTTCAGTCCAATGAGTTCTGTTCGTTATCGGGGGAAGAGAACAGCTTTACTACAAAGTGTGGAAGTAATTTTTTTTTTTTTAACTATCAAAACTACTCATGAAGACAGTCCTGAAAACCCTCTAGTGGTCTATAATAACATGAAGATTAAAAGGCTGTCTGTTGCATAGAAGCCATGGATTGCAGAGCGTTATCTCCTTGAATAAAGCTGCTGCACAAAGGTAGTGTCTTGCTGACTATATTATGCAGAGAATGAATGTCAAGCTTTAAAAGATGCATTGAACTGAAGTTGAAAGCAATACAAAAAAAATCTAAAAAAATGTACCTTTCCACCTAATTTAACATTTTTTTGAAACTGCTGCTTTACTTTTCCTCACACAAGACAGGTCGTGTTACTGCTGCTGTTTTAAATAGCTTTGCAGAGGGTGGACAGGGCTTCCAAGTGATACAAGGACCACCAAGGAAGTTAATGGAAATAACTCTTCTTCATCTGTTCTGATGCAAAGACTATCAGGAGTCTGTCGAGAAACTCAGGGACAGGTTCAGAACAAAGAAAAGAAAGTACTGCTTTATTAAATAAATAAAATCATGTAGCTTATTTCTTCAGCATGTCTGAGACACAAGAAAGAATTATGCTAATTCAAAATATAATGTGTTGTTAATGAATTAAAAATTAATTGAGGTAAAACTTTACATTCTGAAAATAAAACCTTCCTCTGTTATGAGAAATCTCTAAATCTTAAATATTCAGAGTATATTTTAGAGAAATTGCTCTGTAAGTTTCTTCTGTTCTTGTAGCCTTCCCTTATAGACCTGCTATCAGTAAAGATTTGGAGATGAGGTGCCAGGTTACATGGACAGGTTTTTTCTGTCCCACTGCATCCCTCTTACATTCCCTACATTACCAGAGTCAGCCTCTAACTGCTTCTGAAGTTTACTCAGATGTCACTGCGAGGAAGGTGAGAGAGATTTGTTGACCTGAGTCACTAGAGACAAAATAACCAGAAAGAAAAGCTCACCACACAGGGAAGAACACTTAGTATTCACTGGTGGGAGGCAAAGAAACTAGGGCTGGACAAAATCAAGATATTGGTAGCAGGGTAACAACAGGAGAGCAGGGTAGAAGAGGCACTGCCCATCAGACCAGAGTGCGTGGGCTGTGCTTGGTGTAGCTCATTCCTCAAGGGGAGTGGTGCAATGCTGAGGTCTGGCTGAAAAGTCCACTCCCCACTGCATGAGGTGAGTAGGGAGAAAAAGGAGGTTGGAAGAAATTGCTCCCCCTCTAAGTATCCCTGTCTGCCAGAAAATCAGCCTTACATAGAAAAGCCATTGAGAATTGTACGGAAATATGGACCTGCTCTTTTAATTCAGAGTGTCCTCTTCTCCAAGAGCTGTTTTTAGGTGCTCTTCACTAAACATCACTGTATTTTCACACTGCAATTTTTCTTCCTTCAAACTTATCTCCACATTCATCTTTGGCTACAAATACATTCTGAAACCCAAATGAAAACTGTGCTGTTTTACACCCCTCTAGTCAAATCAAAGGATGACTGAAAAACTTCCTTATAAAATCTTTTTCCCAGCTGTGGCTATTTGCTAAATAAGAGAGGATTTGCTCCCTAGTGGAAGTAAGCACAGAAATTTAACTACACCTAGCTGCTGTGCGAGATTGCAAACTCTGGGTGACTGGTAGGATTCGTGACTCTTGGATAATAGCAGTATTTTGGGGAATGAAGTCTAGGTGCGCAGCAATTGGGTCAGTGTTAAGAAGCAAGGTGTGCTGGGAGTTCTGAGTCATTGATAAAATGCCTCTGGTCATTGAAGCCTAAAATAGCTTTGGTGGAATATGAGTCTAGGCAAAATGAGTTTGAGGCACTTAATGGCAAAGTGCTATTGTCAGTCTTAGCAGCAATGCATAAATAAAGTCTTTGGTATTGACCCTACCTGTCAGTAAATCCAGGCTTTCTGAGATACCTCAGGTGCAGAGGTTTACCTCTCAAATGCACCTCTGTTCAATTTTCTCTTAGGTCTAAAGGATCCAGCTGTGTATCTGTATTGCTTACTCTGAAGCAGCTACTGATAGGAAGGCTGCTTCTGAAGATAGGGTTCAACTCTGACTTAAAAACTCTAATCAAGTCAGGGGTCTTCAGGCAGTTTCTGTTCTCAGTTATCTCTGTGGAAATTGAGCAGCTTTATCAAAACCAGCTGATAGTTTAAGAGCAGAATGGTGGGCAGCAACTGCTCTATGTAACTTTGTCTTCTAAATAACCTTCCTTGTACTGCTACTAAATCACTATATTCCAGCTCAAAGAGTACCTGAAATCACTACTCTGCAGAACCAAAGGAGCAGCAAAATTTAGACTATTCTTCTGGATTGTGTTTCACTCAGTCCTGCACTTAATTAAAAAAAAAAAAAAAAAAAAAAAAGGAGAAAAAAACCACTAATGATTCAAAAATAAACAAAACTAATTTAGTGAACATTGGACCTTCACTTGCATTCACAGATTGGTGTGGGAGAAGAATGTTGATTTTTCTCTAATTTTATCCTTTAAATTTAAGGGTGATATCTTTACTTTGCAAAGTGCTTAGGTTATGTATGATGGTAGAACAAATTCTGTTTCCAATTTCTAATTTTATCTATGACTAACTCGAAGTTTTACCATCATTTTCTGTCTGTGGTAATTCCTGGCTGCCATATGAACAGGATTAACCATTTGAAGCATGATAAATCCATCAGTCAACTCCCAGATCACTAGAAATTCTGAGTCAGAAACTATGTTGTACGTGGCCTTTTAACAGTAATAGGAAACTTAGATATAGTTGGGTTTTTAAAATGTATTTCTTCCAAATCAATGACTTTCCAGGAATTTTTGATCAAAAGTAATTGCGCTTATAAAATCCATATTCTTTTCTCATCTGTTTCAATTTCTTGCCACTAACTTATGCTGTTGCTCTTCACAGAAAATGTGAACATTTGCCTTCTCTAGAGAGACTCTCCAGCTTGCACCCAATGCAAGATTTTATGCAAGAGGTGAAAAGTCAATTAAAATTTTTTTTTGGTCCTCTAAGATATTTTACTCTTGTAACGTAAAACTTTCAAAATTTTCCCCTTGATCTGAATATTCCTGTGAGGTAACTAACTTTAGACAGGCCCATAATAGTAAAACATTGTAAGTAAGGCTTCCTTTTCGAATGAGCAGAAAAACTTGTTTAAAGCACCTTCCATCTTTGAAGGCATTTTCCCCCTCATAAACCTTGAAGTGCTACAGCAAAGCTGGCACTGTCTGCATACAGCAGCCTGCCTGTCACTTATGGAAAACTCAAATTTCATGTGTCAAGAGCTTGTGTGAAAATTGCTTTGAGTGTTAATTGCCCAAATGATTCAGCTTTTTAAGAGCCTCTCTTATGTACTGAAGTATGTCTCACAGCACACTGAGTGCCAAGCTCCAATAGAGAGCCAGCTGTGCTCTGCTCCCAGATGTTTAAAGAAGATAATTCCTGCCCATCATTTCAGTCCTCCATCACAAAATCCTGAAAATTTTGTTTAATGAAGTCATTAATGCACAATAGCAAATTTCTTCCTTTTTTTTTTTTTGGGGATTCTCTCCCTAGAATGCATCCAAGTTTGCCTTGGCTTATAATTACAGTAGCACATTGTCAGATTAACTGTGCTGAGATTAAAAAAAAAAAAAAAGCCATCAGTTCTGCAAAATTAAGACTCTGCCAACATAATTTAGAAAGCATCAGAACTCTCTGCTTTCAAAGATGCTGTTTTTTTGCTCTGTTTAAGGTCATTTTCATTCTACAGTTTACCTATTGCAACATTAATTTTTCCTGGAAGCCTAACAAAAAAGTACACTTTAGTCCTAAGTGTTGGATTCAAGCCTTTTCATAACTTCTCTTCATGCAGACCTCATTTTTCAATGTGTTCATTGGTCCTTGAAAAATTTACACTGCTAAGGTTTTTTGGTTTTGGTTTTATTGTTTGTGGGGTTGTTTCTGAGTCAAAGTAACTGAAGTAAAGGGCATTGAAGTGATCTGTGTTAATGTATACAAGCTGCTTGTGGGCTGAGCCAACCCTCTGGATACAAATAAGAAAACAACTTTTACAGGGAGATCTTGCTTGGACTTAGCTTGTTGGTTTGCAGGTGCAGAGAATTTAATGGAGAGGTTTTCTGTGCTATGTGGTGATAAAATATTTGTGAGAACCACAGCTTGATCTTCACAGTGAGGGACTACCATCAATTCTTGCTGCTTTCTGACTCAGCTGTCAGAAGAGATTTCTCTTAGATATTGTTGTAGCTGAGTTTGAACAACCACAGATAGGTGGGGCTGGGTTAACCCAGCCTGTGTTTGTGGCCATGCTGCTCTCCAACACTGGTATGTAGCTGTGTTTGCACAGTGAGGTGCTAGGCAGTATGAACTCACTTTTCACAATTCCCAAGGTACCAGAGCAGAATTCATTGCTTTCCCAGGTCCATGTGTTTGTGGGTTCACCCACCAGTGCAGCATTTCAAGATCATAGGTTGCTCTGGTTTTACTGCATCTGATCCAACAGCTCCTACGGGTTATGGACTCTGCCCAGCATCTGTGGCCTCTTTCAGCTGTTGCCAAAGCTAATGCAGAGTCCATTTTTGCTGTTTTAATTGCAGGTTGTGGGACCCTCTGGAAAGCATTTTGTCAGTAGCTGATGGCCCTCACGAGCTGGCGGCAGATGTTGGTGTGGAGGTTATTGATATCTGAAGCTTATGAAACATCAGAGCTCCTTGCGATGGAGATGGGATGAAGCAGCTGCTCTGTTGCAGACCTTCTATCTCTCAAATGATCCCAAATTAGGGTATACACACCTGGGGATAAAAATAATTCCCTGATCTTGTTCAGAATGCTGTTAATGGGTACAGTGGAGCAAAGCTTAACTTTTTCTCTATGGGCTTAGCATTAGACCTTAAGAATTCTTAAGAATGGACATGTGTGTGTTCTGCATCCCAGCAGCTGGAGGAGACGGCTATGTATCTTTGGAGGCATTATTTTATTTTACTCCTGTCAGGAATTTTGCTGGCTGGGCTATACTGCTGTTAGGAAAAACCTCTGAAAAAACAACAAAGAAACAAGCAAAAGCCCCACAACCTCCCCCTCTTTATTGAAATCCCAGAGCAAATCAAGGCACATGCAGAGGCATTCCTCATGGGACTAATGAAGTCTCTCATTCCTGCTTTTCCAATTCATTGTAGACTCTGTTGTCTTTTTGGCTGGGAATTCCAACTTCAGAAAGACACATGCTAAACATACAATTTTAGGAAAGTGTATGGCATTTTCTCAGCAGTTTAATTTGCCATAATAATATCAATAAAATGAAAAAGAGCACTTGGAAGGTGGGAACTTCTACCTGAACTCAGAGCCAGACAATGAATGATTATATATATTTTCCCATCTCCGCCTTAAATACAATTCGCATAGAGAGAGGGCAAGACCCTGAAAGACACTGCACAAAAAAAAAGAAAAAAAAAAGAAAAAAAAAATTATTGGCTAAAATGACACAAACACATTTCTTGAATGTTCCTGCAGAGGCAAGATGAAACAAAATATTTTCTCTTTGCAATCTTAACAAATTTTACTGTATAACATAGAACTGCTGGAAAAGAAATTGTTTTATTGAATAATGACCTCTTATTCATCTGGTTGATTAAAAATGCTTTTTCTTCAGACTGATTATTTATTTACTCTTTATTTCAGAGAGGAGACAATTATGAAGAGTTCTGAGACTTTTTTTTTTTCCAAAAACAATTCAACTTCAGCCAAGAATTTGGTTTATAGAAAAGACATTTTTCTATCCATGTCAGGAAAATATTCTAGTACTGTTTTCTTTTAAATCTCTAATTCCCCTATGCTTTGGGGAGGGAGGCTGATCTTCTTTGGGAATATGACCTTTACTCACAACTGTTCCATTATCTTCCTTACCAAAAAGCCTGACCAACTAGAGTTTAACAATTTTGTCAAGTTTCAAGGTTTTTATGTATTGGAGAAAAGAACCCCACCACAACCAATACGACAACAGTTTCTTCTCTTTCCTGAAGATTGTATCCCTGAAAAGATCAGCCAGAGTCTAATAAGAAAATTCCCAGTCTTACAGCAAGAGAGGTTGAAAATAGGACTTGAGAGCTGGAACAAAATGAAAAAATGAGGACAGGCTTTCAAAGCCCATGTGACTTATACCTGTGAGTGAAGCTAGGAGTAAACTGACTTGGTAGGTCTGATAAGGTTTGAAGTAATCTGATCCTGAGCTATTTGTTCTTATCCTTGTGCCCGTAATCCATTTTTCATTGCAGTCAGTGAAGCTGCAGAGATGAGAGATCTGGTTAAAGTTAAACACAGCTGCCAGATGTTTCTTTGCAGGGAAGAAGGTGAGAGAGGTATTGAATGAGAAGACAAAGAAAAATAATTCTGTGGAGCCTTTCGGCAAGTGAACAGCATCTTGCTGTTCAGGGGAATCCACTTGTTCCTGATTCTGTGCTGTGCCTTCCATTTTCCATTTTGCTCTCTTGCATCCTGGTGTCAGAAGCATCACTCATGCCATGCACGAAGAAAGACTGAGAGAGTCCTGAGCTCCCTTCATGGAACAATGGTGTTTATCCCTTTACCACAAAACTGAGACATGTCATAATCTCTGATTCTTCAGCTTTTGTTCTGCTAGGTAAGTTGTGCTTGAACAGAAGGGAATCGAGCTATTTCTGCTCTATGGAAGAAATTCTGAGCACAAGGCTCTATTTATGCAGAATATTACAGGAATATGAGAAAAGGTATGGAGAGCCCTGAGGGTTTCACTTGTGAAACAAAAACTTAAGAATGGAGAAGCAAGCAAAAATTGTCAGTAAAGAATGGCAGAAAGTGTAATTTAATTGAAATACAATATAAAATCTTATTTATGTTAAATATGAATAACAGGGGGCTTTATTAAAATGCTATTGATCACTCCATTATGTGTTAGAATGAATAAAGATGGTTGTTCCCAGTAACTAAGGATGTGATGCTGAGTTGCATTTTATCAACATACCCATATGTCACACTGAAAAGTCCTTCCAAGTGAATTTGGTGGCAATCTCTCAGCAAGATTAAATACCTTCCTTTCAAGGTACTGGGAACTGAGTGACTGTTCAGGTGTTCCTCGTCATTAAGCAAACATCAGAAATTACCAAACATCTCTATGCATAGTTCTAGCAAAATTAGTTGCTAAGGTGTGAAACCTTTCTTTTGAAGCTGAAATAGAAATGTTAATCAAGATACTTGCTGGGAAACAGATTTATTACTTCAAGGTCTGGACCCTTTTCTTTCTTTTCACAAAATATCTTGTGTTGAAGCTTTAGGTTGATAGAACAGGTATGAAGTGAATCATATGTTCGTGTAAGGTCATACTATGTGATGGCACTTCATTCTGAAAGCTCTTATTTTCATGGACTGCCTTTTATTTGCTAATATTTTCTTTATTCACCTCTTTGTTTCTGCTGTAGGCTTGTCAGCTACTGGCCATCCATAAAAGATTCATTTGGTATGAGCGCACACTTTGACTGTTCCTTGGCAGTTAACCTGTGGCCAGTCTCCACAGAGTTGCCATGCAGTGCCACTGGTCACAGTAAAAGCCATCACAGCTTTGGCTGCTGAACTGGAAGCACCTCCAATGACACTGAATCCTGTTGTCTGGTTGGATACAAAGTAAAGGTACAATTTACACAATGTGCTGGCAAATAATGAAGGATCTGATTTGTAGTCTTCTGTAGCCTTTCCTCTTTGTTTATCTTTGCTTCATCACTAGAACATTGCTGATGAGCCTCTTGGCTGGTGCTGGCCTCCAAACAGTCCCCACATCAAAGTCCTGTGGCACACTGGAACAGTTTCTCTACAGACACCAAAACTAAGGTGATCCACTGTTCTTCTGGACCCTCCAGGTTTCACCACTTTGAGGTACAATTTGGACTCAATAATGTATTACCTGAAGACCTTTTTTCAGTGACAGGAATGATCTTTGAAAAAGGGCTTGGCAGTGGCAAGATTGTTAATGGTTGGACTGGATGATCCTACAGGGTTTTTTTCAACCTTAACTATTCTGGTTCTATTACAATACTTGCTATACCAGGCATATCCTCTCAATACTCTTTAACTGGGGGTATGTTAAGATAAAAGATAAGTTGTATGGAAAGCATGAAGAACAAAGCAGAAGTATTCACATTTGGTACCAACTGGGTGGAAGGCAGGTCAGCCAACAGCAAATAGCCATTAGATGTTTATAATCTGCCCAGAATTTTTAAGAATACCATGCTTTAGATCATAGAGCAGTGCACAGGTCCACACCAATATCCACAGAGTGATGTTTCTTCAGAGAGAATAATTGTTTGATTTCTCATTTGAAGATTGACTCCTTCTTAGATCTATCAAAAGCTTCTCTTTCTTTTTAATGCAAACACCAGCAGTATATCTTTCAGGGTTTTTGTGCTCTATTAAGAAAAATTCTAGCTGACTATCCCTTTTTGATCTACATTCTCATGAAAGCAACATAATTGGCAATTCTAAAAGTTCATAATGTTTTGAAAAAGAAGAAAAATATGAGAAGAGCCTTTTAAATGCTGAAAATTACAACTTTAATTATAAAGTTATTCATTTCTTCATAATTTTTCCATTCAAAATATAGTAGATTTACACCATCAGTGTATTAATAGCTTTGGCAAATACAAACATTATAGTCAGCTTTAATGTAAAATCAGCAGTAAGCTTTGGATGCTCTTTTTCTCTGTTCTTTTCATAGCAATGCTGCAATCCAAATAGACTTCAGTACAACATATCAGATGCTTTCCATTATACATACTGTTTGAAACAACAGAAAAGGTGTGAAGGCAAGAAATTATGCTGAAAGATCAGCACTTACAAAGATTGTATTTTAATTTAATGTGTTTCTTTCTGGCATGTGTATTGGAAATACAATTATTTTGCAGAAAGGATAAATATGATCAATAAAATGATTGCCCCGCTGAATTCAGTGGGATTTTGTCCCAGCCACACAGGGAATGGGCACATTGAATAAGGATTCCTTATTTTCAGTCACTTATAATACTACTGTCTTGAATTAGAGAAGGATCTCTACTACAACAAATATTTGACTTTGTTAAATGGTTGGAAATTTCGCTCACCATCTGTGTTTTATTTTGATATTGTTAGCTTCCTTTATTTACCCAAATTTCCAGACATCAGATATGGGTCCATTGTTCAAGTATTTAGTATTTTGTCCTGAATGAACTGCTTCTATGAGGCTTCTGCACTTTCTAAACATACAAAGCTTTCTTATGTGAAGAATGAGATTTTAGAAAATGCAATAAACAGCTTTTAATACATTTAATGTGAGTATTCTGTTGGTGTGTATGTACCATCATTTTTTGATTGGACTTGCACACACAACGAATCGAAACAACTCATTTAATTCAAACAGAACATCTCATATAATTCAAATAAATTTTTTATCAGCAGTTACAGTGAGCAGATATACTGATCTCTCCAAACAGGAGTATCTATTTTGTTTGAAGAAAAACTTCTTTCCACTCCTATTAGCATCAGATTACCTTCTCTTGCTGTGCACCTTTTTACTGATTTTCTCAGCATCTTGTCTCAGTGTTTCCTCTGTTTTGTGAGGAATTCTTGCAGGCTTTAAATAGTTCCATCTTTTCCTGCTTATCCTGGAACTATAAATATTTCAGCACTTTGTCTGCATTCCTTGTTGAAAGAAAATAGTCCTTTTTATTTCCATGTGCTGATGTACCCTCGTGATCCCTACATTTAATTTAAGAGAAAACTTGATATTCTGAGAAATCCCATGTTCCTGTTTTTAATAGTATTCCAAAGTGGTTTGGTCTTGGTATTCTAAAAAGAAAAAAAATTACACATACACACACACACACACACACATATATATATATATATATGTATGTCTTGTTTCCTTGACAAGTGGCTGACTAAGTTCTCCTCAGGTCTGTATTAATGTGCAATGGCATATTGGGCCTGGGGAAAACCTGGAACAATAGAGGCCAAGCCCCAGAAAAAAAAGGAAACCAGGTCCGTAGTCTGATTGGCCAGACACACAACTGGGACTGACTGCTTTGGCACAGAATTACTCTGCTGAGCTGTAATGATGCTTCAGAGGCTGAGATGGGCAAGCAATCATTTCTGTGCCAGGAAGGACTGTCAGTTATGCTCATAAAATTAGAAGAAAATGAGTTTCAGATGTTAAGGCAGAATGTCAGAATATTGAATCTGTGAAAACTTTTTTCAAAGACTGACAGAAGGAAATGGTTTAAAAGGAGATTAATTTCCCTTTGCAAGGGATTATTTTTATCAGTGAAAGAATTTGAAAGCTTCATGAACCCATTCTTAAAGCTCACCAATGTCATCAGAAATATTATGTTTAATTCTTGTCATTTCCATATAGCTTAAAAAAAAATCTTGTGTTCCTATGGGATCGTATTTATTTTCTCTCTGCCAACTTCAGCAAATATTGGTCATTTTGATGCACTGCTTTCCCATGCACCATTGAAAATTTTCTTACTTTTACTTGTAAATGTGGACTGTGACTTTCTATGCAAAGTGGGATGCAACAAGTTTCCACAGAGCATTAAGGCATGAGGACAAAATCGAGCAGCTTGAGGGATCATCATAATGCTCCCTTGTTTAAAGAGAAACACTGGAGATGATCACTGGAGATTTATAGCACCAAATTTAACAACTACAGAACTTGCAGTGCTATTTTTAGACCTGTTGTTTGTAAAAATGTGGCATATGCGATCACTCTGTAAATCTGTCTCAGGTCAGATTGGTCAGGTTTGCTCAAATTTGACATGGGATTGGCAATCCTAACATAAAACCATTTTGAAAATTTCTATTGGCTAGAAGAGAGGGGCCTTCATTGATAAAAAACAGATAAATAAATACACAAATCAATGGCTAATGCTTTGCCATAGAGAAAGCAGTAGAGATCCAGATGGGAGCTGGGGGACTGTAAGCAAGAACAGCAGCCACAGCTGAGAAGATGGGGCACCAAAGAGCTGCAGGACAGCAGGCCACAGCGTTAGAGGGACCCCACATAAAAGCATGTGGGGGAAGAAAAATCTGTTTCATTAATTATTCTATTCAGGAAGCACATTTTAAAAATCATTTGACCATCAGTGATGAAAAGCTACGTCTGCCAACTGAGATGTCTCAGCATTGTGCACAGTTTGTTTTAGCACAGCATGATGCTTGCAGAAGGATGTTTTGCTAATTAGTTGTAAAAGTCATAGGAAGTTTGTAATTCACTCTTTTTACAACTAAATTGAATGACTCAAGACAGTAGAGTTATTGTATGAGTGAAAACCAGCAGGGTGAGGCCATTAGAATCTGCCTGCCACCAGATATCATGAGCTTTCTTCATTACAAAGCAATGTTTTTCCCGAAGAAAACAAAAATCCAGAAAATCTCCACAAATCATTTCTTCTCTCTGTTGGGTGTGCTTGAGTAATTTCTAAATACACAAGGTCCTGAAACCCAGAAGGACACAATAAAGAAATAAATTCACTGTAACTGCAGCTCATGACAGAAGTGCTATCGCTCAACTATTTAAAGTGGCTCATTACCAACAGGGAAACTGCTCCTCAATGCTTGGACTGTTTGTCAGCCTACATAAACAGGGAAAATGGGATAAAGATTGTTAATTAGGCTACTAAGAAGAGATATAATCAGAGACCAGAAATTGCTTTCAGTTGAGATTTAAGGAAGCAAAGGCACGAAGTCTGAAGTTGACTGAACTAGTAAGAATTGGCTGAGCTCCTCTGAACTCATGCTATACCACCAGAAACTCTGGCCTCTACAATTCCAGTGTGGCACTTTGTCTAAGTCTATCTCATAATTAAAAAAACTCATATCCACACCAAAAGAAACACTAAGTCAGGTTCCCGTGTGTAACAGGTAAGACACAGGTGTCTAATTAAAATCTGCAGGCTCAACTTGCGAAAGCCAGAATTCCATGACTGGAGAGAGAGGCAGGAATATATTTCCTGTGTCCATCACAATTTTCTCTAAAGTCGTTTTTCTTTAGCAGTTATAATAATGTTACATGTTCTGAATGTATGAAAGGGGACAAAAGGTTGGTAGCCCTCTCTAGGTCCTGCTAGAGCTGGAGGGAAGTTCTTTGGTGTTCCCACACTTTCTGTGGGAGAGGCAGCAGAGCTAAAGTCACCCCAATTATCCTTTTCTCAGAGGAAATATTTACATTTTTATTGAACTGGAGGGTCAAGGGTCTTCAGTTTTATAAACTCAGTCTTACAGTTAAGGTCAGTGATTTTTTCCTAACACTTGTCCTAGAGAAATAAAATAGTTCCTATTTCAAAAGTAGCAAAATGATTAAAATATTAATGGGTCTAAGAAGGAGACAGTCAGGTGCATAATATCAAAATATTTGAGCTCTGTCAGTACTGTGTTTTGTGCATTTTATAATGCACTAGCCACAGAATACAATGTGGTTCTGCAATGGTATGTTACAAAAAGTATCTTAAGCATTTAATAAATTTGGCACAAGTTTCACATTCTTTGGTTAAAATGCTAACATGTGTGGATTTAAGATTCAAAATTAAAGGTATTGAGATTCTAAAAATAATTCAGAGTCCGTCTTCTTCAAGTACTGACGAAAGACTGAGATTCAGATTGAAAGACAAAAATATCTTGTTTCTTCAGTTTGGCCCTCAATCTTGCCTTGCTCAGATCTCTTACAGCATTTTTGAGACCAATGTCAGTAACAAACATGGGAGTCCAGGAGCTTTCCAAGCTTTGGTGCCAAGGAGCGAGCACAAGTGATCAGCAACAGTGTCTTGAAAGCACAGCTATAGATGACTTTATATACATACATGTATAGATCAAAGCACAGGAAAGAATATATCAGCTTGAGCAGAGATCATCAGTATCTTATTTGTTACCTTGTATTTCTCCACCTCTATTTTCAGTAGTCCAGGGCACCATGACAGCTGTGGATGAGCAGGTGCAGAGAACAATTATCCTATTTCTGGAGGTAACCGTGGGCTTCAATTAGGAAGCCAACTTCCTGGGGTAAAGAAACTCATCACTGTTGATTCTTAGGTGAGGAATAAGATCTTTTTATGTGACCCACCATGAATAAGCTACTTATTTATTTATTTATAATAAAGCATCAATGTCAGTGTAATTCTCTGGTCTAGTACACTGCAAAGGATACACAGAAGCCATATAGAGTGAGAAATAAAGCCATTGGGGTGCAGATGAACAAGCTTCCTTATAATGACAGTCATAGGGCTGCATTTGTGAAAGATGTACTCAGATATGCACCAGGACTGAATTCCTGTCCCTGCAAAAATCCACAATCCTGCTGGCAGGCACTCAGAGAATTTTCTAATGCAAAATAAATAAATAAATATTCAGGCAAAAATATCTTACATGAAAAAAAATGTAGCTGAACTCCATTGTTTCAAAGGGCCTGCTCAAACCAGGATTCTTTGCCTTTTAATATCTATTTATGCATGTGTGCAGAAAACCTACAGACTAATTGGAATCATATTTGTACACCTATTGACTATTATATACTATATTGTAAATTCCAACATTTTGCAGTTCTCAAGCTGCCGTGCAGAGAAAGTCAGTAATAAACCCTCCACTCTTACCTTTTCCATGTTTTCCAAGAGTTCTATTTCTTTGAAGTATCTTCAATTTATATATATATGTATATAAAATTCAAAAATTAAAAAAAAATCCCAGGGTAAATCCCCAAACAAAATAAACTCCCCTGTGCCAATAAAAAGGCACATTTAAGGGGAGGGGGGATATCTGGGCTATAGATTATATTTTTTTCAAGCTAGATCACCTTTATCTAGTTTATTGTTTGTTCTGTTACCATTTGAAATTCAATTTCAGGTAGTTCTTCATCATATCAGAATAGGATGCATCATTAACTCTAAGAGGATGTTTTCATTTGGCATCTGCTATTTTCACCAAATGTCAAGGCTTGACATTTGCTATCTTTATCTGGTTTTGGTGTATCACTCATACTGAGATTTTGTTTCTTCTTATCTGATATTGATTTCAACTGTGACCAGCTGTGTTGCTAATAAAATCAACAGGCAAGTATCTGGCATTTAGTTCTTCACTGCTAGAGGAAAAGAAACAACTCAGTGACAAAAAAAAAGTAAAGAGATACTTTTCAGTTAGGATGCTCGCCTGTATCCTCATATTATCCACCTCTTAGTACTTCTGTTGATGTCATATTTCTGATTGATTCCCTTGGGGAAGTCTCCATGGAAATCCTCTCCTCTCAGATGAAATATTCCTTTTTGCTCTCATCCACTGCCTCCTGGAGAGCGGGGTCGTTTTTCAGAGCGGCGTCCGCGCTCTCGGCAAACTCCGTTCCCTTGGCCTCGTTGGTGTGGTAGGTGCCCTTGTGCCTGTACATGTACCTGACCATCACCACCAGCAGGCAAATCAGGACGAACACCACAGCAGCAATCACACCTAGAGCAAAGAGACCACTTTAATGTATTGCCAGTGATAAAACATGAGAATGTCTCACAGCCAGACACCATGACTTGAGTTGCTCAGCATGGAAAAGCCCATGTGCCATAAAGGGTTTGTGTGTTACAGTGGCCAGAGTCAGAACACACTGCAAAGAACAAGGTGGGATATAGATACTGCAGGGACATAGGAAAAATTCTCACTAGCTTTCTTTCAAATCAATGGCTTGATTTGGCTGAATATATTGGAGCTAAAAGTTCATTACAAAATGAGGAGAAATAAAAGAACATTAAGGAAAACCAATAGGTTTCTTTCATCCTTCTAGTAGCACACACCTGGGGTGGGGGGTGTTGCAGACAACCCAACCCTGCCTTCTCAAGTGTTCTCAATTTCAGGAAATGTTCAGGGCACTGAGTATTGCACAGGAGACATTCAAAAAGTAGCAGGAGCTGCGTGACTCTGGAACTATTCTCTATTTGCAGGCTGGCATTTCATTCTATGCTCTAATTAAAAAAGTTTGATTGTAATGAATGTGGAAGCACCACCTGGCAGAAGGAAGGGATTCTAGGTAGATCATTCTTGACTCCTGGACTAAGGCTAATTTCCAGCTAAGTGCTGACTGGACAAAAATTGCTGTAGATGACCCCCATGTGCATAGGACTAAATGATGAATGGAAGCACTGCCAGTGAAAGAAAGTAAATTCAAGATACTTTTCCATTTTGAAAGACAGAAGTCCATAAAAGAGACAAGTCCAGACAAGCCCAAAGAATAATCTATGACAAGTTTATTCTTAAAAACCCTACAGACTTTATCCCTTTCCTTCCAGATCAAATTATTCACTTATAAATATTGGGGGGAAAAAAAAGTATTTTGAAGTTTATTTAACTTGTGTGGCTTTTACAAATCTTTAAACATGATTTTTTGCATGGATACAGGATGTGCTTATAAATGTTTTCGCTGTGATTCTATATGAGTGAGTACAGGATACTGAGCTGATTCTATATTCATATGAATTCAAGAATAAGCCAAACATTAAAAAAAATACACAATAAAATGAACAGAACATTCCTAGGGCTTCCTTTGCTGTCAGTCATGGGACTGTGTGTGCGTGTGTGGTCATTTCTTCTAGAAGTGAATTTTATGTTTTGTCAGAAGAATTGCTCCCTGAAAATTCCTACTTCTCTGCAGAGACAATGAGGGGAAGGTAGAGAGTACTTCTTTTCTGCATCTTATATCCAAGATAAATGGCAAGAATGGGTATCTCCAAAGCTTTAGGTTTATCAGCATCAGTAAACTGAATAGGGATACCCTACTGGCATAAAAACATAGGAATAGACAGAATATTAGCAGGGTAAATAAAGATTATAACTCTCTATTTAAAGATATGGCTCAACATTATCCTCCAGATTTCATGGTGCTCGGTTCTGGAATGTGAAGTTACTGCTAGCAGAAATGAAATTGCTTATACAAAGAACTTCAAGTTTAAAATAATATCATGGTTGCAGTGTGGGCTTCATCAATTTTTAGGACCTCACTGGTATCCCTTGACACAAGAGGCTCTAATAGGCTTTAGCTGTAGCACAGTATTAATAAGCCTAGGGGACGAAGTACAAATCAATTTACCTGCTACTTGTTCATAGAAAGCTGAAATTAAAGTTACAGGAGATGGGACCTGAGGGAAATATAGCAGAACCTCACCAATTTGCACTAATGATTGGTATAGCCCCTTGTGGATGACTGAAATTAGTGTGTTAGCATGGAAATGAACAAACACAATAAAAATAAAAAGACAGGTTCACTCCGTGAACATAGCTTTCCTCATTTATTCTGACAACTGTATTTAGTTTAAATGCATGAGAGAGTTTTAATGGAACACCAGGAATTACAGTGTGGTGAATGCTGTAACAATAAAGGGTCAGCTGATATAAGCTAACATGGCTCAAATCAAAGGTGTTGCACCAGTTCTGTACTAAAGGAAAAGCTTGACCCAGTGAATACTGAAGGAAATCAGAGACTGACTTTTCTGTTGGACTGTTTGGTATTTTGTCCTAAAATAGGGAATGGATGAGTATGCTCAGTACATGGTTTATCCTCATTATCTCACCTTGTTTTCTTGCCAATAGCCCCTCTGGGAGCAGATTTCCCACTGGCCTAATTAACTCTAATTGTGTCGCTCCTGTTGTCTTGTCAGCAAAGTAGGGGTTTTGCAAAATGCAAGAAATCAACAAACCTGCTGTTTTAATTCTTGTGGTGCTGCTTAGTACAGTCTGCTACTCACCTCCAATAACAGCCACATCTGCTCCAGCTGTGGGGCTCTCCACTTCTCCATCTATAAATAGAATAGAATGTATAACAGTTAATTATAAGAAAGAAATTGGATCATATGGAGGAGCAGTGACTGCACTGACGATGTTGTATTATTTTAACCTGTGAAACTCAGGACTTAATATCTCTCGTTAGCAAAAGGCATTTATGAAACTTCACATTAGAGTTAGCCTTACTGTAACAGTTTTCTACCATCATAACACTGGAAAAGAAATAGCTAGCACATTATGCAAACCATTATGGCCCTCAGGGAAACACCTACTGTTTATTATGAGCACTTACCTGTAACATCCTCCAGTGAATGCTTAAATTAAGAGCATTTAGGTACTGTGATTACTCTCTGAAAGGTAGTTTTGGGGAAAAAAAGGTTGATGTCTATTTATTTTCCCATTTATGGTTCTTCAGAGTATAGTCTGGATCTTGACTTGGTGCAAATTATTCTGTGTGTATTGATTTCAATTAATATTTATTTATCTGCAATATCCTGTTTTTAAGCTTTGCATTTGTTTCCTCTTCAGCTTACATTAGAAATCACAGCAAGCCTCTCATGTGTGTGGCATAAAACACAGTCCCCACTTAGAGTAAGTCTGAATTCAGTGCTGATAAATCAAATAACATTATTTGCATTATAATTTATTTAAAAAACCAAAACCCCAAAAACTTTTACAATATAAATGCAAAAGAGAAATACCTGACCATGTTTTCTTGAGAAATAAGAAACTGGTCTAAACTGTAAGCTGCTGAAAGAGCAGATAGAATTTGAGTTGCACTTTGATCTTACTTATAGCACTTTATAAGAATACCCAAAACAACTAATGAATAGCCAAAGCTTTTTAAAGGGGAGATGAAAACATATCCCCAAAACCAGTGAGGATCTTGCTCTCTTAATTGTTTGATACAGACCTTAAGTAAAAGTAAAAACATACAGACAAACATTTCTTCACCAATTTCTAATTAGCTGATCAGGACA
This sequence comes from Pycnonotus jocosus, assembly GCA_013400435.1. Lineage (NCBI taxonomy): Eukaryota > Metazoa > Chordata > Aves > Passeriformes > Pycnonotidae > Pycnonotus > Pycnonotus jocosus. The sequence goes on along the minus strand of VWYP01020633.1, from coordinate 150,655 downwards.
GAACTTTGAATAGTTTTCTGCTCTTTATTTCATGCCTATAATATCAGCCCAATTAGTTATGTGGATATCTGAGTTGGTTATAGATAAACTTCTTGAGTTCTTCTATGGTAGGTTAATGACACGACACTAATTTCTTTAGTTTTGTATGATTTATATAATTCTAAATTATACTGGATTTGAAACAAGAAAAAAGACTTTATGTGAGGTCTTTTTTTTTTGTTGGTTATATTCTTTGGTAAATGCAGTACATAGAAAAATTCTCTGGAAAAGGTGAAAATGTAACTCCAAATCTTTCTATAAACTCAAGAGTGGCACTATGGCTGATACCTGGGATGCCTTTTGCTATATCTGTATATATTCAAGGACAAAACACTATCAGCAGTTTTCTCCTTGCTCATGTCCAGTCTCTAACATCAGTTTGCAATAAACCGAGGAGAGCAGAGATTCAAAGGATCCACCTCTTCTCAAACATGGGAGGTGCTTTTTCTAGAAAGTGAGAGTTCTTTTCTCTCCCCCAGAGATCCTTCCCATATTTTCTTCCATCTATATATACTGATGGAAAGATTGAGCACATCTTCTGTAATTTAAAAACTCTTATTATGTTTATGTCTATTCAAACCCCACATGCTTAGAAGAGATTAATTGCCTCAAGGTCAAAATGCTCTGTATTTCTTTACACACCAAATATATCCTTCGTGCCAAAAAAGCAGGCTCCTCTACAGCAATCAAATACTTGAAAGTGTGAATTCCAAAGTGCTTCCCAAGCCACACATCTTGCTGCCAAACATTAATTCCAGATCAAATTATTATCCCCTTAATTTAAAAAGGGTTTCTGAGTAACTCTCTGCTCGTACCTGGCATTCTCAGGTGCCTCTCAGATTCAGATAACAAGCAGGTGCCTTATCTCTAGTACTTGCCAACACTGTGCTTTTTGATAATGGATTACAGTATCATCACTTTGCAGAAAAGTTTTCATTCCCATCTTTCTAAGTTTGCAGCAGAATGCGGGACTCATCCTGAGCTATGGTATAGCTGGCACTGATCTGCTAAGCTGGCAGTGCTGTGCCCTTCAGCAATCAGCTGACACCATGATGTGGCTTCTCTCACCACAGGTCCCTTTTTTCTACAAGAACCAGGGCCTGACTACTCCTTTGTGTTTCTCCTTTTGACCACAGAACAGGCTTGCTGTCCTCCTTAATGCAGCCTTTTGCTGCATCTGCTAGAGTGCCACAACATTGCAGCTACCACCAATGACCAGATGGTCAAGGTCTGCTCCCCAGATCGGTTTTGGAGCAATTTTGGTGAAGAGCACAGAGACACCCTTAATGCCTGTTCCAATCTCTGTGAAATTTCCCTTTGTCCAATGATATCTATGTGATTCATGGCAGTATTACAGTATTGCTAGGCAGGCGTGAGAGTATTGGTGTGGTTCGAGGTTCAAGCAGTGTGGTCCTTCCTGAAATACGACTGAGGAACACGCAAGGTGTGTGTGATGGAATGAGACCATCGTCCCTGAGCACGAGGGAAGCAGCAGTGCTGTCCAGAAGGGAATCCATGCTTGGCCAGGAACCTCAGCAAGGCCTCTCTAAACTCAGTCCGTGTGAGAAATACGGTGCATTACTCTGGGAATGAATCTTTTCCTGAGGCAAAAAAGACACTCAGCTTACTGAAGAAATTTTTAGCTCAGCAATGGCTTTGGCCTTCTTGTGCCTTCTTTATTCTGCTCTTCTTCACAAGCGGAGTGCTCAGAGGTCTGTGTTTCAATTGCTGCTGTTTCACCTGTTTTGATTGTTTCCCTTTGTTTCAAGGACATTTTCTGTGTTTTCTGTTGCTAAATTGTCCTTGCAAAACTTCCTCTCTCTGTTATACTGGCCCTTGTCCAGCTACAGTCTGGTTCTGAAAGTGTTTAAACACCGTTGTTATTTACTGCCACTGGTTACCATGACAAACAGAAATCAAAGGATTGTGGGGAAGCATGTTTTTCATAAAATTTCTGGCCATCAGAATGAGTTGACTAAATCAAGAGTAGAACACACGAATCAAATTGTCTGTTGTTAGAAAGTATGTTTCTAAAAGCTAGAATGATGGGAAAGAAATGCTTTAGTGTCATGACCTGAAATTCATCAAATTCCAGTTTTGCTCATAAACTTACAGATAAGGAATTTTTGCAATAGAATGACAATTGCTACCTGTCTCATTCTCATCAATCACATCCTGCTGAGAAAGCAGCAGCCTGTGAAAGTCCCAGAAATATTCCTGATTTAAATACTGCAAGCAGATCTCTGGCTTTGTGCTTCACAGTTGGCACACCAGTACTACTCACATGTATGTTAACATAGCTAGTGGTGACTTATTCCTGCTAAATTTGTTGGTAAATTTGTTAAACTACCTCTTCCAGGTGCAATTTTCCAATAAAACTTGATTTTAAATGAATTTTAGTAAGTTTTTCCCCACTAGTTTTAATCTATCCTCTTCCTTTTTTTGCTGAGGAACACTTTTTGAAGTAGGCAGGTCCAGCTGTGAAAATTTTTGCTTGAGGTTCAGCACTGTCCTATTCTCACTGTGCACTTTTCTGACAGTTGTAATGATTTCTTTTGTTCTATAAATTGCAAATCTGAACCAGTAAAAGTCATAAATCACTTCCTGCCTCAAAATTCTTTGGCTTTAAAAGATTTTTTAAAATTTATACTTTCTTTTATATCTGAGCTTCATTCAAGTAGATCTTTCCAGTTCTTCTTTACAATGCTAAGGACTAAATGCGATTGTAATGTGAAGTTTTGGCATGATTTTGTGACACCAGAAAACAGGTCTTTAAGGAAAACACACAGTACTATGACAGTCCTGATAAGGATGCAAGACTTATCAGTGAGCTATTTTAGAAGCCTAATCATGTTAAGACATTCCAACTGACAAGCTGTTCAATTTATATGGTGGTGGGAAAGGGCATATTCATCCTGCAAATACTTTCTCCCATTCAGCATAGAAAGCTCAGAGTTTAGATCTTGCTCCTTGCAGGAAACAATACTTTTAAGTGATTCTGTGGCTACTATCAGTATACATGGAATAAACTTGTAGAAAGCTTCAAGCTTTCTAATTTTCAGGCATCGTTTTTGTCTGCTAGATTAGTTTCCAGAAAAAAAATCTAGTATTTGCAGTCTTGGTGGTTTTTCAGTCCAAACTTTAGTTAACAGTTTAAGCACCCACATGTTTGATTGCTACGGATTTACACACAGGAAAAGCATGAAGGGAAAACCATACCTGCAAAGGGATCCCCATTTGGCACATTTGACAGGAATGCTGGGAATGACCCTACAGGATAGGTCTAATCTACTGGTGTGAACTGCCAAATCCCTACTGTGCAATCCACAAGGGCAATATGATGGTGTAACTAGACCTTACCCCAAACTTCACAAGGCCTCTCTAATTTCCTAAGATAAAGTTCCAGACTAAAGCCGGTGGTGTTGAGTAGACAATGAAAAGCCCGAGATTGCACTTCAATTGCCGTGATTCCCGTGCAGCTGTGGGTGATCCTGCATTTTGGAGGTTGTCAGGCTATGTGAATATATATGAATGCGTAGATATCAAAGCCACTCAACAGCAGACAGGCAGCGCTCTCCTGCTCCTGTTTTACACGATTTTCCTACCCCAAAGCTTTGATTCTTATCAACCCCAGCATCTCTTATCACGATGTCCCATTACTGACTGCTAGGTTACAATCTCAGACAAAGCCTTGGCTGTTAAATTACACACAAGTAGGTCTTTAAGTGCTTTCTTGGGCAACCTATTCTCTCTCTTGATGTGCCCGTTCATTGCATAAGAAGCGCTTGAAATTCATTCAATCCATGTGAATGATGGGTCGAACTCCTTAAGGCAGTCATTTCCTTCTCAGGGCTTTCCTAGGCATGCAGACTAGGAAACACACAGGAAGATTTCATCTTGAATCAGCTCGCCTAATCACTCCAGGAAAAACTGCTGCTAATGGGACTTTCCAGGTGAGGAACAACCCAACCTTATCTCAGTGCATCCAGGGAACTGCTTTGCAGGACCACCCCAAACACTGACCCAGTTGTTGTGGCAGTGGTGTGTAAGCAGTCTCTATTGTAGGCTGAAATGTGTCTTCAGAATTCGGCTATTAAATGTTTAATGGTTTTGTCTTGAACATTCATAGTATCTATCCATGCCTGTCCAGTAAACAAGGGAGATGTGCAAACTGAATGACAGTTCATTAATCCAGTTCATGATTCAGACCAGACAGAGATGGAATTCAGAGGAGGCTTTTACCTCAGTATTGATTATTCTTTCCTTCTTCCATATTTTGAAAGAGAAATTTGGTTATAACAAGATGAATGAAATACATTTACTCAGTAATACAGAGTCTAGTAAATTTTTGTCTCTTTTTTTGGCTTGTATCAATTGACCTATCACAACATATCATATTAATCTTGCTTTATTTTTAAAAAGTTGTAATTGAAAAAGAAAACTCCCTTTTTACATAAAGAACTTAAGTGAGTTTCTAATTGCCTCCACTCAAGATGATACTAGGGTATTTAATTGGGTTCAGTAAAACATTATAAACTTCTGAAAGCACTGAGTAGATGGAGTCTACCAAGCAGCTTTAGCAGTTGTTAAAAACCCCTTCTAGAACTACTGCAATTAATTTTTTAAAATATTATTTATATAAAAATATATTTATCATAACTATACCTTTCCCAAGGGCTCTTTTTATTCTTTGTATACTCTTCTGCAGTCATTGTTCCTCTTGACTGGAAAAGCAGGTCCTAATGTGTCCCTGTTTTCTCCACTGATGCAAGACTTTTCTTATCACACACTCAGTATAGAAAAACTAACGAAGTCTTAACACCTCCATTGTTTACGCAACTGTGGTATGTCCTCCTTGCCCTTTGGTTTATATTTGTGCCTTGCCAACACACTGCATTCACGAGAAAATCATTAATCTATTAACCTTAGCACAGTGATTTAATTTACAAGCTATAGTTAGAACTGGTTCACTGCAGCTGCATCTGTAAAAATGAGTTGAACCAACTTCTGAAAACTTCATGTTACAAATATGTTAATTGCTCAAGCTGCTCTCTGGCCTGTTACAATACCAGATGCATCACACTGAGGCCATTCTGAATGAAAAAAGTCATTACCTATTTTAATATTTGCCAGTGAGTGTGCAGTGCCCTGCCAGAGCTGGCATCTCTTTTCCCGAAGGGTCATCAGCCTGAACCCATCAATTTGACATATTCGGCTGAAAAAGTCATCACCATTTCCCATTAGACTATGAAACACATTAAGGCTGCTCTTCCAAAATTAAGGAACAGTTTCTCATCTGTCAATCTGGAAAACAGACAGAATAATTTGGCTGCCACTTGTATACTAAATTATTATAAAGAAAATAATGGTGTCATATAACAACAACAATCACATGATCTTTTGGGCAAGTAAATGGATTGTGTTGAAAATGTAAATTACACCATGCAGATTAAAAATACCTACAAAATCAAAATACTCTGGGGCCAATTCTCTTGTTATCCTAGTTAACAAGTACTTTGTCATTAATTCTAAGCAGACAAAGTACAGTTTCATTCAAATAATTCTGACAGTTTATAATATAGAAAGGATATAAAGCAATTATCAAATTAGTTTAATTAGGTTGGGATTGACACAATTATAATCGCATTTGATTCTAGTATACAGTGCTGGCAAAATAGTTTTTCACCATTCTAGAATGTTATGAAGTAAATAAGAGAAAATATGTTTTACAATGTTTGTGGAAGTAAGGGCTTCACTCACACAGTTTCTCCTTTTGTGAAGCTGAATTGCCATTGGGTCTTGGGGAAAATCAGAGACAGAAAGACATACTAAAAGTCGTCTTGTCAGAAAGTAATCATATGATATACCTTAATGACAAGAGGGAAAAGGAGAAAATATTAATGAAATTTGGGAAACTATTTTAGATTAAAAAATAATAAAGATCTTTTAAAAGGAAACAGATATTTTATATTTTGAAATAAAAAACCATATCAAATATAAAAAGAGAGAAAATTTTGTTTTAAAGGATTATATAAACTAAAAAACACACAGATTTTCTTTAAACTAACTTTTCCATTTATCCCCCAAGAGAACTGAAAAAGAACTGACAGTGCCCTCAAATTCCTCTTTGAGTTTGAACAGTTTAAACAACATACTGGGTTTGGTGGGGTTTTTTTTGGTTTGTTTGTTTGTTTTTGTTTTTGTTTTTGTTTTAACTTATAAGTTACTGGAGAATTTAATTCATTGCTCAGGTTGCTGAACACCTATCACTAATTCTTATGGCAATGAAGTCCATCTGGTAAGAGCATTAAAATGGCAATTCCCCCTTAGAAGTACTAGAAATGTTGCAGTGACCAGTTTTTGCCATACTCCTATTAGAAAGCTGCTCAATGTCTGAAGACCAAATGTTGTCTTCTTATCATACAAAGTTGCATGAAATGTGAGAACCTGGAAGAAGGTCCAATCTATTAAAAAAATGCAGTATATGGCAATTTGAAAGTTGTGTCCTGTTTTTGTCTGTTTCATATGCATGGTTATATCATTACAAAATTTCCTTACTTTTGCATGGAAATAGGTTAATGTAGCCAGGTCATCATTTACATTTTTCCTCTATAGCTGTCAAAGCCAGCTCTTATGCAACATCTTCCTGGGGATGATAAATTGACCTGGAATTGTTTCATTGAGGAAGAGGTGACAAATGGGGTATGAATCAATCTGTCATGTACAGTCCACAATCAGGACATTTTCCTGCCTTTGCCTCTCCTCCTCCCACCTTTTCCCCCTTCATCAGAGCAGAATATTCCTTTTGAAGGCTTTATAACTGGGGAGGTTTTGAAAGAAACACTAAATGTCCAGTGAATCTGATGATTCTTGCTAATTTCTGACTTTCCTCCAAAGTCAACAATTTTAAGTTCTATTCATTTTTTGTTGAATCAAAATGGGAAAAAACCAGCCATTTGCTCCTTCACTGAGGTCAAAGCTGAATAGACAGGAGTTGCTGGCTTAACAGATTAATCATTGCAAATGCTGCAGATAACCATAGGTAATCAAAGCAACTGACCATGGACATAGTGAAAGCCCATCTCATGACCTGTAACTGATATTTATCTAATAATTCTTAAGAAACAGTTCATGAAAACAGCATACCCCACTGATCTAAACTTTTCATATCAAAAACATAAGCATAAAAATTTGAGTGAGAAATTTTTTCACATTTTAGTGAAAAGCCAGAGGCCAAGAGATCTTGGAGTAGGTCATTATTCCTTCCCAATTCCTTGTGTAAGTGGTTGTGTAAGACAACATAACTGCTAAACTGCTTGTAATTATTTACCAAGACAAGCTTTTAATTTGTACCTAACAGATCTACCAGCCTCAGACGTGACTCTCAGGCCTTTTGATTGTGTCATAAGAGGATAAGGTGATCTCTGTTTCTTAATGTTGTTGTGCTTGATTTTATGACTGAAATAATTTCTAAAGATTAGGTTTTGGCTTACATTTAAAACATACCCTCTTTTATGGACATGGCACTAAGCACTGGCACTAAGACAAACATCAGTTAAAATTATTCCCCTTAACTAAGACAGTCAGAACTACTTGTTAGAATTTGAAACATTTTCATCAAATACATTCAACAGCATTGTTGTACTGATTTTCTCTGTTTCTGCTATCCTGCCTGTCTTTTTATCCTTCACAATTTTTTACTCCATTATTCAACTCCAACTGTTTTTAAAGGAAAAGTAGGCAAAGATAGGGATTGCTTCAATTTTCATGAAACTTGCAGACTGGAGAGAAAAGGGAGACCAGAGCAGCCCAGCATTAAAGGAAAGGCAGCGAGGACTCAGCATTTTTATCTCTGCTTAGCAGAGGTAACCACGAGCTTTCCAGCTATCAGGCACATTGATCCAGAGGCCCTGCAGCTCCCCCTCCCCAGGGGAAACTGCTGAGGGAGGGAGCCTCTGTGTACTGGGGGTGAGATTTAGGGGGCAGAGACACAGATCCAAAAGCAAGAGTGTTTCACTGACTCTGTTGCTGGCAGAAAACTCATTTTAATGAACACAGACATGCTGAGATAGAAACATGGCCATTATTCAATTCAGGCTGATAAATGTCTATTTCTCATTGAGATGAAAAAGTTTGACCTTGTGCTTAAACTAGAGACGATATGATCAAACTACACAAAATGTCACCTAGAAACCACCTGGAAACTGGTGAGAGCCTGATAATATTCTAAGAGTTCAAAGAATGTAGCACCAGGCTCCTATCCTTAGAAAAGTATAATAATTTTCCCAACATGGGCAGGTTTCTTCATTTATGCTCATTCCTACTGTCAATATTTTGTAGCAAAGCAGTCTAACAGGTGATAATTCTTGGAAATGGGAGTTCTCTGTGCTCCTGGCTTATTTGATATGAATTGTATTCAGCTCCATCCAGCTCATACACCACTGCTTGCCTAAGGCACTGTCTACTGTGCCTTGCAAGTGGAAATGTCAGGATGTTTAGCATACGCTCTTCAGGGACACAGAGATCTTTCCTGGAGCACAGACGAGATTAATATTATTAATGGAGATATCTGTACTGGAAACAATCTTCCAAATGCTTTGAATATTGAGCATATTAAACAAAGAAAATAAAACATATTGAAACGCTTTAGAAACTTGCAAGGCAAACAGTAGCTCAGGGCAACAACATTTCTTATTTCCCAAGGTTTCTTCAATGAATATGCAGGTTTCTTTTGAGTATTTGCTCTAAAGACAAAGGCCACATTATTATCTGAAAAGCATTTACGTATCAGTTCAAGCTGTCTGAACAAAGTCGAGGAATTTCAACAAAACTTCTTTACCATCTGTCAGTCATCTGAGCAATTCTAGATAAATTGTGTTATAATCATTGGAAAAAAAGGAAAAAGGATCGTTCATGTATTATTTTTGGACAACTCACTGGCCTTATTTGAAAAATAGCATATTGAACACATTAACAGAGCTAAGCATGAAAAGACCTACACTGAAGCCATATACTGAATGTTTTTCATCACAGACTTATATTGTTGTGAAATTCATTAACAGTTTCTCACTAATGTTCCTTTCTCCTAATGCAACACAAGTGTCAAGGACCATGTAGGTGGGAGGCTAATAACCAGCCTGAGGAGATGTTTGACTGCTGGAAAGGAGTCTGTGTGAGCTCAGCTGTCTTCACAGGTGCTGCAGGAGGACACTAATAGGCAGTTGGCTGAGATGGTAGCTGTGTGTCTCTTCCAACTGCAGCTCTTCTGTTCTGTTTTGTTCTGACATGTCTTTTTGCAAGATCTATTCAGCCTCCACACAGTGTGGAGAATCCTGGAGCATGGTGTGGGAATTTCCTTCCCATCAACCAATAAGCAAACTTAAAATAGCTTAAGAAGCCTAGCTTTCTGGAGTCTATAATTAGGGAAAATAAATCCCAAACATTATTGTCAGCATTGCTTAACCATCCCTTTCCAAAGCTTGTGCTGAAGGCTTAACCTCGCTATGAGGTAGTGAGACCCATTTTTTAGCAGAGCTTTCAACATGCCCTGGTCAGAAGGGCTTGATATCTCCTCTAAGGGCTTAAATGGGGTCTTACCCTCTGTGTTTTGCCTGTTAAGTTGGAGTCATGTTTATGGAAGGAAACTAATCATGCCAAATCTTGATCACGCTACATTCTTAAGCAGAAAAGAAATTAATTTAGTTTAATCTCCTAAGTAATAAGGAGTAATAAGGAGTACTTTTTGTGTTACTGTTCACATGAATCGCTCTCTGTAGCCAGTGTTGACTTTCATGCAACCTGGAAAATGATAATTTCTGAGGCTTTCGTTTCTCTTTCGAATCTGGTTGAGACTGGTCAGCGGACCCAAAAGTTCTTGATGAGAACTGGCAGATGGATGAACAGATGATTAGGCAGACAGATAGACAGCAGGAACACATAAGACTCATTTCATTAGGAAACTGGACTGAAAACAGAAGTAGCAGTGGGTACTTGGATAATATTCATATTCCGGTCACCAATTTAAAAATGCCATGTTTTTGAAACTGTTTCAAAGCTTGTAGATGACATCCTTAGTGATTTAAGCAGCAAAGGAGAAAACAAAGGAACATTGCTGAGATTTTTTTCCAGCTCCTTTTTGTTTTTTTTTTTTTTGGTCAGAATGCATTTTTACAGTTTTACAATTTGGACTGTATTTTAAACCTTTAAAGCCAGATTCAGCTTGGACAGCCCTGGAAATTTCAATGGAGGATTAATGTGTGTCATTAAGCAAAGAAATATGGTCTAGTAGTTTTCAATAGCAACAAATGCTTGCTATGGTACTTCTCTGATCAACATATTTTTCACTTACTGTAAAGCCTTTGGCTGCTCCTAAGTGTATAAAATATCCATGCAGGAAAGATGACAGTGAATTTTTGTGATTTGAGCTGGCTGCTATGTTCAAAGGGCATTCTTGTTCCTGAACATTTTTCTTCCAAGCAGTTCACCAAAAGGAAGGACCCTTCCCCCATTTAATATTTATTTATTTACTCATATTTGCTGTTTACTTAGAGGGCTATTTACTTATTGGCAAATTGATCCAAGTCAATCTGTAGTCTGACTGTCAGTTGATTCATTAACAGGGAAAGGTTTGCTAGGTGCAGAGAGGGCAAAAAAGCAGGAATGGTCTTTTGAGTGGTTGAAATACATCATAAATCTACACTCAGGAAGAACAAGTTCCCAAGAAGAAAAGCATAAAGAGAAAAGCAACTGTTTTAAGCTGGAGACTTCTTTTCTAGAGTGCTCTGAGCAGAGCAGGGAACTCCAGACATTCAGAGTCCAGTGACTCCTTTGAACTACAGCAGCTCTAGAAGGCCATGGAAAAAGCTGGGCTTGGTGTTTCCTATGTAAGATTATATTGGAATGCCCTAAGAAGTTGGGCCCCTTTCTCAGCTGTCAAATGAGGACTCTAGGGCAGAGCTGTTCCCCTGTGCCATCCTCCCCTCAGGGCTGCTGCTCCTCCACAGGCAGCGATGGGCTCTGTGGCCAAGCAGCAGCAGCAGCCACTGCTGGCCCTCCTGGCTCAAGGCAGAGCACTTTCCCAACACACAAAGTGGAACACTGAGTGGTTCACATACAAGGTGGGATTTGCAAGAGTTCTCACTGCTAAACTGCTTCTGCTTCCTTTGGAATCGATTCTCTCACATACTCCACCAGCTCAGTTGGGCCAATGGTGAAAGCTTTGAAAACTACATTTTATGAGTGTGAGAAACATGATAGAATCAAGCCAGAAACATAATGTATAGCCTCTTCCCACCTTCTGTGCTTTCCAACTTCCCAGTTTAATTCACCAGTTGATGCTGCCTGACAGGTTGCAAAAGTCTGCCTTCTCAAGCAGTCATGAGACAGCCGAAAAATTTCTCAGAACACTTTCATAATATATCAAAACTATTTACCACTGCCTCCAGAGAAGTATGGCTTGGAACAGTCTCATAAGGTCAAGTTATCCCACTGAAACCCCTATTAGTATAAAGAGAATGAAAAAA
>VWYP01020633.1:71670-139044 GCA_013400435.1 Pycnonotus jocosus | reverse complement strand
AAAAAAAAGAAAGAAAAATGAACAAGCCAACAGCAGCAGCACAGCCCTGGAAAATATGAAGTCATAAGTAGAGTTCAGCCAGAGCAGACTCCCATTAAATTTTGTTTAAGAGCCAAGTTCCACCCTGAGATATGTGTGAGCTGCAGTTTATTTCAGGAGGAGCTGTGCTGTACTTCATACCATGGCAAGGCTTGGACACAAGTGTATATCTGTTACAAGAGAGGAGTAAAGCCCACTTCCTTTTTGCATTTTTTTTTGGTTCTGTCTGTATAGATGAAATAAAAAACTTAAAGAAGTAGATAAAATATGCCACAGGCCCCAGCTTTACAGGGCCTCTCTGTTGAATTTAGTTCCTTCTTCCACAAGACCTGAATATCTTTCTTTCTAAATCCACTAGGCTCCCTTCATGAGACATGGTAGTCTTTCCTTGTTGCCCTGCTACACCCACGAGTGTTAAACATACGGACAGGAGCTCTAAGGATTGTTGTTCTGGGTTCTTTGCTCTTGAGAGTCCCTTTAGGAGACAGTCAGCAAGAAGTGCTCCCTAGGAGATGGACATGTTTTTAAAGAAGGGTCATACACAGCAGCCTGGCTTTAAGACCTTACACTGGATATTTTTGCCTGAGGAGTAGGAGGTCTGCTTAATGAGGAGAGAAGAAGGGGTGGCAGAGATGTTCCCTACCCTGGCTGCATTCCAAGACAGGGGCTAGGTTTACCAGCACCTTTGTGCTGTGCTGGGTTGCAGAGCTGGCTTTAGACAAAAGCCTTTATCATTGCTGGGGTGGGCAGCTGCTGCGCAGATGGAGGGGACAAAATGAAGCCATGGTCACATGCTCCTGGAGGCACTGGAGTTACCTGGGAGAGCTGGACAGAGGAGTTCCCTGCTCCCTGCCACCAGCTGTGCATTCAGTAATGCTGAGATTCAAAGGCTGGATTCTTTCAAGCACAAGTTAAAAGACCTTATTCAAGAAGAGTGGCAGACAAGGCTCAGTCCCGCCAAGCGCCGAGTCTGGATGTGAGCAGGAGGTTAAAGTATTTCATATGAGAAACTCTGGTAAATGCAAGAGCTTTTATACCCCAAGGCAACCATTTAAACACTGAATTACTAATTCTGGCTCAAAACTTTCCCATTCCTCAGATCCCTTGACGGTTGGCCTGTGCTTTAACTCTCCATTAAGCATCTGCTACTGGCTCTAGTGGGTAAAACAGCCCATCAGCTCTGTGCTCGGTGCAGCACTTCCAGGGATGGAGATGAAAAAGCTTTTAAGTCCTGGCTAGTCAAGAAAACCCAGCACCATCAGGATCAAACCCACACTGGCCATCACTTCTCATGGATTCTGTAGCAGATGGCAAGAAGTGGCATTGTCCATGGGAAAGGAAGTATCTTTTCCTTAATGCTGGTGTAACCCACCAGCTGGTGAGGGAGACACAGGCAGCTCTGGTCATGCTACAACACCCCTTCATCATGCAATGGCAGTGAAACAAAGGACAGGGAAAATCTGTACCAAATCCCATTAGCGAGAAGATGGGTTGGAAATATCCCAGCAAGGTTGGGGAATGGAAAAGAAAGATGTGTGTGGCCCTGCGAGTCTGAAGAGACATATGACCTTTGGCCACAGCTGACATGCCACGGCATTGTGTCTGTTAAGGGACGGAGTTTGCATTTCTTGCAACACCTCCTCTCACCAAGGGTATTTTCAGTGGAGGAGGGAGTGGGAGGAAATTATCCTCTAAGGTATATGGATGCTCATGTCCACAGACAGCAAGCTGGTGTCCTAAACTGCCAAGTTGTGGAAAACAAAATCCATTGCAAAGCTGAACACCCACATTTATGTGTATTTCCCTGGCAAACTTCCCTCAGCCACCCACAAGTCCTGGATCTTGCTCTGTGCTGCAGGGCATGACTGGGGAGGGTTCATCTCCAGCTTCTTCTCAGGTGTGAGCTGTGAAGGAAATCATTTGGGTGGAAAATGGCGTGTGCTGCCTGTTGCAGTTTCCAAGTCTCTTTTTCTAGTTCCATGAGGAAAATATACTCCTCTCTTCTGGAACAAACCACAGACACAATCTTCAATTACAGAACATGTGCTTTTCCCCCTCCCACATCTCCCCCCAATGACTGCTGCAGTTTCATATCTGACAAAAATAGCCATCCAGACCTCCAAAGGGAGGAGCTTGTATTTCTCCCTCTGGCCATCTTCAGCAGCTGCCAGGTCTACAACGCCCTGGAACTGCACCACGATTGAGAGGGGAGAAGATTCACCCAGAGATTTGGTACTCAGGTCCCTTAAAAACAGCACAGTGGGAGCAGCAGTGTGGAAGTTGCTCTCCTGTCTGCTCTGCCACTGGACTCCAGAGAAAACAGAACACAGGATATGCTTCCTGTCTGGGGAAGGCTTGCACCAGCCTGGGAAAGAAGGAATAACCTTTTCCTTAAAGGAAATGCAATTTGTGGAGAGAAATAGGGAGGAAAAGTTCAGGCTGCATTTTTTTGTCTTAAAAACAGAGTCATGCAGCTGTACCTCATCTCACTTACTCCCCTCTTTTAATCTGATCTTTATTTATTTAGCAATGCCACATTTTAAAGAGCTTTATACCTCTCTGTCAAACCATTGTTGCTCCAGTCAGTCATGAACCTTCTGACACAAGTCAGAGGCTGTCAAAATGAAAGGTTTCATTCATTGCAAGCAAAGGAAGCCAGAGGAGGTACCTCGAGAGCAGAAGGGCTCAGCTCCTGCTCTGTTTCCAGCTCACAAATGGTTATGTCCCCAGGATGCAGAGATTAAACATCTCACACAGAACGTGGGAGGAGGAAGAAGAGTCTTTGTCTGAGATTCACAGATTTTAATGGATTCCAGAAGGGGAAATCTTTTACCCAGGAGCAACAGCAAAGTTCAGAGAAATGTAAAAGCATTTATCTCCCCAGTTATATTCCTGCCTGCCAAAAGCAGGAGGGGTGATTTACTCCTCCTTGGTACAAAGAGTCCCTTTTGGATCATTAATCCACAGGGGGAATGAGCTCAGGAGCCACAGACATCTTTTCTTAATGTGTAAGAACCTTGAATCAGCGGGAAGTTTTATTTGGGAGCATATAGGATCAGTTTATCTTTATTTGCTCTCCACTACCCCCAGTCTTCACTAGTGTTTCCTACAAGAGTTCTAGTTACCATTGATAAATCACTTTGCCCTCATTAAAATCTGTGGTGATAGTAGATGAGGCTGCTGTGAGCTAAACCAAGGCATTTGAAACAGAGTAGTATTAAAAACTTAAGATCTGAAATCAGCAAATTCTGATGCAAAGTCCAATAAAATCAATATGAGCAATCTCAAGTTCCAGGGTACAAGTATCCCAAGAACACTGATTTCAGCACTGCAATGGCAGCTTGCAATAAGTAAGGCATTTCCTGAGAAACTCTGCAGAAATGGGAAGGACACAGAAATAGTAAACTATTTGTTTACAGGCCAGGACCTCAGGTGATCTCAGGTGATGAAGTTTTCTACTTAGAGCTAGAGCTGTACAGAAAACGGGCACCAAAACTTACGGTAGGAAAGGGGTTAGATCTGGTGGATACCACTTGTTAGTATTTTCTCATTTCTTTAGGAGTAACAAAAAGAAAAACAGTCTCATTTTGTCTCACTTTGACTCTGTAAAGGCACCTGAAAATATTTCTATAATGTCTCAGTTGTTAAGTGAGGAACATTATAGACTATGTTTCTCTCTATATATTCACAATATGCAGACATTTACAATATACCACTATTCTACGGTGGATGGTATTTTATATTCTTTACCTCAGCAAAAAAGAAGTGCAGCAGGGAATTACATTTCTTCATTCAAATCTCCCAAGAAACACTCCATGCCTAGATTTGCCAGGTTCCACATAAGTCTGGTAAATACTCATCCTTGTTACTGTAAATGCCTTACAAGATCAGAAATGTGGCTGAAAGGGAAAACCCAAAGCTGGTTTATGTCCTTGCGTTTTATGCTCTCATGTGTGTCTGCATGTGCACACAGCATCTTTATTTTGGCTCTTTGTCACACAGTTAGGCTTTGACAAATTGAAAAGTATTAAGATTAGAACAATCATGTTTACATGTTTTACCACCTGCTACTTCATTTCTTCCATGGTGCTTAAATGTTCAGACATGGGGCTTTGAAACACAGTACCTTTAATGCACTTAAAAACCCTGCTGGATTTCCAGCTCTCTTTGATCTCCACAGTCTAGAGACTATCTCAGAGAATACAAATAAATGTGTTTAGGGGAAAAACATTTTCAAGGAGAGACCCCTAAAGTCCTTCCAGCCTGATATGCATTACCAGTTGATATCATACCTAAGGTTGTTTTTTGCATTTTATCTTCATGCTTCAGGAGGCTGAAATCTCTATCCAGAATCACCAACTTGATGAGGTAACTTTGGAAGATAGATGTGGTCAGCACGACATGAGCACCAAAGTGTCTAGTAAGTATTTGGTGATTCTTGTTTAGAAAGAGATGGAGAGAGATGATTCTGTCCTGAGAAAATTACAGACTAAACAAAGTAAAAAGGATTCACTTTTGCAATGAAGAAGACTGTATTTTGTCAGGAGGAAATGGGAAGGATGTGTGTGGAAAAGTTGCTGTTAATCATGAGTAGGAAGGAAACATTAATTGTAGAGCTGGAAACAGAGGAAAGACTCAAATAATCAAGGCTATGAAAAAAACCAGCTTCTTTTGGGGGCTGTTCAACACCATCTCTTCCATCTCTCACCATGCCAAGTCACCATGTGTCACCACCCTTGAGGTAATGGCTTGGATTTGTGGTAATTTCAAATTGTCCCCTGTACAGCAAGTGCAAATTAGATCTGGGTTCTTGGGTCAGGGTGTGGGATGGTTAACTTGGGAAGAGGTGTTTTGAGGAGCTTGATCCATTCAGTTATAGAAAAGGTAAGATATAAAAGTATTTCTCACTTTTTAAAGGATGTTCATGGGTCCAGTCACTACCTATTGCTTGAGCTGTAGGTATGATGCAGCTCTTAGTGGAGATGGTAAAGTGCCAAAGGCAATCAGCAAGGTTTCAAAACAATTAATTTCTTCACATTAGGTGAAGCCCTCACAAGAAGGACCTACCAAGCACCCTTTGGATCATATAATCATGGAATTGGGTTGGGTTGGAATGGGCCTTAAAGACCATCTGTTTCCAACCACATCCCCAAGGTCAGTGACATCTTCCACTAGACCATGTTGCTCAAAGTCCCAGCCAGCCTGGCCTTCTTCTCCCTGACATGGTGGTGTTCTTCTTTGCCTTGGTGATGGCAGCAGAAGTTGTTCACTCCACTCTTCATGACTAGAGCAGGGATAGATTGAGTAACAGGAAGACTGACAGAGTGCTCAGAGCACACTGAGTGGTTTTGCAAAAGAGTGAAAAACCTCTTTTTTCCCAAAGCAAAGGGGAGGCTGGAACTTGGTTCCTAACTGCAGATTTGTTTCCTGGTGTACTCAGCACTGTATGCAGGGTTTTCTGTAGAGAGAGAGATGGCCTAATTCTGTGTATAGCCCCTCTCTCCATCAAGGGCTTAATTGCCATTAGTAGCTGGTAGCATGGATTCTTTAAACTAAAAAAAGTCCCTATGTGTTCAGTGTGGGGAAAACTGGATTTTTATGCAATAGAGTCTAAAAATCAAAGGCAATTGATGTAATTATAGAAATTCAAGAGAGACAGACAATAATTATCTCTCCCAATCGTGCGATTCAGAATGTAAAAAGCACATCCCAGTTGTAAATAAAAATTGCTGTGTGATGACAGGAAAGATCTGGAGAGGGGAGGTGTTGTTTCATAGCAAGCTGTGAAGATGAGAGAGCAAAGAGAAATCAGTAGGGAAGAGGGAGAGCGGAGGAGAGGGCAGCTCTCAAAGGAAACAAAGCTTCAGCCCAGATGGTGACAGGGAAAGATCTATGTCTTCCTGTCCTGTTCTTTTCTTCCTTCCCACTGGCAGCACTGTGGAAGGTCCTTGAGAGAAGGGGCGGAAATTGCATTTAACAGCTGGGACCTGTGTGTCTCGTATGTTCAGATATGGCCATTTACTTGTGGGCTAAGAAAGGGACAGACAGGTAGGATTAGGAAGTGCAGAGGATATCTAAACCAGACAATATGAGAGGGCAGGTGTGAGAGAGGCCACAGAGGCATCAAGGATTTAATTTCCTGCTTGCTTTGTTGGATGGGACTGGGACTGTGCTCATTACACTTGCATGAACCATCGATAAAAGAGCAACCTCAGCTAGCTCATGAGTGCTGGTTATAAAGTTTCAGGAATAAAAGACTAGACTGTCTCATAATAAATTGGTAAACTTCTGGCCCTCATGCATACTAAAAAAATCTTGAAAGCCCAATTCAACAATATATTCTAGAAGGTAGAGATAAAAATATAAAAATCTGGCATGTCACTCTAAACATCAAAATTTTTGAAAATGTACACAAGTTTCCTGAACTCTTGGATGGCTACATTTTTATGGTAATTCTTCACAATCCACTAGAAATATTTTTTCCCTCTACTCATTCATACATGTAACTCTTTAATCACTTGTGTTTAAGTGATTTTTGGTCCATTTGTCTCACCTCAGGATCATTTGGTTTATCCAAAGTCAGCCATGAAGACCTGCTTTTTCATCCCTTCTTAAATGACTGAAATTTTTGAAATATCCAATTAGCAAACAAGAAACATCTTGCTTTTGTCTTAGTAAGAACACTTTTCAAAGAAAACAAGATGAACAACAGAGAAGTTTGCCTATATATATAAAAAAATTGATCTGGAATAACAGTTCTGTAAGATCTGTTCCAGTATAAATTAATCTTCTCAACAGTTTGAGTGGGACACAAAATTATGTAATAAGATTAAATTGACTCTTAAATAAGTATTTTGTTTCCAAAAGAGGGTAGTTTTTTAAAAGAATAATTTTAATTTCGGTATGAGTATACTAATATGGTCAGTGTTGCTAGAAAACTGTCCTAAAGATGCAACTACTAAATTCTCCCAGCACAGATGAGCTAGAAGAGAAATATAAATATGAACAAATAAAGTCATATGAGTACTGGAAGGGATGGTGGGTATAAATACATAGGTCTTTGTCTGCATATGCATACAGATATAGGGTATATTGCATATATACACTCTGGGTGTGTATATATGTGTGTATAGACAGAATTCAAACCCATTTTCTGGGTTTGGTGTTACTAAAAGAGTTTCTGCTCACAACTCTAAACACCTACACATATGTAAGGATTTTATGTCTGATTCTGCATGGCTGTGACCTTGTCACACATGTTCTTTATGGTGTGGACTGCCTCGTAAAACTAGATATTTTAAACATGTAGTCCCCAGTAAAATAGGCATTTTTCACTCACAATAACAAAGAATTGTCTCAGGGTGTGTTCAAAAGCCCCCTGCAACTTACTGATAAAAAGCTTAACTCTGTTTCAGGGCTTATCTGGAGAAAAAAGACGTAGAGACCCTCACGAAATAACTGAATTTTTCCCCCTCTTAAGATGAAAAAGAGAGGCAGAGGAAAGGAAAGAAAAATCACTTTAAAACTCCAATGCAGCAGAACAAGTTTAACCCATTGAGATTTTAAGTGAAGTTTTCTGCTTCATCAGGAAGAACCCTGTGGTGAAACATATGTCAGAAGAGAAGAAGATATGAGAAACTGGCCTCCTTTGCATATGAGATGATTAATTAAGAGGAAAATCACTTAGCCAGCTGTCTCATTGGTGAAACTACACGCGCAAGGTACATCTGCAATAGGGGAGCAGTATAGCACAGGCACTGCATTTGATTTCCATGCTAACATAGCAGAGATAGGAATCTGGTGTGAATTAGGTTATGCTGACTTTTCGAGGAACAGAGGAATTCAGATCTTATTTCAGTGTCAAATGATGAGCTGCATGTCTGTTATAGCATTGCAGTGCTGGTACTTGATGCAGTCGAATTACCAGTCACAAATTATCCAGAGAAGAGAGGCTTTTCCTCCATTGGTGTTCATAAATTGTTGGCAAACAAACCCCAATTTCTCTAAGTGACACTTTTCTCCATTCTCCTAGTAGCTTTTCAGAATGTTTAGCAGCTGGTGAATTTTTCATCTGCTCATTACTGGGGTAATGCTGTCAGATGCATCTGACTTAGGAAACTAAGTAAGTAAAACACTGCTGCCCAAATATTTGCCCTCCTAAGGTGTTCCTATTTTCTTGTCACTGTAGCATCTGGGTTTTTCACGCATTTTCTACCACAACTGGTATGTGAAGCAAAAAATTATAAACAAAGTTCCTACTTATGCCAAATGCTGTTTTCAAAAGTTTTCTGGTCTTTTTGTGGGAAACAAGCAGGCCAGTTGCTAAATAACCTCTGAGCTATGTTTTTTCTTGAGCGTGCATTACAAAATTAGGGAGTGGGAAGCAAAGGGCTGTTGCCCCAGTGCATCTACTGGAATCAAACCAACTCCTTCCTCCCCAGCTTTTCCCAGCTAAAAGCTGCCTCACCAGCAGTGTCTGTGGAGAGCAGTCATTTCTCTCCCACCTGTAATCTCTCCTCTTTACCAGCCTTTTGAAGAAGAGGTGACTGTACAGCACCTAGCACAATCAGATCCCTCTGTTGGCTTGAATTTCTCTATGCTATAGGAATACTAATCCCTCCCCAACAATAGAGACAGGCACTGCACAGAGCACACACACAAACAGACTTTCATTAGAGAATGCAGTCCTGAAAGCTTGTTTTACAAAAGACTTTGCTGATTGGACTCAGTCATTTGAACAGCAGTGGATACAGGGTATATTACACAAGAGCCTAGAAAGAAAGATGCAGCAGGATCAGCAATGAGATGAAGCCACTGCATAATTCTGTAATATTAACAGGCTTAAGCACACAACTAAGCCATAACCTGAATCTTTAACATCTACTGTGTAATTTATTTTTTTTTAATGATGCCCAGCAATGCTGAAAAGTGTGTATTTTAAAGCAACAGACTCCTATTTGGGTCGACATCCTCCCTATTTTCTCCAGCTCAGTGGTTTGCCAACATTTCTGCTGTTAATTACTGAAATTTGAGGTGCATTCTGAGCCTTTCAATTCCCGTACTTTCACATAAATATGTCAGACAATGAGGGTGTCAGGAGAGCCCTGGGGTATAAAGCCAAATTTTCCAATTCATATGCACAGTGGTGGGAAACAAACACACAAGCAGAGACATTTAATTTACATAAATGCTTGTAGGATATGTTTTGAGATTTCTGTGCTAAAAATGAGAGGTTATTATAATCTGTAGGTTTCCTTGTGTATAAATGCTCACAGGTTTACCAGTGAAGACCAGATTTTCATAATCAATAGCCTCTGTTTTTGTTTATCAGTTACTGTCACAGGCAAGCACTTCTGTTGATTAAGGGCAATGAAATCCCATATATTGCCAAGGTGTGAATAACACAATTAAAAACCTAAAGGGTTCATTCAAGCCTTTTCACAGGCCCTGTGTGAAAGGCAAGTGGTATTGCTCCAGGAACATTTAAAAGAACCAGTTTGCAGTGCCAAGATATATCTCATTATGAGTTAAAGATGTGCAAGGCTGTTCTCAGAACCACACTCCCCATGCACAGCTAAAGTCACTCTGCCACTATTTGAGGCCACCCTTGCAGGGTCTCAGCCTCTGTGAGGGGACAGTCCACACACCCGTGGCTCATTTTGCCAAAGCTCTGACTGTCATTGGGGCAGGTGGAGAAGCTCGGGCTGATGGAGCCAAGAGCTCCTGCTTGTAAAACAGAGACAGCACCAGACTCTGCTCCCCTGAGCAAGGCAGTGCCTGGTTTGCTGCTGGAGGACAGCTGGCAATGCAGAGGGAGTGCATAAAGCTCAAGAAACTTTTATTGCTTCACCCTCTTCCTCATCCTCTTCCCCCCTCTGCAGCTGGGGCATGGCCTGAGGACCAACCTTGCTTTCTGGTTTCCTTTTGGGCCAATTCTTCTGTGTTATACACATCACACTGCTTCCCTAACCCCCCCCCAGGAAGAGGACCTTTTCTGTTGATGGGTGATGAGGAAGAGAAGCCTCCACATCCTCATCTCCTTAACCACTAACTCCACTGACAGCTGGCATTTAGAGTATAAGAGATCCCAGACAAACATTCCCAGCCTGCTGGGTACAGATGAAATCCTGTAAATTGCAGAGCACCTTCTCCAAAGGGGTGAACACCTTTGACCCATAAAGATGGCTTTGCAGGGATCACTGCCTCCCCACGTTGGATCTTTGACTTGGTGACGTTTATTGTCCTAATCCTTCACCTCATGTGAGCTGTCCCACTGCCTCAAAACAGGGTCACTGCAGTGTAAAAGGAAGAGGGCAAAGGCTGCCAGCTGAATTGAGATTGCCAAACCTGTGGATTTCCTCAGGTTTCATAGTCAAGTCAGGCAGCTGCTGCTTGTACATCTGAGCAGGAAGCAAATGCATCACAGAGTCGCTGTCTCCCTCACCTCTGCTATGTGTACAGAGAGCCCACTCAGATAGCTGGTGGATATCTGAGCTAGGCAAGGGAAGTGCCCAGGGTGGGATGTTGGGGCATCCCCACATAGAGGCAGAATAGATTTACAGCATTCACAGAGCTGACTATTTAAAATCTGAAACAGTGCATGCTCCCCCCTGGATTGAGAGGATCATGCTGCATTTATAGAATGAATAAAAATTCCTTATCAGCTGTGAGTGAAGACAAGGAGATAAGCAAAGTACATGAGCAATTAGGTAACTTAACACTGTTCAGTTTACATCAGTTGGCAGCTGCTCTGTTGTCTCACCTGCAGGTATCCAGCACAGAATTAATATGTTCAGTATAGTCAAAAGTTTTTGATGATTTTTTTATGCATTTTCACACCCATCTCAAAGATTTTCACTGTGGCTATAAGCAAATTTGTTTTCCCAATTATTCTACCTCTCTGGCAAACATCTGCTGTCCATGCTGCTCAGTGCCTGTCAGTTACTTTCAATTGTTATTTGTCTTGCTTCTTGCAAAAAT
Source organism: Pycnonotus jocosus (assembly GCA_013400435.1). Lineage (NCBI taxonomy): Eukaryota > Metazoa > Chordata > Aves > Passeriformes > Pycnonotidae > Pycnonotus > Pycnonotus jocosus. Next base: position 128,025 of record VWYP01020633.1, on the reverse strand, counting down.
AGCAGGAATTTTACCAGGAAATAAGACCTTTTCCCAAAGACCTTCCCTCAAAACCTCAACCATTATCAATGAACCAAACTTGCACTATACAGAAATATGTTATTATTAGGCTTCCCTCTAACTTTTGTTCCTGATCCATAAATTTCATCCATCTAATTAAAACAAAACAAAACAAACCACCAACCAAAACCAATATATTGTGACTGTTTTTCAGCCTGAATACTTCTAGCTGTATTGCAAGCAATTTATTTTCATGGAGAGAATCATATGATCTTAAAATAGTTCAAGTTGAGGATTCTTGTCCTCATTTTGGGAAAAAATCAAGAGAACCTGATGCATATATCTTTTTTTTTTATTATGAACAGACAAAAGGCTCCATGGGGCACTAACTCCACACCCAGTTTCCCCCTAGGGCTTTCTGTGGGGGTCTGACAACCTGGGTCTGCCAGAGGAGTTGTTTGTAATGTATTCAGGACCGTAGAGCTGGCCCTGGATGTGTCACTTGGCCAAGCCTGTCACTAAATATACAAGATTGGGTCTGGACCCTTGTTGATATTTCACAATACACAAGAAGAACCTCAGTGAGTCATGATCACCCTCCTGGACATGCTTGGAGAGCACCAATAGCAGTAATTTACACAAGCTTTGCCAAACCCAAGCTCTCAGAATGCTGAATTAGCCTGCCTGTATCTTTCTTGGCTATAACAGAAAACAAGCAATAGAAAACAAGCTATAATATTCTAAACTGCAGAACAAAGTAGAATAAAATATAAAGGTAAAATCTAATCTTTCCTGTTGTTTAGAATCTGCAAAAAGGACTAAGGGGTAACTAGAACTGGTTGGGATTCCAGAGATTCTGCTTGCTGTGTCTTTTCTGCTGGATCAGCCTGGCTCATTGCAAGCTTGGGAAATATTGTCAGTGTCTACAGCCACACAGAACAAATACCCTTACAGTATCTGGATCAAACCCTGAATTGCAGGCTGCTCCCAGCAGTGCTGTCTGTACTTTCCGCCTTCATTACTGATACTATGGTATGACAAACAATTCTGCTATTGGCAGTTTATTTATGAAAAATAAAACTAAAGTACTTTCTTGAATTAAAACATGAAAAATCACATTAAAGCCATCAAAAAAAAAAAAAAGAAAGAAAGAAAGAAAGAAGAAAAGATATATAGCAGTACCAAAAACTCATTAATTTTTCTGAGCTTATCAAATCATAATCCACCCTCTTTCCTTCATCTTGCTTTTTAATACTGTCCCAAAATGAACACTTCCATACTGCAGCTGAGCCTCTGTGCTCACTTGACTGTTCGGGCCAAATCCTCTCTTTTAAAATTTACTGAAATATGCACAGTTATGCAAACAGAGGACTTGCCCTCCTGTACCCTCTCTTGCTGAAAACTCAATTTACTTGTCCTTAAGCCCATGTTTCTAAATTTCTAGGAGCAGAAGCACATTGTGGCTTTAAATATAGACTGCCAGTTTGTGGCTTGAGTCTCATATTACACACAGACAGCTTGAGACTCTAAACACAAGTTGGGCAGCACCATTACTATCTTAGAAAAGCGTCAGTACGCTTTCAAAGTGCTCTGTAACTTCATTCCTGAAGGCGGGGGGAGGGAAAACATTCAAATGAAACTTTTCTAAGCCGGAGTTTAGGCGGAAACGTTACTAACTTTGCTTGGTCCTATTCGGGAGCCAGAGTTTGCAGAGCCTGTTTCAGTTCGTCCCTCACACACACACGCACACACACACACACACACACACACGGACACGAAGAATTAAGAAAGAAAACAGCTTCTTCACAACTTCTTTTCCTCCAGGATTAGTCTCAGGCATTCCTTTTTTGGTTTGGTTTTTTTTTTTTCCCCATACGAAATGCATTAGACAATCTTTTCCTTAAGCGGCGGGCTGATAAATCCACTCTTATTGTAAGGGGGGAAGGGGGGTAAGGGTACTCACGTGGTTGAGATGTCGCATTGTTTTGGGAACTCATAATTTACGCCTTTGAAAAATGCCTTATTTGTGTTGACAGTCTCTCTTCCCTGCTCAGAACTGACGGCGGGATTGAACAGAACAGCTGGAAGAACCCAGGAAAATGCTCCTCTTGTTCGGGCTCTCCTTGCCTGGCTCCTGACCCCTTTACAACTGGAAAAGGAAACAGCACATGTGTCATTCTCTTTTGCCTGTGTAGCTCACATGAGCGGGGAGGGGCACCCATTTGCAGATAGCAGTAACTGTATTCAAGTTTTGCAAGTTGGATGCATTCCACCCCTTTGCTTTTATTAGCCAGCAACCAGTGGAAAGAAAATGCTCTTTTCATTCTTAGCCAAATCTAGACGCACCTATTAAATCCACTTTCCAAACCTCTATCCACTCCTGTTGATGTTATTTTTTTAAAGTGCAAAACTTGCTGCTGACTCCCTTTCCTAAATTGTCTACCATTAGTGGGTAAGATTGAAAGCAGGGCTTTCAATTTTCATTGCTCATCATCCCCCTCAACACTCACAGTCTGACTGATTCTGTCCTTTCAACAGGTGAAAACTGAGGGTGGCATTCACTGGGTCAAAGTAGTTACGTCAGCATATACCATGAATCTACATTGTGTTTAAAACAAGGAGGAACCTGTGGCTACAGCACAGGCTGAGGCACAAGCAGCTCCAGTCATGGCTCTGACACAGGCTTCCTATGGCACCTGTAGCAAAACTTTTAATCTCTGCCCCAGTTTGCCATTGGCAGAATAAAGATGAGACACCTGGTTTCTCCCTAGTCTTGGTACTTTAATCTTAATGTACAGGCAGGTGTTATTTATAAATAAGATGTATTTATTGGGCTGCAGAGGTTAATTTGCATACTCCACTGGAAGTTTTTCAGCCTGGACTAGGGTGCCAGCTGTCTTGTTTATATAGCTGCCATTTAAAGCTATCTGTTTGGCTGTCTGCATGCTGTGCTGCAGTCAGTGGCTTGTAGTCACTGTAAGTGTGCATACACAGCCTATATACAGCTGGCACGGACTAGCCCTTCTAGGTTATACCAGAACACGAGTAATTTTTAATGCATATGCCTTAAACACTAAGAAAAGTGGACAAAGTTTCCTGCCTCTTAGTGCCTCTTACGGAGTCAGGATGAATTAACAGCCTGCCTGTGACAGCAGAAACACAGTAACCATCAGGATGGAAGTGGAAAAAAACAGAGTAATGAAATTCAGGCTGGGGCCATCCTGTTTTGCAAAATTGTCACAGGATATTTCTGTGAAATCGTGTCAGTGACCTCCTACAAGAAATCAGTGCCGTGAACTTGGCTCACAGTATTTATTTAACAGCCATAGGATGGAAAGAACAGTGACTTATTTGCATGCCAATGGCAACTAACAGCTTGTTTGTGAACATGGATGCAGTGAACGACTTCGGTCAGCATTTCCACACTCTGGGCTCGTGGTAGAGAGCTCTGGAACATTTAGTGATAGAGCAAAGCAAGGCACAAAACAAAGACACGGAATAATAGGAAAAACTGCTGACGTTGCTGCACTGGCTTCAGCTCTATAGCGTGACATTCATTTACACCTGATAGCTTCTCTATGAAAATATTGATGGACACATTTTTGCTAACTGATTCTTCTGTATAAGAAACACAATGTGTACAGGTAAAATTGTGACTTTCTGTTCTGAGGCATGAGAATCGTGGTGCAAAGTTTTTACATTTAAATCTTTCATCATCATGATCAAGGACAAGCTGGGAGGCCTTTGAGCAACTTGGTCGAGTGTAAGATATCAGGAGGGTTGTAACTAGATGATCTAACCCAAACCATTGTATGATTCTATGATTCTGTGATCCCTAAGAAATTTCAGAACCTCTACTGAGAAAAGATTCCCTAGCTGCTTCAGGTGATGTGAAGGATGGCGGTAGTGATGGCTTTTTCATGTTAGAGCCAGTGGTCTGGACTGTCTTAGGAATTTTGTGGCAAACTGCTCAAAATGGCATGCACAATTACGTCCTGGTGCTTAACGCCTCTGCATCTCTGCAACACTTCCAGCATCTGTCTGTGTTCTTATTAAAACTGCTCTCCCCACCACCAAAATCACTGGAAGAATCATATCCAAGTTTATGTAAGAGGATTCTGGCAGATCCAAACTCACAGTCCCCTTTTACATGTTATTATCTTCACTTTTCTTGGGACTTCTTTCTTTGCTTATTGAATAGACTGGAGTTCCCAGAAATCAGAGAGCCATTTCCCAAGGCTGTTTGCTCTCAAACAGGCTGTTAAAGAGACCTGCCTGACCTTTTCCAGTCATCATTAATATGGGAAAACATAGGATGTTGACAAGGGAAGCATCATGTAGCCAAGTATGCTTCCAGGGAAGCCTGAGACTGGGCACTGAACAAAAAGTATCTCAGTGCTCTCAGCCAACTGATCATGACGGACAGAAGGCACCAAAGGAACCCAGAACAAAAGATGGGAGTGGAGTGCTGGTAGGGAAAATGTGTAATTAATCATTAATTTTCAATTTGATTGAACTCTCTCCTAATATTTAAATAGCAGTTGCTTTGGCAAAAAACAAAAGCTCTCCAAAAAGGGAGAAGATAACAGAAGGGTATTTAAAAGTAATTTTTATCTAAGGATTAAGGCATTCATACAGGATTCAGCAGGTCTGTGGAATAACACAGGTATGCTAGGAAATGTGTGTGTCAGCTCTGTGGTTTTCATCAGCCAATTACTTGATCTTGAGGCCGTGGTGTTCCCATTAACCTACAGAAGAGGTACTGCTTTACCTGCCCTGGTAAATGCTTTTGCATCTCCAGCCTTTGAAAGAGTCTTTTTCTGAGTAAGGAAATGAAAATTCCCTTTTTTTTTTCTCTGTAATGCTTTCAGGTGCGACAGTGCTTTCAGGTCCAAGACTGTTAGCTCAGAAGTGGGACCTCTTTTGCCTCCAATACTGCAATTTATCCTACTCCTCCTAAGCACAGCTATGTAATGAATGCATGGTCAGGCCCACATAGTTGTTCTCTTTGATGCTATCTTTCTCCAAGATAAATGATATTTCACAGTCATTCAGGCTTGGCAGGCCGATGCCGCATGCTGCAGCTGTTGCTCCCAACAGGAAGGGAGGGCTTAGGCTGTGCTTGGAGCAAAATAAATAAATAAAACAAAGGAAAGAGGCTCTCTTCAGGAAGTTATGCTTTACAACAACAGGATATCACACTAGAAATCCTTCTCTCTGATTGATTTTCATGGCAAAACATAATGCAAAAACTCTAATATCTTCCTATGAAGGCAATGGCAAGCATTAAAGAGGCTGAGTGGAAAGCTATCAGTGATGTCCTTCACTGCCCACCCTGCATAGCCTGCAAGCTTCAAAGAAGGTGTTTGGATCCACTACCCAGGCATTTGAGGAGAGGAGTTAGCAGCAGCTGTGCCTGGCTGCGAGTTCAAGATGGGCCTTGTGGCAGCAGTGGTGGGCACATTCAGATGAACCAGTGGCTCAGTGTCCCGCTGGGCTGCGTGCCATGGTCACCTGGCCAGCTGGCCAGAGAGGTGCTGCTGGCTTTCTCCTCTCCTTTGCTGGCTACACACTCCAGGCTATCTTAAACATGCCAGGCTGCTGAGCTGTGTGAAGTTGAGTGGAATCTCAAATTTTAAAGACTTTGTGCAGGTCAAGCACTAGCAGACGTGTAACTGCTAACTGAATCCTGAAGGAGGGATTCTTCATAGGAAAGCATAGGCTTTGGACATCCCATTAAATACCATTTTCTCCTGATTATCTTCCTCTCCACCTCCATAAGGAATTGCCATTTATTTATTTGTTACCTTGTATGATGGGTTCTCCCCCCCGATTTGTTTCCTTTCTGTTTCCCATTTATTTTTGCGCTGAAAGGGCAAGGAGTATTTGCCATAGACTGTGTGGACCGTCTCAAATCTGGAGAAAAGTCATGGAGAATGAAACCTTTGTGATGCAAAAGGGGTCAATATGGACTTATTACCCAGGATGGACTGTCATGCTGGTATAGTTTATATTTTATGTGGTGCCTGTGCAGCCCGTGACTTTAAGTGTAACAAGATTGTGAAATTCTTGGAACACAGAGAAGGAATTTTTTGTCTGCATTCATAACACTCAACAAGTTCTAGAACATCATACAAGGCCAAAAGAGGAGACTTTATCCTGGAGATAAGAGATAACTTTCCTCCTTGCTTTGCATCCCAGGCATTTGTCTTTATTTTTACCACTCCTCTGACTTCTGCTTGAACCTTTGGAATACATTCTTATCCCTGGAACATATATATCCCTTTCTTTGCCTTATTGCACAATTATTTGCAGTTAAAGGATGTAGTGTGCCTGTTTGTGTTTAAGGTCCCCACCTAATCTGTTAGTTTATTTGGGCCAAACTCTTTTCCATTTATGTCTGGACTCAGGGGAGCCTCCAATGCCATTACAGTGCAAATACTTCTCAAAATATGCCACCTCTCTGTGAAATGGAAATATAAGGAGGCTCTATATCTGTCCTGTAGCCTGGTGCTTGGCTTTCCATGAACTGTGGTTCATTTAATGACATCATGAAGGGAAGATGTGTAAGGTCAAGAGTTCTGTGGACAGTGGTGCAGAGTCTCTGTAACTATAGTGTCGTCAGGTCCAAAGATCAGGCAGGATGTCCTAGAGCCACTGTCTCCTCTCCAATCTAATTTCCTACACCACTGGAAAGCACATCTGCTCACACTCTAGACCATCCTAGTCAACAGGATGTTGACACATAGTTTGATAGTGCATATTTGGAACAGTGGTAATGTCATCTGGGTAGATGTGGAGAGGGTGAATCAAACTGTAGCTCTTGCTGAGTTCAAGAAATTAGAGCAGGCTTTGGCACACAGATTTCTCATAACAAAAGAACAGAATTATAAATAAAGTGAATCATCCTGCAATTTAAAACAAATAGGAAGACTTGCTCCAACAAAGCAGAATTAAACACTGGAAGTCATAATTCCTGGAAGATCTGCTGTAGTTGGACCTTCAGTTTGACTGAAAACCTTTACTCTTCCTTACACAGGAAGAGTAAGGAACTGTGTTACTGTCTCATAATTTCAGTAAGTTGAGTTTTCTAGTTGGTGCAAGTTAGAGAGTATCCAAAGCAGAGCAGCAAAGGTAGTGAAGGGCCTTGAGGGGAAGCTGTGTGAGGAGTGGCCGAGGTCACTTGGTCTGTTCAGCCTGGAGGAGACTGAGGGGAGACCTCACTGCAGTCACAACTTCCTGTGAGAGGAAGAGCAGGGGCAGGCACTGATCACTCTGTAGTGACCTGTGACAGAACCTGAGGGAATGGCCTGAAGTTGTGTCAGGGGACGTTTAGGTTGGATATTAGAGAAAAGTTCTTCACCCAGAGGGTGACTGGGCACTGGAACAGGCTCCCCAGGAAAGCAGTCACAGCACCAATCTGGACAGAGTTTGAGAAGCATTTGGACAATGCTTTTGGGCACACAGTGTGACTCTTGGGGATGGTGCTGTGCAGGGTCAGGGGTTGGTCTTGATGATCCTTCCGACTCAGCATACTCTATGATTCTGTGATAACTCTGAAGTGGCCAGAAAACTGAAAGTCAGGAGTTCTGATGATTGTGGAGCCTGCTGTGGTTTGTTACTCAAGTGTTAAATTTTGCTTTCGTGGCTATTTAAGTGCAGGTGAAAATCCTCTCAAAGGTTGCTAGTACAGCATCTGGCCTGTCCTTGTGGAGCATAATGATGGGCTCTCCTGGAGACTGGATCTCCTGTGCTTTAGCAAGGGCTTTAGCCTCTTTTTTACCTTTTTCTAGTCTGGATGTATCAGGCACAGAGGTGACACATCCAAAGCAGAGAACTCTCTAATCACAGTGTGAATGCTTTGGCCAAAGCAGTAACTGGGTTGCATCCAACAAAGGTGTTGGATAAGTGTGTGTGCTTAAAAGCCATTCCTGAGTCTGCTTTCCACCTTGCAGCAACACTTAGCCAAACAGACTCAACCAGACTGGCTGATGATATTTCCTGAAATATAATAACACTGAGGCATTTGCTCTTTTAGCTTGCATGTACTATTCTCTCCAGAGAAAAAAGCATCAACTTAAGATTACTCTCTCTTAAAAGTGCCAGAGCAAAAATCTTGTGCTTTCCTTCTCTTCAGAGATACTTCAGTGAAGTTTAGTGTTTCAACCCACTATCTGAGCACAAAGCTGGCATGTGGTGAAGTCACAGTTACATTAAATGAAACTAGGGCTCCATAAGGACGTGTGTGATGACCTGAAGACTTTGTTGCTTAGCGCTGCTCCTATCACTGCTTTAAAAATAACTCCTCAAAATTTTTAGCCCAAGCGAGGCTTGAACTTCATTTTTCTCACAAGTAATGTGACTTGAGTTGGTTTTATTTTAGAAGAACATTAAACTTCAATAATTTTTTCTTTTGTTCTGCAAGTTGTTTGAACTATCGTGAGGATGTTTGTGTTTAATGACTTTGGTTGCTTCCTTTGTTAAGTGATTAGTTAAATAACTAGAAGCTGTCAGCAATCCTAATGGAGTTCACGAGAATCCCACAAATAACATAGCACTGTGGGGGGAAGAAAGGGTTTACAAGAGATTAGAACAGACCTTAGTCCTCCCAAGGTCCCTGAGGATGTGTTCTCCTCTGATTCCTGACTGTAACACTTGCAAATCCTTGGGCTCTTGGAGATAATTCCTGAAGTGGCAAGTGTTTACCATATCCTGCATGCAGAGCATCAACACTTTTATGTTGGTAGTGTTGGTTTGGCTTTTTTTTTTTTTTTTTTTTTTTTTTTTTTTTGTAGTAGTAGCTGTTCTTTGTTTGTTTTGTTTTCTTTCAAACTTTATTTTAAACAACTCGTAAAACACTCTTGGTATAGGATCCAGGGGAGCATTGGGGTAAACTTACAGCTACAGTAGAAATAATTTTTTGTTTTCTGCTTACCCTTGCTAAATGGGTGTTTGTAGCTCTCTCAAATAATAAAATATTAATCTTACTGAAGTGAGGTTCCTAAATCTCAGAAGTTTGTTTTATTGGTTTTATACAGGATGTGGGAAAGAAAGAGTTCCCCAAGTGCAACTAAGTGCCCTGGACATGGCTATCCTTGAGATGTGCTCTCCAGTGAGTCCAGCTGAAAATAGGATGTGGTTTTAAAGCCAGCTAATCTGCTGTTCCTTTTATTTGTGCTGAGTGAGGTTTTTATACAAAAATGGATATAGCTGTCTGCTGTGATGGAAGTAAAATTTAGAATGATCTATTCTAATAATAAATTGCATGCTGATAATTTTTCTTACTGCAGTAAAGGCAATTCAGCTGTATCTGATTGGCACTAGTTCAAGATTTTTGATGTTCAGCAGGAGAATATACAGCTGCAAGAAACAAAACAACGCTGAAAAATCTCAAACTGCACATGCTGGGATGGCAACAAGCCCAACTACAAGAGCTCACTCTCACTGCAGCTCGGGCACTGGGGCACACAATGAGTGCTTTTGCTGGGGAAATTGCACAATGAGTTTTGTTTTCATTTACTGCAGAGCCCAAATGTTTCCCTCTGGGTGCAATGTCATGGACTTCCTCGAACCTTATTTAAATGACATGTATGAGTGTGGTTGAAGATTTCGGCTGTCAATTCAGCAACACTCACACAGATCTGCTTTTTTATTGTCCTTATGTTCCTGTTAGACATTATAGGCATTAAACACCAAGGGAAAGGTGAGATGCTGAAAGAGAGTGTATAGAGATTGTTCCTTTCTTGAAGTGAGCTACAAGCAAACTCAACTGAAACTATGAAATATGCAATGCTTTATTTGGAAATAGTTTTCTTCCTTATTAAATCAAAGAGCTGCCCAGGAAGTTATAATTCAGTACAATAAACATAAGTACAGGGAAAATATCTGAATAACCTAAACATATCTTTTCTCTATGAGGTAGATAAATATGAATTCTCTCTTGTGAAGTCAGGCTTAAAAAATGTTACAGGGAGAGTTCAGGAATGGAATTGGTTTATATCAGGAAGTTTTGAGAGAAAACTTAGTTCAGAAATCTTTAAGATCCCTGGATCTTGTCAGTTTTTTCCAAACATTGAAATAAGAGCTGGAGTAATGCTGTGTAGCACAGTGCTACACTGCTGATTCATCTCTGGAGCTCAATCTTTTATTGGGGAAGCACTGAAGAATGCCTTTATGACTACCAAGATTTAAGAAAACACAAATATTCCTCTTAATTTTAAGCACATGGTTAGGTCTTGTTACAAGTTGAAAGCATGCTGAAAGATTTTTCTGATTACTGAAGGCTTCCTAAAATTTTCATATATGGACTCTTCCTCTACATCACCTAAATTAAATTTTCTAATTAGACTCTACGATGAGGCAGTCTATTGTACGAACTTTCTAAAGATAAGGGATTTGTGTCATTTTATATAAATCTTGTGTTTGAAATATTAGTCACACAATCTATCCTAGTCTTCTGCATTACCTTCTGGAGTCAAAGAGACAGAAGTTTCTAGACAATTATTTATTCTGTGGCTAAAATTAGATGCAATGGACTACATCACATTAAAGAATTTTCTCTCCCCCCTAAGAAAAAACCAACACCCTTCTTTCTGAGATCCAGACACGAAGGATGTTGTAGCATTTCTACGAATATTTAAATTTGCCATTTCTATTCTGGTACTGTTTTGTGCTCCTCCCAGAGGCCATTCTGCTTGTACTTAGCAAATACAAATGGACAGAGTCCCTGTCTTTATGATGTGAAAGTGCTGGTGTGCTTTGGAACAGTGGGCAATCAAATCCTCATTTAGCGAGTGTAACTGATTACATGCACTATGTAGCACGAATAAACACTCTGTGTTAATTAACACTCTCTATCAATATTCCACCATTTGAATTTTCACCTGCCACTATCTTCTGAGTTTTTTTAACTTCAAAAACTAATTTTCAGGTGTCCTCTGAAATTCTGTTCTGCTGTGGTGGGTTTGCCCTGGATGGACTCCAGATGCCCAGGAAAACTAACCCAGCCCTCCTCTCCTCAGCTGGTCAGGGGAGAGAAAATATAAGGGAAGGTTTGTGCATCAAGAAAAGGGCAGGGAGGGATCACTCATCTGTTACTGTCATGGCAAAACAGACTTCACTTAGGAAAAAAAATTAATTTCTTGCCAATCAAATCAGAGAAGGACAATAAGAAAGAAACCCAAATCTTAAACCACCTTCTACCCACATTGCCCTTCTTCTCAGGGCACAATTTCACTTCTTGATTATTCCTCCCTCTTCCCCACTAGGGGCACAAGGGGACAGTGAGTGGTGCCAGTCTCTCACATGCCATCACTGCTGCTCCTTCCTCCTCAGGGGGAGGCTCCTCACACCCTTCCCCTGCTCCACAGTGGGGTCAGAGGAGAGGCTGCAGGAGCTGAGCCTGCTTAGTCTGGAGAAGAGTAGAGGGGATCTCATCAGTCCATATAAATATCTCAGAATTCAGTGTCAAGAGGATGGTGCCAGGCTCTTTTTGGTGGTGAACAGTGACAGGATGAGGAGTAATGACCATGAACTAAAACACGAGTAAGCAAGTGGTCCACCTCAGCATGAGGAAGAACTTCCTTACGTTGAAGGTGGAAAAGCACTGGGACAGGCTGCCCAGGGAGGCTCTGAAACCCCCCTCTCTGGAGGCATTCAAAACCCACCTGGCTGAGGTCCTGTGTAATCTGCTCCAGGGGACCCTGCCTTGGCAGAGAGCTTGGACTGGATGATCTCCAGAGCTCCCTTCCAACTCCAACTATTCTCTGATTCTGTGATCATGTGTTTCAAACAATTCTCTGTACTCTGCCAGTGAGCTGATATTGCAAAATTGCCATTTTCTGGCAGAGACCTATTATTTGGATTCCTTAGAGGAACAGAACATCAGCTAAAATGTACTGCCAGAAAAAGGTTGGAAATGCTGAGGTTTTTGATCACTGGGGAAAAAAGATTTAAAAACATCTTGCACTGCAAATATTATCTATAAAGAGAAATACATCTAACAATATTGAACCATAAAGGGCATTTCTCCATTTAGAAGTCACATTAGTTTGATATAAATGAAGTAAAAAAAATTATGTCAGAATAAAAATTATATCAACATGGTCTGTCCCCTTGCAAAGATACACAAGTACAATGAGAATTAAGCTCATGTCCACTTTACTCTTTATTGATGTCTTTGCCACAGATAGATATTGATAACTCTGCTGAGAAGTTAACTTTCCACTGGGGTCATGGCATAGTGTTGTGGTTAGAGCTCATTCTTCGTTGATTTTTCCACTACCAGGCAGCTGTTTTGAATAGTGCATTAATTATTGTGAAGGCAGAATGTTTGCTATACAGGATTTCCTTGGATTCATACTGGGAGTTTCCCTGAGCCCCACAGTTTCCAGGTTGGGAGGTCCATGTGGGAACTCACTGAATGTGGGAGGGTCTGATCATCCCATGGAGAAACAGAGGATACCTGTTCAAGCAGGGCACAGGAATGTGTCTCTTAGGCTTACTAACTTGCCTTTTGGTGTCATTTAATTTTCCTCTGTTGACTGTACAAGGATTTTAGCTCCCTTATACTGGTTGAAATTCCTGGGTGGGCCATTTGACTCCTTGAAATTGAATGTGCCTTTCCACTTCCACAAAAATATCTCATCAGCTGTAGTTCTTTGTAAAAAGTCTGTGATGAACAACCCTTGGCTGACCTCACCTATTCTGGAAATTGGTGGCTTGAGCTAACTTCTGTGATCTTGTCTACATTTGAAGAACAAGAAGCAACAGCATGGAAGACCTCTCTCTTTTCCATCTTTAAAGCATGGAAGATAAATATCTTTAAATATATTGGGCTCATGATTCATATAAGGCTAAGGCCTTTCTGCAGTAATGCCTCTGTTTAGCTTATCAGAAAGAAGCAATAAGTTTATTGCTCACAAGAATCTCAATGGGAAGCAAAAATCAGGTACTAAAAGATGTTTTGGATCTAGTGGAGTTAATTTTAATGAGTGTTAACAATTGTGCAATTGCTCTGTACCAACAAAAGTGATAAAAAGAGACAATTTTTTAGCAACCAAGATTTGGAAGAAAGCACTGAGAAAAAGGGTGAATTTTTCGATTTCTTGAAATCTTACAGACACCTTCCTGAAAGATTTATGAGTCAAACATAAGTTATTAGTTCAATATAATTCTGTGGCCTGAGTGGCCTTGAAGATATCAATCTGTGAATCAGCCAGTGAAAATCTATGGTGTGTAAAGGGCAGAGTATCCGACAACACGACCACGATGTCTCTTCTGTCCCTACAGGCCCCAGGCAGGTGAAAACATCTGTATTGGCTCACTCCAGAGCTCACTGTTGTAGCACTGCTCAAGAATCTCACTGCTAACCACCCTCTTTGTTCTGCTTTTTTGTGCATATAAGTAGATTTGGGACCTAGACATTCAGTCATGAGCACAGAGGGTGCGGGGTGTCACCAAGCAAGCCATCATTGTGACATTTTCAAGCTGCTGGCTGACTGCAAAGTGATATGTAAGCATATACATGAAGCATATGGGGAGGCAGGAGACATATATCAGATAGCAGCTGGCATATCAGGTCCAGGGCAGCTTCTACTGGAAAAAGAAAATAGACTGCAATTCCAGGCAGAGTGTCTTAACTCTTCTCTCCTTGCCTCTGAAGATTTTAATTTCTTATATTTGTATAATTCAAATAATTTATGTCCAAAGTTAGTAATTTTGCTGTATTTTTATTCTGTTCTTAATGCACCAAATCACAGCTTGTTTTCTGCTATCTCCCTGTAAAAGTGGGACAAACCTGTTGGATTTGCACTCAGTACTCTAAGCTCAAAAGAGTAGTGTAACTTCAGATTTATCACTGTGCAACCAAGAGTGATATTAGGTGTTAAATTTAATATCACCCATCCCTGTGTGAAAGAGAGGGCCAAGTTCTCTGCTAATGTAAAGCAATAGGGACTCACTTGCAAATAAAAGATATTCTGACCTGGTTTTCAGAATACTTAGGAACTACCCAGAGAGAACAATTGAGTAGGAAGATATATTGTTTTCTACTTTATTCCGTGATTTCAGTACAACTACTTTTCTCAGCTTGAGCCCAAGTCATCAAAGTTTCTCACTGTAGAATAGTTCACTACAGGATTTCTCTGCTACCCTGCTGTGGATGATGCCATGAGCTCTCTTTGCACCTGCATTTACAGCTCCTAAACAGATTGTTGTCCCCTGGAAATCATGAAATATTTGTCCTTGCAGTGTAACCTCTTCTTCCCTGGTGTGACGAAATGTGCTCTACCAAAAATAACCTGCTTGTTGTTGCTTTCCCAAAATGCTTTTGGAAGGATGTGGTGTTACCATCAAAGGTTGTGCTGACAAAACAAATGGCAAACAAGGGGGTCAGGGAGGGTTTGGTGCCTGAAAGTGAGAAGTAGGAGATTTAGTGGAAGGTAACAAGATAAAAAAATAGTAGTAGTTGAAGTATTTTAGCATGTGATATTGTTGTAAACTGATTAAGAAGAAGATGCAAAGGGGAAGAAACTGGAGTGGAGAAGAAATTCTCCTTTTAGAAACAGGCAAAGGAGGAATAGAGAGAGACTGAGACTATTCTGTTCTGTGTTGGAGTGTAATAGAGTACACCAAGCTGCCTCTAAATAAGGTGATCTGTCTGTCTCTGTCCTTCAGCATTCAGGAACCAGGGTAGGTGTGCCAATACCGTGTGGAATTCTGGAAAGGAAAGCAGCTCTGGCAGAGCTCTGCACTCCTATGGTTGTATTGCTGCTGGACACAGCTCTACTGAATAAACCAGCTTTTCATGGCACACCCTCCCCATGGAAAGCTTGTCCTATGTGCTCTGTAAAAGGGTGATCAGGAGGTTCGGACCAGTCATCCTCCTGAGCAGAGTTCAAGGACATGAACCACAAAGGCATCCATCCTCTTGTTTAATGTAATCAGAAAGCCAGTTTTGTGTTGGAGCCAAATTTATGGATAGTCATGCACAGAGCCAACTGCTCAGTGCCTCAAATGCTTCTCAGCAGTGAGAACTGGAGTCCTTCTTCCCCTGTCTGACTCCAAGGAATGCAAAATATACTTCTTTTCTCCCCTCCTCCTTCTTGTTTATAACTTGTGTAGTTCATATTCTGTGTCTGCTCTGTCTTGAAAATGGTTGTCACCTCAATTTTCAACACTGTCAGAAATGTTTATCTCATTAGAAGGGCTGGAAAAGCAGCGCAATAAAGTAAAATTAAATCACTAAAGTAGCTTGGATATTAGTAACAAAGGAGGAAAACAAAGCAACAAGAATGACTGAGGAGGTTTTACAGCTTGCCAATGCTTAACACTATAGCTACTCTTCAAAACAGCCCTTATTTCTTTTTCATGTTTGCTTTTAATACCTACTCCATTTTTTGACACCAGATTTCTCCAAACAATGTATTAATGTTTCTTCCTTTTATGCTTTATGAAGTCCTCTGGACTCTATGGGTTTTCTAATGTCTGAACACTATTTATGAGGCATCTCTTTTCAAATCTGAGGGCACCTGTCCCCAGATTTCCTGTTTGAATTATATGGTGTGCAATTCCACTGATGCTTCTGGAAGGAACTTATATCAAAACGGGTCCATATGCCACAGAATGGGGCTGCAGACTCTGGAAACAAATGGTACCCCCTTGGAAAACTCCTTGTATTATAGTGCAGTTGATGATTTGCCAGTAGACTTGAAAGATCTGTGTGCATTTCATCAGAAAGGGAATATATCCTTGAGACACAATGAAGAAAAAGATGGAGACCAATGCTGATGAACTCTCACTGAAAGCCTTTCGACATAAAGGAGGGCTCCAAACCAGCAATATCAGTGATGGATCCTAGTATTCATTTTCCAGACTAGTGCTGGTGGATGTTTTCACTAGAAAAGGGCTGCTTGGTTGATGTCTGGGCAGGTATTTTATTACTCCTTTATGCAGAGGAACCTGCTATAGTTTCTCATATATAGATATGCCATTGCTTATCTAGGTGTATCAGTAAAAACTGTCCTGGCAAAAAGCTTGAGTCATAATTTGCCTTTTGAGATGTCTTTTACTACTCCTTTCTCTTCTATGATGAATATTTTTCATAATTTTAAAACTCATGTGTCTAGATAATTCTATACCAAACATGGAAATTCCTGTCATTGTAAATATTCCTGTAAATATTCCTGTCTGTGCAGAAATATCTGAAGGCAAAAGAAATGAATAACAAGATCCCAAATAACTGAAAACTTTGAGGTGAAGGTTAGGCAGAAATTCATCATCTTATCTTTGAGATTTGCTGATACACTAGTCAGTTAGGATAAATGTGGAAACAAAGTGAGTGTAATTACACACTTAATGCATGCAAAAAGCAGTGGTGTTTGCACATCAGCAACCCAACAACTTCTCCTACTTTTCAGCATGTGTAGGTCCAGCACACCACGTTCACAGTGGGACCAATCCCAGTTCTGGGACTCTTGTTCTCCCTTGTGGTGCCATAATCTGGAGGCCAGAAGAGAAGCCAGCCTCTCTCAGCATGTTTCACACAGCTCAACCCCTCTGAGTGCTGGGGACTGATGTAATCTGCCCACTTGTGTCTCGTGTGACCGGCTGCAAAGTGGTCATGTCTTCAGTCACACATTTGCACTGTGCTGGCTTAGACCATGCTAAAACCATTAAAGTTTACAGAAGCTAAAGAGTCTGTGCCCCTTAACACTGCAGAATATGCAGCCACTTGATACAGAACAGTGTTAAATGTCTGGTCAGAAAGGAAATGTTTCTAAACAAAACATCCCAAAATGACAGAAGTTTCATTTATGCCTCTTCTGGACTCTCTGATGTGTTGTCCACTTGGTGAGGCAAGCTGAGTGCTTGCTGCTTGCTTTCAGGTTGTGCTTGGAAATGAGAGACCATCTCTCAGCTTCTTCCTGTTTAAAAACAGCAGATCTTTCCTTCCAGTTCTGTTTTCGGAGTTGAACCATGAAAAGCAAATGTTTAGGAGCACTCTCATAGGTAAACCAGATGGGTCACTCTAAAGAGCTGTGCTTTCTCTTAAGGTACCTGAAATGGTAATGAAATCACCTGGCAGTTTTCTTCCCTGTATTCAGCACATTTATTCTCCTGAGATTTTGTGGCCTCTCCTCATTTCAGATAAAAAGGCTTTTCACCTTCTATTCACTCATCTACCAGGGGCTGTTAGTTATTGAGGCCTGGCTCTGTGCTGGATGCTGTTAATGGTTCCGTATGAATGTAACACATAAATACTGAGTAATATACATGGGTATAAGTTATTTTATTCCTCACTCACAGCCCCACCACTTCCTTTAAAAGAAGTTGAGGGGTTTTGCTTAATTGAGGGTTTGTTTTTCATCTTCATGAAACCTTGGAAATCTGTCACCTCATCAGTTTCTTATTCCCCAACTATCAAATACTATTTGCAATTTTCTGATATTTTAATTGTTTCAACTAGTACACTTAAGATTTGAATGCTCCCAGCTGAGGGTCTGACCCTGTGTATCCTGACCAAATCTCATTTTTTCCAGAGCTATCATTTATTGTGCCGATCCAGAATCAAGCCCAGGAAAAGCATGGATAAATAACAACAGACCCTTCCTTTCTTTAGATTCTAATGCTGTGTTTACCAACAATGATTTCTGTGTACTTGCAATGCTTAAATGTTACACCTTTAGACTTCTTCATACGAAGCCCCTGGTTGTTTTCTCTGCCTTCACTGATCTCACTCACCATCTGCCCATGCACAGTGATATATTAAATCCTGCTGAAACCTGTGTAAGTCACATCCACTCCCACGAATTTCCAAGGATGCTGTATTATACCTTCGAAGACATGCTTTATGTTATTTTCAAGTGATTTACTCTGAAAGTTCCATGCCTGATAAATGTCTCCACTTTCCTAGTAAAACATTTCTGCAACTTCTGCGAACAACTCAGAAAGCTGCCTCTTACAGTAAAGTTAGTCAAACGAACTTATAATAAATGTTTTGTCCTCTGTGATCCAATTTTGAAAGTCAGAGTTATCTGGCATTATTGTCCAGCTGGGTCTTACCCCTCTCTTGACATTTAGCATGAAGGGAAGGGGTTTGAGCACTTAATACAGCCTCCAGGGAATGGTGACTCTTCCAGGAGCTGTGTTTATTCCCATCAGGTCAGCAAAGAAGAGGTGTGACTCAAACACTGAGTTTTGGGCCCCTCACTACAAGGAGGACATTCAGGTGTTGGAGCAGGTCCAAAGAAGGGCAGTGAAGCTGAGGAAGGGTCTGGATATTGATGGATTTACCAACCATGTTGATTCATTTTATGACTAAGGGAAAGCAAGAGGTGTTTGCAAACCATGATTCATCTAGTCCTTTTGAAAGATGTAATTTAGACTGTGACAAAACACCACAGAGAAATTCCTATTTCTGTCCACTGTCTCTAAGGGGAATCTAGAAAACCTCAGATATGGATGCTAACCCTGAAGACTTTACAAGTTAGATGGTGTGCATCTCATCTGTGATGAGACTCTTATCATCTGTGTTGATATTGCTCGTTGTTTTTGGCAATAGATGTAATAATGTAAACTGAATCTGCATTAGGTGCTGCAGTAGGTGGTGTGAATCTGGTCTGGAAATATTAGCTAGGATTTGCAAGTATATATATACAAATATATCAGTCACAATAAAACCACTGTGAATGGCACACAACAATAAAAAAGGGATTTTACTGCATTGGGTGCCTTTGAATAGCCTAAACTTCAGTTCTTTATTCAGCTCAGTTTTACTAATGTGTCTGGACTAGATTTTTGGTTTGTTACCCCCCTCAAGTAGCGTGTCACCATTATCTCTGTAAAACGAGACAAGGGGAGTCTGGCACGGCTGGACAAATTATTTTGTACATCCAGGAAGGAGGAAATGACTGGGTTCATCATTGGTGGGACAATACTAGGAAACTACTTGTGTTCTTTAATAAGAAAATGCATTTTACCAGGCCTCAGAAAAAAAATGAGATGCTGCTTTGTGCACTTTGTATCAGCTTAGCAGCAAAGCAAAGAAGCAGGAGAAGTGGGGTCCAGCAGACTTGCAGGCAGGCAGTGAGAAACACTGAACAGCCAAACCTCACAGGGCATTTTCCTGTTCCTGTCCTCTATCCTCAGTTGTGAAAAAAAAAGCATAAAAGAGGGAAAGGGAAGCACAGGGACTTTGTGAGACAGCAAAAGAAAAAGAAGGGAGAGAAGGAGGCATGTATGATGAAACTGATATCCAGTGGATATCAACTGAGAGAAAAAGTAGTGTTTCAGTGATTCCATCTTCAAAAATAATAATATTTTGCCTGTTATTCTGCAAGTGTATCACCCAAATCTTTTAACATTTTCATTAATAACCTTCCTAGTGCAATGGAATCTGTGTTTATTAAAAGTGTAGAGGCACTTGCAAAGATACCAGAAAAGAAAATAAGAACTCAAACTAATCCTGGTATGTTGGTGACTTGATTGGGAGAAAAATTTCTAATGACATAACATAAAAAGAGAAAGAATGAGATGCCAGAATGAGAAAGGAAAAATTAGGAGCACAAAGACAAGGTGAAGAATAAGTAATAGTTCTTCAGACAGATGAAGAGTTACAACAATTGAACAAACCACGTTGTGTTCATGATGTCATGGGAAAAGCAAACATAAAAGCAGAAGTATCACCCATAAAATACGGAAAGTTATCAGCACATTGACAAAGCTCCACATGAACTGCAATGCAAAGCTTTCTACACCACACCATAGAAAACATATGAACAATTGAAAACTTCAGAGGAGATTGAGTGAATGATCATTACCTTAATAAACATGACCTGTAATAAAATGTTGGTAGAAAAAAATTGGTGGTTTAAACCCTTGGCCTAAAGAAAAGACACCTGAATGCAGAAAAGATCACAAATATACAAAATGATAGAAAGATGATGTTTTTCATGATTGCAGAGCCAAGACAAGAAGTAAAAGAAGCAAAATGCTGTAAAGGTAGCCTTCTATCAGTCAGTGTTAATGGAGAAGAAAAGGGCTCCTCAGTTCACTGCTTCCATAGGTGCTTCCATACCTGAGTTCTCTTCTAAATATTTTATTGCCTTGGCTTATATTGAGCAAAGGCAATAAAATAACATTTATGTTGTACCCCAACATCTGGAATGCTAGAGAGGAAAAAAGATAATAATAGGAAAAATCACAACATGAGGAGGAAACCCAAGTAGTCTTAGATCAACACAGAGAAAATATTATTTTGAGCATGCATATTTTTTAAATTTCATGTTTGTTTAAAAGAAATGATTTCTCTCAGCTGCCCAGTTGAAGGTTTAAAAACAACCCAAAAGATTTATTCGCATACTTGGTAGTACCAAAAAGAATTAATTAATTCCCCTTGGTTGATTAATTTGGTTTAATGGACTTTAGCACTGGAAGGCAGGGTGGCATATTAGATTGGATTCTCCAGATATGTTTCAAGTCATATAATGATGATAACACAAATCATCTGTTTCTTTTTGAGTAGTCATAAAGAGGATTTTAAAGCCTTAATTTAAAGTGGGCGTTTGCCTTTCCAGGCTGCAGCTTGGATTAGTTTATTCTGGAGTTTGAGGGGGTGGAACTGGGAACACTCACAAACTGTGTTCAGAATTAAAGCCTGTCTCTGGAAGGTGAGGAATGTGATATTAGCATATATTTTGAAAAATCTCTTGATGTCATCAGGAGCTCTGGGATTTTTTATTTGCATTGAGAAGAAAACACAATGCAACTGAAGTAGAAAGTATTTTTCCCTGGAAAAAACTCTGATTATCTTAGGCCTTGGTATTTAAAAGCACATCATAATATTTTCCTGCCCTTTTTTCCAGTGCCAGCTGTCTTATCTCTGAATAATTCTGCAGTATAACATATTCCAAATTATGATTATTGTTATTATTGTTATTGTTGTTGTTAGTATTGCTATTTTCCCCTTCTCTTCTTTGTACTTGAAGACCTTATTTTCATCATAGTGAGGCCCAAACACAAAGACCCCGAAGCTAAAACACAAAAACAGCAGCTGGAATAATTTCCATGGGAAAGGAAAGGAAGGGGTCAGGATGATGTCCTGGGATCCCTAACACTTGCACTGGCTTCTTCCTCTCCTCTCAGATTCCACTGAGAGGAGCTTTGCAATCACCAAGGCAGGAAAGGAGAGTTTGGCAGCCACTGCTTTGCTCCTGATTTCCAGGAAGAGCAAGAGGAAGGACAGAGCAACACCTGGATAAAGAGCAAGACAGGCAGCCAAAAATATCCTTACCATTTTGTCATCCCAATTTCTTCCCTATGCAGCTCTGGGATCCCAGACTGTATGAGGGCCAAAACTCCAGGGTGAGAAGATGGGCAGTCCTCCTCCCTTCCTAGGGATATCCTGGGCATCCTGCACAGACAAATCCCTGTCCATGTAGGACAACAGCCCACTACTGATGGAGCCCCATACAGTAATCTGCTGGAATATATCCAAAGGGATATATCACAGTATCTCTGTTTTCTCTTTGCTGTTTAAATATTTCCCTTCAGAAAGAGATAATGGCTTGAAGAATGTAGAACTGTGTTTCCGTTTTGGAAAACGACAACTTTTTCCTTTTTTTTTTTTTTTTTTTTCCAGCTTTGGTCTTGTTCATTACTTCTCTCCATTGCCCATCATAGCTGTTTACACCTTTCACCCTGCTCCACTTCTTGTTTTCCTGATTTCTTACTTTCAAGAAAAATGTAAGAACTCCTTGCATTCACTCGAGCCTCCTTACTTCTTGTTTAAAGTCTCTCAAACTCCCCAGAGCCTTTTTTTTCACATTAGAACACAAACAAAAGGTTTAGCATCCTTCCCCTATCTTTGAGCCAAGGCATCCTGAAAGAGGAAGACTCAGATAAACATCTATTCATCTCCACAACTCCCAGATGCAGCTCAAACAGTCTCCTTTATGGATTAAAGATAAGACACTATCTGTAAGCAGCATTAAGAGCAAGAGCTCTGGTCACCAGCAAGGGAAAAGAGATTGCTCCAGCCCTGAGCTTCTGTCACAGACTGACATCTCCTGAGCCAGAGCTGCGCTGGGAGAAGCACGTCCCTCTGACACTGTGTTGTAGTGTAAGATACTCTTCACAGCCCAAATGCAAGAAACAGAAAATAAACTCATCTCTGTATTATATGAGAGACTTTCAGGCAGCCTGGGATGCATATCTAAGTAGGTGGGTGACTCACCACAAAGTCTTGTGAAGGGAGATTTCAGTTCTTATGTCCATGGAGCTGAGTCAGCCCTCCATAAACACAGTGGAGGAAGAGGAGGAGAAACATTGAACGCCACAAGCCATGGTCTCAAGGAGTCCTGTTACAGCAAGGGAAATACGTTCCAACAAAAACCTGCCTCTGACACCCTCCTTTTCCTCTTTGCCTTGCTTGGGAGAATTTTCTGTCACAACTCTTCAGTGCCACACCACTCTGCTCTTGGTATTCCTGATTGGGAGGGAAGGATATCCCCAGTGCCAGGGGCAGATGTTTGTGCTGCTTCACCAAAGCACTGCAAATCTGTGCTTTGGGACACTGTGTGTTTATTGGGGCTAAAGAACCTTCAAAGATGCAGAAAATGGAAGTCCAGGGAGGAATGTTGATATAAATGTCCCACTGGAGGACTAAAGGAGAGGTCCTGGATTCTGAATGCCATTCAGCTTCTTTGCTTTCTTGTGAAATAAAAAAGAAAAAAAAGAAAAAAGAAAAAGGAGAAAGAAAAAAAAGGGAGAAAAGTTATTCCTGAGGAGGAAACCCTACCAAATGACCAGGACACAGGGGTGGGATGAGGAAAATGTTCTTCTGAGAGCAGAGGGAAGTACATAAGCTGGTGTTTTTTGTGGTATGAAAGCTGACAGTGAAATTTCAACATTGAATTCCCTCTTCATAAAGTTGTTTCATGTAAGGTTGCCTCTCTTATTACTGTCAGAGGTCAAATCCTGAGCAGTTAGAAGAAATATGTTATTTTAAAGCCTTTTATATTTCTAGGCAGGCTGGTAAGGCAGGACTGGCTTACCCACAGAAGAGTCAGTGAAGTGCAAGCTCTTTCACGCCTAGGAAATGGGTCGGGTCGGGTGGAATCCAGCACTGCTGGTGCCTGGCAGCTGATGGCAGCTGATGGCCAGTCTCTGTGCAATGACTCCTTGCTCTGACTGCTCTGTGGCTGAATTAAAGTTGGCAGTTTCAGTCAGCAGAAGGAACAAAGAGGTCAGGTTGGAGAAGGTTGTGTTGTCTGTGACTCTGGATCTCTGATACTTACCTGAGCAATTGGCCCCTGGTTCCAGTCTGTGCTGCTGGCCTCTGGTTCAAAAGACACAACATAGGTACCATAAAAGCAGAGAGCAGCCACTGCCAGCAAGAATCTTAGCCTCATTCTTGCCTCACTAAATGGGCACAAATCCTTTAACCCCCCCCTTTGAACATTCTGCTTCAGGTGACTGTTCTGGAAGCCACATGTGGCTTGGTTTTAGCTACCATTTCATGAAATATAAGAATGATTTTTGATACATGATAGCAAAATGCTTAGATTTTGAAGGTAAGCCTCATCCATAGAAGGCACCTTACAAAGTTATCACATAATTTCACCCCCTGGGCTCAGCTGGAGTATTAGCTGAGAATGGATTCACTTTATACTGAGTCAATCTGCAAATTCTCTGAGCAAACAAAGCTGCTGCAGCATTTACATTATAATTGTGTTTTTCTACAAGGTATTCAGGACTTTCAGATACAAGAAGGAAAGAGCAGAACCTAATGTTTCTCCTTTAAACTGCAAAGGTCCTTCTGTTCTCAATTCATTTTTTGTGTCAATTAAAGGCAATTTGCTTCACCAGCTCACTTGTGGAACCATTTATTCAGGACAAAACAATAACACAAAGCACTGAGTAAAAGGCAGCTGAAATGATTCTCACACTCCCTCCCTACTAGCAAGGATATTGGCTTCCGATCCACATTCCAAACTTGGATATCTTGCACACAGTATTAACATTCTGGCTTTTATGGTGCAGAAGTGATTTTTAAAAAAGATTTTTATTAAATTTCTGTGAGTTTTTCTTCTTTAAAACATGATGAATCAGATTACTTCAGAATTTATTTTAACATGTTTATTTAAATCAATGTTGACTCTTAGATTCCTGTTTGAATGCACAAGTCATGGTTTGTTTGACCTTTTTAATCAATATGCCACTTTGTTCATTATTGCTCTCTTTTCCAAAATAACTGCCAAGTCATCCTGTGAACTCGTTACTTGACCATGTGTTTGTTCATTTAGGGATGAAGGAAGTGGGAAAAGCGAAAACAGTCTCACAGTCTTCCCTGCTAACATCCAGTCTCAAATATTTGTTTTGCTATAAAGTAAATCAAGCATGAAAGGACAAAATTGTTTAAAATTAGTAGCAAAACCCTCAAAAGTCTTAAAAAAATTAAACCCAATACTTTCCACTGGAAACTGCAGAAAACAGGAAAGTGTCCAGCAGTGTGTCACACTCTAGAGCAGCCCTTGCATCCATGAAATGAAAACAAAGCAAACCCTTCATCAACGGCAAGCCAGACTGCAGAAAATTCCTGCTCCACAGAGTTATGTTAGTCTTTCTTTTTGCACTGTGGATACCCTGAGAGAAATTATTCCATGAATTAATATTTGAGGAAGCAAGAAAAAAAGGCAAGAGAGGTTAAAACAAGAAAATAACCTGCACAAGCTGAGAAAATGTACCTTAATGGCAAACCAAATGTTATTCAAATAACTATATTTGTCTTCTCTGTGAGGTGGCAACTCTGGGCTCTTGGTGACTTCACAACTCAGATGTTACCTTGTGTCATGGGAAGCAGATGCTCTGCCTCTGGAACTACCCAGGATCTTGTGACTGTCCCAGAGGTGCACATCCAGCCAACTCATGCTGCAGAGCTTTGACTCTTCATAGAGGAGCTGCTGTTGGGCAAAGTCAAGGAAAAAAACCCTTGAGAAGCAAACCTTCAACTTTTACAAATACGATTCCTTTCAAGGTGTTGCAACACATTCTACCTTCTCATTCTGAGCACTTTTTAATGAAGATCTGGCCCCTGTTCACATTAATGCTCCTACTGATCAGAGCCCTTCTGCAGCCCAGGAACCACTGGCAGCAGAGAAATGCTTAAGGGGTGGGGACTTCAAGAAATAAAAGAAAGACTTTGAATCCTTTATTCAGGAGTAGCCTGTACTTCCATCTGAGGCAGATATGCTTGTTCCTGATAACACATTTCTGACCAGATTTACCTCGTGCTTGTAGAAAAAGGGAAAAACAGACACATGGGAAGCCATCCTCTCTTGAAAAGATATCATTTCAGGGATGATTAAGTTCCCAAATCAAAGATACATGTTCCAACTGAGGCCTGTTCAGAGAACATGCTCCAATGCCTGACAAAATCCAAGGAGGAACAGGATTACTAAATCAGAAGTGATAAAAAATGATAATCATCATAAAATCCTAACACCAAGACCCATTTTCATAGACTCCCAGTGGAAATATTCTGATAGATTTTGATAGAACTGGATTGTTAATATTTATGAAGCCAGGCAAGACTTCCAGATGGAAGCTGCTCTATAAGCAGAAAGCTTTTCTATTAATATTTATTAATCTGAAAGTGCTTATTTAGTTTTTAGACAATTTTTCCTCTGTCCTTTTCCTAAGCAAACTAACATTAAATCTGTGGGATCTGTGAGTTCTTAGCTTCCCACTGCTGTCTGTGATGTAAATTGCACTTCAAAGAAAAATGGAAAGAAACACAGAAAAAGTTCATAAAGTCACAATGTGAAGGCTCAAGAGCTGTTTGTAGAGAGCATTCCTGTTTGTAGAGAGCATACCAAACGTTTGGACCCCACACTCAGCAACATAAACAAAGTCTTCATACCTGCTCCTGTGGCCTTTATGAAGTACAAAGTCCCAGGGAGAGGTTTGTGCCCCCAGGAGGTTCTTAACAAGGTCATGGATATTTTGGGTGTGTTTGATGGGTGTTCCCAGCTGGTGTTTCAGGGTGCCAAAGATGATCATTACCTTCCTGTCTGAGTGATGTGGTGATGCCTCAGTGGTGCTGGCACTCAGGGCCATTATGTGGGGGCCGTGACTATGTCTACACTGCAGCTTGGGTAGTCTTTGTCTCCTGGTTCTGTCTCTGCCCATGTCGGGATGTCTTTCTAGAGGAATCCAGGGAATTAAACATGGAATTTTGTCACTGTGTCCAGCTGGGAGATGGCCAGCAAGGGGTGCATCCAGCAGCCAGGATTTCAGAACTGTCACAGCCAGTGGTGCTCAGTTCACTTATTCGAGGGTCTCAATTGTGGTACTAAGTTAGAAAAAAACAAGCCTGACAAAAATCTTTTGTGTTAAGCAGAAGGATGAAAAGAACCAAAATTTGTGTAGGCAAGTTAAAGTTTCCTCTTCTTCATCAGACCTAAACCCAAGGAATAGAAGGAATCAATGAAATGTGCTACCCATAATCTCACAGATTTGAGAGAAATCACCCTTAAGTGCAACTCACAGAAGGCTCTTTCTAAAATAAAGTTAAACAAAGGGAGACAAAAACTGTACTTTCATACAAAATATTGTTTTGTAAATGGCCAATGGGTCCAAATCAATTTTTTTTTTGTGAAAAAGAAACACAGAATATTGTTAGTTCTCTTTTAATCTGTCAATCATATATCTTTTAATAAGACATTAGGCTTGAAAAAAAATATTTGCATGATTGTAGGGAAAAATAAGCTGACAGTTTATTTCTCCATTGGCATGAATATGCTTCTGATTGTACACCAATATTTTCAATAATTGCCCTTGCTTATCCAGGAATCAAGATTCTGAATTTTTGCTAATACAGTTAAAATCATATTCTCCCATGAAAACAAAATAAAACAAAACAAATATTTTTCCCCTTCAATGAAATATACATATTAAAATAAATAATTTCAAAGCAAAACAGAACAAGGAAAAATCCCTTCATGCACTGAGTCTTCAAGTTAGCACAATATTATCAGAGACATGAAGAAGCCACTAGCAATTTCCAGCTCTTGACATATAACCCTTTGAACCATATAATCATAAAATGGCTTGGGTTGGAAGAGACCTTGTATTTCATCTAGTTCTTACCCCCTGCCATGGGCAAGGACATCTTTCACTGGACCAGGTTGCTTGGAGCCCCATCCAGCCTGGCCTTGAACACTGCCAGGGATGGGGCAGCCACAGCTTCTCTGGGCAACACATTCCAATGCCTCATCACTCAGTAAAGAATAACTTCCTGACATCTAAACTAACCCTGCCTCCAGAATGATATGATCTGCAGATTTATTCTTCACTCCATCATCCATGTTCTTCATAACTCAGGCTATGAGAATCCTGGGGAACCTCACACAGTGTATTCTTCTCTTTAAAAAAAATATTGATACTTGCTTTGTGGTACAAAATTATTTCAATGTACAAATTTTCTAAAATTTTAGTGACAATTCATTAAAGGATTACTAATGTAAATGTATTAGACATGCCACTTCTCTCCTATTTGATGCAATACTTCTCTCCTGTTTGTCTTGCATGGACAGCCCAATACCTGTATTCTTTTAATAGGTTGTTGAACCTAATCTTACCAGTTCCGTAATTAATGTTGGAGTTCAATAACTCTCTTACTAAACTGCAATTTTTTTTGTTCATTCAACAATGTAGTGTACTTACTGTCATGCTTAGCAGCTTTTGAAATTATGATAGTCTTCAATGAATAAAATGGTTTTCAAATTATGAATTTCCCAACTTCAGTTATCCAGAGAGCTAGAAGAATAATGACTCTTTTCTGCTTCTTTATCACCTCTGATTCTTAGATCCTTCTGTTCTTACTAGCAGCTTTGTCACCTCCTCCAAGGGTTTTTCCTCCTGGGTGTATGTTCTCTTATGATGAAACAATCCTTAAAACGACTCTGTCAAGTGCAGGTAAGTTCTAGTTCAAAATGAAAAGGCATCTCTCATTTTTACTCTAGGATAGTGTGTGTCCCTCATAGCAAAGATCCTTACACTTCAGCCCCTGCCTATCTCTTTAATCTCCACTTGTATCTTCCCCAGGCACTTTCCTTCTAGCCATGATTATCCCCTGAGCAAGTTCCATGCTTCACACTCAATTTTTTATGAGGCATCTCCCAGTGCATACAATACTCTTACAGAGAATTTGGGTCTGAGGCATCTTGTCCTCCTTGCATGTGCCTTGGTCCTTGTTATCTAAGATTTTCAAGGTGGGAACTGCTCATTCTGATTTCCAGAAAATGTAATTAATTGTCCTGATAATACTGTTTGCAGGAAAATATTAAATTAACTCAGTGATGATGATATACATTCCATTATACTCTTTAGATGTTGGGAATAGAGACCATGGAATCACTAAAAGCAGATCTTTAATCTCTAATATAATTATGGCCAAGACTTCAGCTTGTTCTGAAGAAGTTTGGTTTTCTACTTATTTAAAGAAATTCAAAAGGTACTTGAGAGAGCAAGACTTCCAAACTGCTTTCAGATTATGGTCAACTGGTCCATTCAGTAGCATAAAATACTTATATTCAGGTAGAAAATCTGTGAACTCAGAAAATGAATCTTCATTCAGTGTTCTTCACACATGCCAACACATGCATATTTGCTCACTGCAAAAAGCCTTTGCACCACAGCTGGATGTTTGGTCTATCACACATATGGGCGGGAAGCAATCTTCAACTCATGCCGCTTCTGCAGAGAATGCTTTTTCTTAGTGTGCTCTCCTTTTGTAACTGGAAAACAGCCGCTCACTGAAGCTGTGGCCCTGAGAGAAGTGGACACCTCAGGGTTTCAGGGTTTCACAGCTTCTCTGTGCTCTTCTTGTGCTGCTCTACTAATTTTGAGAGGTACTGCCTCAATGAAACAAAACTCCAAGCCAGTGGAGGGGTTGAAAGGAGCTGTGCAGTTACTGGTGTGGAACACCGAGCACTTCCGCAGGATTATTCCCAGAGATACCGCAGGGGCAGCTGTGTGGACTATTGGAATGAGACAGCTGTGTCTCACAGAAAAAGTGCTTCAGGCCCTCACAATAAGGATCTTTTCCCCCCACAGACTGCAAAGGGGTTGTATCAGACTTTGTCTGAATTATGTGTAAGAAGAGCTGTTTCACAGGACATATGGCTTTGCCTGTGAATCCTTAGTTACATTTTCTCATACTCTGTTTGTTGCATGATGTGGTAGACATGCTTTGACTGCCTCAAAGCAGCATTCTCCCCCAGCTTATCTCACACCTGCTCTGTGTAGCTGCAAATCTCTATTCAGACACAGGCTCAAGCATATCTTAGGGTGAGCCAGCATTGAGGTAAGAGTGTGAACACAGAAGTAAAACCTCTGTCTTTTCTTTTTGCTCTGTGCTTACCACCATATAGCTCATTAGCTTTTGCAATTTGTGGATATTTACAAAGCCAATGGGGTAGTCTCCAGACAGAACTTCCTAGAATATGCCATGAGGGCATCAATGGCATGAGGGCACAGGACACCTGAAATTTAAACTGCTTTGCATACAGACAGGATGCACTGCCCTGTGCATTGTGTGGGGAGGAGGTTACACAAGGCAGGAGGTCACCCAAGGCATGATCTGTGTCTGGGCATTGATTTTGTTACATGGCAGGGATAAATCAGTTTGCCAGGTGTGAATACTCTTTCCAGTACAGATCTCCCTTTCCCATGTGCTCGGGGTATTCACCTCAAGAGTGAGGGTTCAGGTCTCTCATTTCACTGAAGTCTGCTGGGAGCTCCCTCTGTGTCCAAGGGGAAGTGAGGATTGTTATCACCACCACCCACACCCAGTCCTGCAGCTCGTGTGATTGTTCGGTTTGCCTTGTCATACTCTGCCATGAGTGCTACATGAATCTCTCTGCAGAGTTCTGGAAAGTTCCATGACCTTATGCATGGCTACAGAGCATCACGGACAATCTTGTTGCTGGTTACAGAAGTTACAGAAGTGAATACAATTCCATTCCAGGAAACTAATGTTCATATCTTAATTATTCTGAAAGGAAACTCTTTCACAGCTATAGACCTATAGAAAAAGAGAGAGATGCATGGATGAGATATTTTCCCTATGCTTACATCCATTTATTTTATCCAGAAACAGAGAAACAGTTCTTTCAAAGAAGCTGGTTTCAATTATTGTAGCTTTTATAACAACAGATCTTTAATATCTGCTAACCCAGGTTAGTCCCACAGCACAATATCCTGTTCTGTTTTTAAAAAGGGTCCCTGTATTCTCAGTGAATATGTGAGATCTGCATCTGAAAAAGTCACAGGCCTGTAGAAGAGATTATTGTGTAGTATGACCTCTGCAATAACACAGATCATCGAATTGCCTGGGATTAAATCATTGTTCAGATGAACAACATTTTAGGAAGGTGAGCTACTGCAGATCTGCCCTAGACATTGATGGGGTGTTGCAAGGGTCAGTTACTCTCAGGAAGATCTCCAATTTACCAAATAAAGCACATTGTAGTTCCCAACATATTCCTGTTACTATTACTAAAATACATGTCACAGTGTCCTAGACTGGTATCTGTATCTATCTGGCCTTAATTTTTGAATTTAATGATTAGACTGGTTTGTTTCTGAAGGTCTGGAGCAGTGTCAAAATAAAAGAGGTGTCTCTGATGAAACTCTTCTGAAAATTGTCCCATTTTGAGATAGCTTTTCAAAGTCTTGCACAAATATCATAACAAATGCCATTTTGGTTTTTTTACACTTCTTTCTAATCTCATGCTTGATGAATCTTCATTTCCTCCAATAATTTTTTTTAGGAGTGCTGCAGATACAAAAAAATTGTATGAGTTCAGGACTGAATGAGAGTTTGGAAGAGGTAACCCTTGGGGAAGTAGACGTATGACACGGAGTCAGAAAATCCCAAAATAAAATAATTGGAGATGGTGAAAGTATTAGGAAGGAAGTATCACATTTTCTTGTCTTTCTTTCTTTCTTTCTTTCTTTCTTTCTTTCTTTCTTTCTTTCTTTCTTTCTTTCTTTCTTTCTTCTACATACCTTTTCTTGTGGTGGGTACTTATCCTAGGGATAGAGAATCTCTTAATAAGTGTTTGGGGCTTTTTTTTATTTGGACAATGTACTACTCTCTTCACTCACTAGGGTGTCCATTTTCTGTTGCATCTAACACATTAAAACTTCTAGATCCATCTGTGGTTATGCATCTAACTAACATGCTCACTAACATGCTCACTAACATGAGCTTTTAGTAAACTTGTGTTGATGCCTTAAGTTTTATCTTTCATATTTTCTGGATTCTGTACTGCCCTAGTGTGTGAACTTTATATAAAGTGTTAGCAAGATCTCCTCACAGGGTAGTTAGACAAAACAATCCTTCTCCAGCCTGAGAACCAAGGACACTGTTGCAACTTTGGGCCCAAGAAGCCCAAATGACAGCAAATAGAGAAGAGCAATCTGGGAGGGTGGGACTTCATAACCTGAAGCTGTAATTGGACAGTTAACCCCAATATGTAAATGGACCAAAACTTATAAAAGTGTGAAAACTTGTGACCAGTTGTGCCTCTCACGTCCATTCTGGGTCCATCTTGGGTAGAGCCACAGCCAGGCTCTTGTGCTGCCCAAGGTGTATTTAATTACCCTTTAAAGGCCTTTTGATAAATACCTACTTTATCCCTTTAACTCTGTCCAGCCTCTGTTCGCGATGGCCTCTTTAGGCATCAGTGTAAAAATAATTAAATAAGTGGAAATGGAAAGGCAATAATAGAAATACATTTACTGGCCTGGACTGAAATCACTAACCAAAAGACATTCCACAATTAGGATAGAATTTGGATTTTTACCTAATTTCAGTCTAACATCTCTGTACAAGCACAGTTCTAGCTCCTTAGATGATGACTTCAGTAAGTCACTTAACAGTTGAATGTTTTTACTTCACCAGATTTGCATCAGACACTTAAAAGACTGAGTCCCTCTATCAAAGGTTTCACTTAGTGTGACTATTGTATTAAACAGCCTCTATAATGTCATCCATGCAAATGATTTCATTTTCATTTCCAACGGGGCTGTAGCAGAACTGTCTGTTCATCTTGCATTCTTGTATGATTTGCTACCATTACCTTAAGTGCTGTCTTGGCATACAAAGTTATTAGATGGTGCAGTCTGAGGTGGGTAGTTAAAAGCTGCATAGATGCAAAAGCTGATAGAAAATTTGTGTAGCTAGTTGGGTGGATGGAATACAAATAAAAGTACATATGATTGTGTGCAGGGTGCTGGTAGGAGACTCATCTTAATCAGTATAGGGCAAAAATGACTATCACAAACAAAAACACATTGAGAATTGGCCATTTGAAGCTGATATCTGTTAGGAAATGATTTGGATTGAGTTGAGAAAACAATGAGCACTGGCAGTCCTATGCTTTTGGAGACATAGCCAAGTACAAATACTGAACACTGGGAGGATTGCAGACTTGACTAGAAGCTTGAATTTACACAAATTTTCTTTCTTTTTCTTTTTAATAAATGCACACAATACAGACGAACACAGAAACATTTAAATGTAGTGCATCAAATATATTTAATGGCACCATCAGATCAAAAGAAAAAAGTAAACAAACAATAATTTTTCATTCCTGTTCTAAAGAAGAGCAGACTGGCAATAAGAGCTCTTTAGAATTCATTTTCTGTGGTAAATTACTAAAATATTCCACAGAATTATAGAATGTTTTGGATCACAAGGAGGTCATCTAGTTCCAACCATCCTGCCGTGGGCAGGCATCTTAGAGCACCTTTTGGAAAATCTTGTATTTTAAGAAGAGCCTGTTTCAGAACCAAATGAAGGAACTTCAGGAAAACAGTGAACATATAATCTGCATCATTTCAGTACCAAGAAAAACCCATATACCATTACAAACCCATGTAAACAGTTTTGTAATATGTGTCTTAAAGAGATGGTGAAAAATAGCTCTAGGCTCAAGATCGGTATGCCCTGGATTGCTACAGCAATGGAAAATATGAATTGCCATTGTCCTGTTTTCACAAGGGTAGGATCAACAGCATAAAGAAATCATGTTTTTTTTTCCTGGGTTACAGAAGGAAACTGTGACAGAATCAGAATAGAAATCCAGACTGTTCAGATTACCTCGGTCTGTCTTCTCTCCTGTCCATGAATATCTTGAGCAGACAAATAAAACCAGGTCTGAACTTTTAATTTTTAAAGTGTCATAGGACCTGGCTTACCTCAGTTAAAATGTCTTATAGCAGTAGCTCTCCTATGCCACTCTGTCTGTCTGAGCTATGTTGTTTCTGCATTCTTTTTGTAACCTGTTTTTCCCTCCAGTTGTAAAGACTAGTTAATGACTCCTTTGTTGGGAACATGGGCTTATAGCTCAGCTTTGACACAAACCATTGGCAAGACAATTGGCCAAAAAGTTTTAATCATCAGAGGTTCTTCTATAAAAACATATCAACTTCAAGGATAATCAACTAAAGTCTCAACCTTCTGATTTTGTATAGAAGTACTCTGATAAGAAATTTCAGCCAACATTAAACTTTTAACTGTAAAATACCAGTTTGTATTACACTTCATACACCTTCAAGCTGTATTTCTTCCTCAAAAGACTGCCAAAGATCAATATTCATGAGCACATGTTGTTAACATTATCTTAAAAAAAAAAATGTAATTTGCCTGAGAAAATAGGAAAGACCTATGAAATTCATGACTTCAAAAAAATGAGATGGGCCTGTAATTTTCAAGCAAATACAGAGGTTTCTTAATAAACTCTGACAGATAAGGAAAACTTAAAAGATTTCTATATTACATCAGCTATAATGGAAAGTAATTGTGAGTCACCAAAAGTAAAGTGATCACTTGTTCATTTAACACACACAAATCTTGATGAGAAAAATGAAGTTTTCTAAATTGGAATGGAAAATCCAGGACTTTGTGTCTTTGGAATAGATCAGGAATTTTCCATGAACATCTGAGCTCATGTAACTGAGTTTTATATATTAATTGGTTCTATAAGGGAACTGAAATTTTAATGTGCAAATATATAATGCGATTCAGAAATTATTTTTTGCTCCAAATAAAGTTCAGATATTGAAGTTTCTTAGGGAGGAAAATGTTAGTTCAGGATCAACTAAATTTTTGCAAATCTATTTTTAACTTGACAAAACTTTTTAATTATGTGGATTTTGGAAGGGGTTTCACTTGGTTTTAATTTTGTTTGGTTTGGTGCTTGTTTTTTTGGAAGATATTCATATCAACATGGATACATCTCCACCTAATGTTTTTATCTATCTGGATGAACTAACGTTCCTGAAGGAAAACATATTATGCAAGATTTATTTCTTGAGTGTTTGTGGTTTTGGAGCTTGTTTTTTTATTCCTTCATCTGTAAAAGATGAACTAATATAGCCTGAGCATGTGTGTTGAATAAAGGCAGCGAGCAGCTACCCTATCTCAGAGGAAGAAATGGGAAAAAATTAATCTCAGCAAGTCCCTGTACCTGGTTGAGACTGACACCATTTGCTGAAGTTATTTCCAGACATACAGTCCACAGTGTCATGGGATAAGTCAGTCATTCAATTGATCTCACAAGGTAAATCACATTTATAATCCCTCCCTTTAGAAAAGTGCCCACAATGTTTTCTTTACCTCTGGCTCAAAAATACCTAACATATAATGCACTGTATTATTAAACAGTGACATGCAGTTTTCAGAAGATATTTGCCAAACACTCATTGAATTACTCAATTTATCTCTTCAATGTCAATAACCAAGCAGTGGTTGGAGGTGATAGCACTGTGGTGATTCAGGAGTAATGCACTTTCATTCATTATTACTTTCACTGGGACACAAGACATGTGACTTACAAAGACATCTTCTGCCACTGAACCCTGCCTGTGTTATTATAGAGAGCAATGCCGTGTAATTCCCTTAAAAATATTACTAGCATCTGTCTTAAAATTGTTTACCCACTGATTTTCCTGAAAGCCAATAGTACAATCTTGCTAACCTAGCGAATGTGTAGGAAAAGTCTGCTAATTTACAAGTTTAATGTAGTCAAGGCACGCTTCTATCAATGTATTAATGGTCCCAAATTATCATTCTGTTTGAAGAGCTCCTTTGGCTCTTCTTTCTCTTTGGAGATTTATTTTCTCTCCATGATGTGTTTATAGAGATCAGTTCTGTAATCTCCCAAACTGTCTTATATTAGTGCAAAAAGGACAAAATCTTCTGTCTGTGTGTGACAAGATAAGCCTTCCATGCCCCCAGTCAATCTACTGGTGTTCTCTTACATCTCCTGTTGGATCCTGTACACCTTGAATTCAGGTGGCCAGAACAACCTTCCAGACAAACTCCCCATATCATGCACTTTGGATTTTGCAGTTCATAATATAAGAATTTTGCCTGATTGCCAGTCAGGGTTGTGTCTGAAGTTTTGATGTAATTTGAAATGTTGTCCACGACAGCCAGTGTCTTTCTTGTTCTCTGTGATTTCCCATTCCTGACCTCGTGCCTATAGCCTTTTGTCAGTCTCCAAAAGAGTGAGTTTGTGTTCTAATTACTTTTTATCCCAGTTCTCCTAGCATTTTCAAGGTCATCCAGCTCTTCCTGTTTAGTGTTCTGATCATCATCTATTAATGATGCTTTTCAATTTAACTAGAGCACTCCCAACTCTGTGCCATGATTCTTAATGAAAATAAATAATCCTGGACGAATTACACTACTAATGTTTCTAGAACAATAGTTATCTTTTCAAGACAATCTGTTCTATTACTTTTAGTGAGCTACTTGCTCACATCAACTAGATGGAAAAAGTCCAATTTTCTTCCATGCAAGGAATGATTCCTAACAGAAACATCTCCTAGGGGATAACAGTAGAATGTGAGGGCAAGAAGTAGAGGAATTCATTCTTCCGATATTTAGTGCTAAGTTTGAAAAACATAATCCATAGTCCAAGTATAACATGGAGGAGTCTTGCAATGTTAGGGAGTTGGACCAAGCAAATAAAAATTTCTACATTTTGTGGCAATCTAAAGAAAAGAATTTGTGATTGTATGTAAAATAAATGTCACCAGCCTCTGCAATGTAAAATATCAGTTGAAATCAATGTAACTATCAGATAAAATAATATTCTACTGTGTCTTGTTAGCCTGTCAAGCTAATCCATGCAAATAGTCTTTATGCATAACTGTCTTATTCAGATACTTGGATGCAATCCATCAAACACTTCTCATCCATTAAATATAATTATATGCTTTGTTGGAATAACCAGATGTTTAGTGCTAAGCTGAACAGATGTCTGTGCTTCATAATGGAAGGTTATAAACCTATTTACACCAGCAATAAAATACAAGTATTAAAATGATGGAGGAACTGAGTAGTTCTCACTTCATTTTGGCTAATTGCCAGCAATTCATTTTCTTTGAATCAACTTCACAAAGGTTCCAAGTTTGCTACAGGCTAAATTTGACACAGGAGTTAGTAAAACTAGGCTGACCTTTTGTAGTGTGTGCAATGATGACCACTTTGGGTCCCTTAAAAAGACTTAATTAATCTTGCAGTGAGTTTGTTTTCAAAGATTTGGGTCCAGACTTTTTATAGACTAAGTAAAAGGCATTTTTTTATAATAAACCCCTTTCACTCCATGAATATCTTTGGGGTGAGGAATGCAGTCCATATCCTCAGGACAGTCTTTTGAAACGTAACACTGGGTTTATGGAAACCATTCCCATCGTTCAATGCTCCTCCTTCTCTTCTTCCTCAAAATTTGAGATCCAGATTTAAAGCTTTGAAGCAATTATTTATGTCTAAGTGATTTTCATTCTGAGACAAAAAGAAGTGATATCCTAGAATTTGTTGTCTTTCACACAAATATATATAATTTACCCTACTTGCCTGTACTTTATTTTATTTTCAATGTTTTATCTGCAAGTAGAGCTCTGCTGAAAACAAAATTTCCAAGTAGGGATCTTCTGGAAACCTAAGTCTGAGAGTTTTTTTAAGGTGATAACTAGAGCTGTAGGACTAATTTCCACAAGAGTTCATCTGCTATGACATGCCTGCAGTCCAGTACGCCACTTAAATCTTATGTACATAAATACTTTTACAGAATCTAAATTATAGAAATTTATCAGACACATACAATGAACATTTTTGTTTAAAAAGAGAATTATCTTCTTTTTCTGTCTATGGAATTCCTTTAATTTCTAAGCATTTCAGGAGTATGATGTAATCCTGAAATATATATGTTTCTTCAACAGAAAAAAAAGGTAAGGGGGACAAGTAAATAATTAATATATCTGGTTTCTTGAGTCAAAGATATATAAGGTAAATGGTGTCAGAAAGAATGATTAATAAATGGAGGATCTTAGAGCAGAACAAAAGTCTAGGAGCCCAAACAGGAAGACAGATGGCAAGGACAACTTTTTCTGTGGAAGAGCGAGAAGAAATCCTCAAGCAGTAACAATACACAGAGGAGACTTGAGGGAGCAGTTAACTCTGCTGACATGCAGAAGAAAATTCTCATGGAGAAAAACTGTGCCAGCACTTTGAACAAGGAATGGATAATTCCTTGTTCTGGGGCAGAAAGGGAAGTTATACAACAGAAGGAGTTGGGAATAGCAATGGAGGGAACACATACTCGTTGACCAGACATCTGTCTGCCTGACTGGGCTTTATCTGTTTTACAAAGTGGCATTCCTCTGGGGTTAGTAAGGACCAAAATTTCTCAGAAGCAGATAAAGAAGGTAATATGACATTGGTCAAAACAGTTACAGCCAAAGAATCAGACAAGAATCTGAAGGAAAAGACCACAGTCTTGTGAAAAACTCGCTCCAGAGACTGACAGATGGGGAAGCTGTACTTTCTTAGAAGGCACAAATAGTGTGGCTCAGACCTTGGTTCAATAAGAAAGAAGTATTTAAGTGAAGTTCACTTTATTGATTATGGGAAATTGCTCTCCGAAGTCACATAATATTATTTCTGTTTCCTGACCTGATGAGCTTTGCAAGATTTCTGGAATCAATTTTTTCTTAGTAGTCTTTCCTGAAAATTTGAAGAAAAACTCCAATTTTTTCATCCTCATAAAATATTATCAATTGCAGTTATACACCCTGAAAATGTGGTTACAATAGCACTTTGCAACTAAGCTAAAATTGGGATGCAGAGCCTTTTCTTTCCCATAGAACACATCCTACCCTCTGTCAGAGCCTGCAGAATAAACAGACCAGTTTTAAATGTTGTGAAGGAGACAGCTTGTCATTGCGTGTTAGCTGACTCATTAAGATTTCTATTTCAATGATCATCTAGGCTGATGGAGGGCCATTGAGCTGTTAAGATAATCTCATTTTAATGTCTGTAAATACAAGTTGTGTTTGAAAAGTTTTCATGTGGTTTGCAGTTATTGAGTCATATTTTTTACTTTTTCTAAATGCAGTGATGAAATGTTATTTCTGAAATGGCAAAAGAGTTTAAGATGAAATTATAGAACAACAACTGTTACCTCTGTATTTGTCTTCAGCTATTGGCAATCCTGTCTGAGCAGTTCTGGTCTGAGTTTTTGGGTGCTGGATTCCCAGCCTCTTTGACATTCTCTTAGTTTTCATTACTCAGCACTAGTTAATGGTGATCTAAAAAGGAGGGCAGTCTTGTGACAAAGAAGTTGAGTTTTTTCCTGGTCTTCAACTGGTGCTTTCTAGAAGAAAGAAAATATTTTGCTACGAAAAAACCCCACATATAATATTAAAATCCCAGTATCTATTTTATTAATCTGGACCTAATAACACTATTGATATAAATTAATTGATACATTTCACTGAAATATGTGAAAAGATGCTGAGGTTTATTTCTGCATTTTTAATCATACAAGGCAATCAATTAATGGTCCTGCTTCCCAGGGATCCTCTGCCAGAGGAATGGTATTCACCAGGGGATTCAATTATCACTTCTGTTCAGTTTGATTTCATATGGCACCATGATAAATGGCTCCTACTGCTTGTAATAACAATACTGTGCACACATTTATTTTCTCTTGTTTACTTAATAATTAATATGCCACCCACAGTGACAATATGTGGGCTTGTTTATAAAACCTTCAGTAATCAATAATTGTTTTCCATGTGACCCTAAAAAGAAAGAATTCAAATCACTGCTATGAGAACTCTTTCCCAATGCTTTCACAGTAAAGCCTTGACTGGCTTTTGACACTCATCAGCCCAAAGTCCTGGAATATGAAGGTTGAGTAGTTGTGGTGGTTTCTGCTCTATATTTAGGAAACTTGCCTTAAGATGGCCAAGCTTGCTTGCCTGGAGCAATTCACTAGTGGTAGCACAGAGTGCTGTTGGACAAATCATCTGGGAAATAAGATTTTAGGAGTAGGTTGGTCAGCTCAGCAGTATTTCATATTGCCTGAGACAAAAGCATCCAACCAAGTTCCCTAAGAGAGGCAGCAAAATTCTTAGCCACTTTTATCAAAACAGATGTACAGTCCTCTGTGAAATACAGGAAAGGATGGGAAAGAAATAGCAGTGCAAATGTTTTTCACACACTGCTGAAAACCTACACTGCTTCAGTGATCAGATAGTTAATTCTGTGTTAGGAGGTTTATTTAATATTGTTGTCTTTTGTAAAGGCTCGAGAGATCAGAGAACAAAATATTAATTTACTGAACTACTTCAATATTAATATAATCAGTCAAACGGGTCACCTCTAATGAGGCTGAGCCCTGACTGCCACACCATCACTAACCTGAAATTCACAGTGATTTCCAGGCTGGCTGGCACTGGGCTGCTCAACCAGGTGCATGTACAGTGTGGATCAGCAGCAAACTCAGGACCTCCTTCACTGCATTCAAGATCTTTACACATTTCTAGGAAACACAGGCTTTCAGATTGTTTCTCTGACATTCCAGGTGCCATTGGCATTTTAGTTGATTTCAGGTAGAAGAGGGAGAAGCAGTATCATACATGGCTGAGGATAGTGAAATTAAGTTCACCTACTTAGACAGGTCACCTACAAATCACTGGGAAACCTGACCAGTAGACTCATTGTCATCTCCAAGTATGGTCAAGATGGAAATAGTGAACGATGGAGGCTTTGGATTCCTAATCCCTGCATTGTTCAAGCCAGGCTTGGTCCTTTACATTTATTTATTTGCTCAACACTGTGCATTACCACTGTGGACCAGGAGGTAATTCTGAATAAAAAGGAATGTTGGTTTCTGCTTTAATGCATTGTAACAGAGAGAGGCAAAAGTTCAGATCTCCAAGATTCCAAGTCTGTGTGTCTTTGAGTCTAGATTTCAGGTAGGCTTGTTTCTTCCAAACCCTGCACAAATATTCATTGGAAATGCTGTCAAGTACAGCAAAGTTAAATCTTTGGCCTCTCCTCAAGTCTTGATCTAATCCATACGCTGCTAGAAGTGGGGAGAAAAATGCAATATGATAGCATTCTCCTAAACACCTATAATAGAGCAGGGACATAAACTCAGCTTTATTAGAGATCACTTTTGGACAAAATAAATTTGATTGCACCATAAAAATACATATCTTTTTGGCGGCACTTCAGGAAGAATCTATTTTCCCAGTCTCCTTTCATGAAATGGTATTTGCTGTAAGAACTCCACCAAACAGGCATTGATCAGTCCATTCAGGCAGCAGAGATTAGGGCTGGCCAATATCTTAACTGTAGACTGTGTTATTTCATTCATACAGCTGGTTGCCAAAATAATTTGTTATAACATTGAACTAATTTGTTCTCTGTGTGTCTCTCTCCCCTCCCTCTCTTCTCCCCAGCCTGGAGTAAGCTTATGGAGACCTGAAGGCAGATGTTATTTCAAGATTGTTATATGTCATTCTGTTTATCTTTTATTTTTCCCTCTTACTGAGAAGTTTAATAAATAAACTAATATCTATTTAATACTTGAATTTAATTTAGGAAAAGCCCGCCGAAAGCCCACCATGCTATAGAAAATGGTGTGTCAGCTTGGTTGTCTGCATTGGTTCTTCTCATTGTTCCTGGGCAGTGTCCAGAGCTACCATGCTACCAGCATCACCTTTCCAGGACGGGTGACATCAGCCTGGGGCCATGAAACCTAAGGTTATTCCCTCTTCTGCCTTTGAGAATACTGGCTACAGTGGCACATATCCTGCAATAAGCATCACTGTGCCAGTGGTACCAACCATGTGTTAAGGCATTCATGAGTAAAAGCAAAAAGAAGACATGGTGAAGCGAAAAAGACACACTGTTCCAATGTATGGACTCCATAGAAGCTGTGAATATATAGTGATATTGAACCGTGAATAATTCAAGAGATGCTAACAGCATGTGACATGAAAGTAGCTGTTTACTGATGAACTGAGGAGTTTCACTGTCTAGTTCTTGAGCTCTAGAGTAGAAATAAGGATTGCAATTGTCCCTCTACAGGTGTAGTGCTGAGGGCTGCTCTAGTTGTGGATCTGGCTGAGCTTGAGGCACAGAATAACTGAACTTTTGTCACCATCAAGGCAGGTACCCTTCCCATGGCTGGGTCTATCTGCACATGGAGAACAGATGAGGAAAACTTCCAGTTTAAATTGGGACATGACACTTCTGCAGTTCAAACCATACCTGTTTGCTATAGCTCTGCTTGATGAAAAATAATGAGGAGGGAAACTGGTTATCATTAGTGTAAAAATATTTTTAGAGAGTGGATTTTTATCAAAACGAAAAGAGATATGTCATTTTGGGTCTACCAGAAACATTTAGTTTAAACTGAGACAAGGTTCTGTACCACTTTTTAGCTTATTTCTAGCCTTGTCCTCTTGTTTGTTTCTTTGTCTGGTTTTGCAATTAAAAAATTAATTTTGGAAGTTGTGAAGCACTTTGAACCTCTCTCCTTCCCCCTTTTAATATCCAGATATTTATTCAGATCTGAGATCATATCTTTAAATATTTTATCTGAAACTATATTTTTCTTCAGTAAAACTTGCTCTTTATCTTAAAAAAATAAAATAATTGCAGAAGAGAAAGGAAGTTTGCTCTCATTTTGTAGAATAGAATTAAATAAAATGAGTGCCATCTACTGGTTGTGAGTTCTATCCTGTAGATTCCTTAACCTCCCATGCACTTTGGCGTTGCTGTGCTTGCCTTATACTAGAACTCATCTTTATGCAAGAAAGATAATAAAATACTTCATCTTTCCACTGTCTCATGCTTCTGGATGAACAAGAGACGTTCCGTCGTAGTCTTAAATTATAAGTAAAGACACTTTATAATTAAGAAGGTGCCATTAATCAAATCAGCCAGCAGTAGCTCAGTGTTTTAATTATACACAAATATTGTATTTAGTCTCTTCCTTTTGGTTATTAATCACCTCCATCCACTAGACTGCTGTCTGTTTATTATTTATTAAATCCTACTGAAGACTTGCTATATTTTTTATGAGTATAAAAAGGGTGTCTTCAGAATTAATATCAACATTGCTTTTTTAACCATAAAGCAGAAAGTCACATTTATATTTATAACTGGATTATGTGTACTGTGCTCTTAGCCGTATATCCATTTGCCTGTAGGAATAATTTCCATTTGTTATATATAGTGACTTTTGATAATTCTACTTTTTCTTCCACTCTTAGAGTGCACCCACACTAAATGGGATTTCTAATGGATTATTCACCTTTCCCTTAGGTAACAAAGTTAACTTTCAGAATAAGGCAGCAGACAATATTAGACTTGAAAATTGTCAAATCAACAAGATGCAACTTTAGTCTTTATAAACTTGCAGTTCTGAATTACATAAAGTTGTCAAATCCGTTCAGAATTAGCATGAATCAAGAACTCAATACTAGTTTTAAACAACCATTAATATTGTTTTTCTTACTAAGAAAGCAAAACAGAGATTAAAAATTTCAGGCTTTCAAAAGTTATCAGGTTTCAAACCTATTTTTCATTTTAATTACTGTAAGCCTTTGACCTTTCCAAACAGGTAGTTGTGGGGTAAATAAA
The DNA here is from genome assembly GCA_013400435.1 of Pycnonotus jocosus. Taxonomy (NCBI): domain Eukaryota; kingdom Metazoa; phylum Chordata; class Aves; order Passeriformes; family Pycnonotidae; genus Pycnonotus; species Pycnonotus jocosus. Next base: position 85,001 of record VWYP01020633.1, on the reverse strand, counting down.
ATCACACTCTTCAAATGATATGATTCCTAGAATCTGAGAGGTGCAGGATTTACTCCTCACCAAGAAAAGGTGAGATTTCAGCCTGAGTATGCTCAGATGGCAGCTCCACCATGCAGTTGAATACACTGAGGATGGTTATGTTTGAAATGAAAGTTGCATTTTGGGAAACAGCTGAAGTCCAGGCTAAATTCTGCTTCTAACATTTCTTTCCAGTAGGATAATCCAAACCATTCAGATGCACCCAGCTATTAAAAAAAATAATAATAGTGGAGATATTGTGGTCAAATCTGGAGCTATGACCCAGCACTATGGGAAAAATGAAACTTTGGTGTTATGTTTTCTTTATAATGTCAAAAAATCATGAGCTTTTCAGGATGCTCACAGGAATTCTGGGCACCTCATTGACCAGCAATTTGACAAATGTATACAAGCATAAAATACAGGAAGGTGATTTAGTCAGATAGCAAAAGGCTGGAGATACCTGCTAGGAAAGAATTAAACCATTATCTTTCCCCTTACAATGACCAGTGTTTACCTGCTCTGTACTCAAAGATTATATGTTTTTCATGTTCTGTGATTCCCAGCTTCAAGTATTCATTTATTCATTCTAGTTTTGATGAGCCTAAAAAAACCTCACAAAATGAATATAAATCAAATTACAAGAGATGGATCTAAGCAGGAAAAAAAATCAGAATTTATTTTCACTGATTATTTGGAGGGCTAGGAACAATTAGCGTTTTCTTGTTTATAGCCTTCATATGTCCAGCTTTCTTTCTGGACTCAAACTTCCTCAGTATTTAGTACAGGAAAAGAAGAAAAAAAGAGAGGAAACTTAGGGAAATCTGTTGTCCCTGAAGGTACTGTTCTTGAAAAGGCTTCCTATTCTCTTCTCAACTGCTGGGTCACAGACACAGATGTCCAGCAGCACTTTTCATAGCCTGAAAAGATGCTTGGCTGGGGACTGTCTCTGGGTTTGTGAATGGAAAAATGACAGAGTGGGACAGGACAGAATTGGTTCTCTTGGGGTCACAGGTGGCACACGTCCCTGTCCCAAGTCTTTAGTATCCTTTAAGATGACAATTGCTGCCACAGCTGAGTGGAAAGCGAACGATTTGTTTGCAGCAATTCTCTTGTGACCTCGTGGACTGATTGACAGCTTTATTTACAAATTGTGCCATTTGGCCTTGGCCTTTTGACAACTTCTTTCACAAAGGGTAGCTCATGTCTGAAGGAAAGTCATTGAAATACTTCTTTTGATGGCAAGATAATGATTCAGTCATTTTTTGTGTGTGTGCTTGAAGGGTACTGTTGGACAGATCAATGCAAGAGGAGAACTTAAATGTCATAGACATTGTGGGGCAGCACTATCATAAAGCTCAAGTTTTAAAACAAGTGTAATGAACTGCACTTCTGTGAACTAAATATACACAAAAATATCTTTTATTAAGTACCATGCCCTTTTCCTCCTCATTTGATCTCATCACTAACCTGTATCAACAGTAACCTCTACTGTCCTAGGGATGCTTTCATAGACATGTTGATTTAATTTCAGCTAGTTTTAGTCTTCCTAAAAATAGACATTTAATTTAAGATGGCCATCAGAGGGAATGGATATCCCCCTCCAAAGATGCCTCCCAAACACCTTTGGACAAGATAAATGATTGCTTGTGTCCATCTCATTCAGAAGGAGTCAGTGCCACTTGCCCTGTTTCCAACAGCCATCAAGAGTTCTTGGCAGTCACAATCTTCACTATGAAATCTCTTATATTTATCCAGCCAGTGGCAAGCTGAACCTGCCCTGGTCTATACAGACTGTTTTATTTCTTTGATCTCTCCTTTGCAAAGACAAAGCAACCTGGACTATTTTGCAAAACTATTGCTGAAACCTCAGATTTAATTTCTGTTTTTCAGAACAACTTCTCTAGAGTCTATTATATTTGTAGGATTTATCTGAAGCAGAAATACAGAAATACAGAGTTCCATTAAGGGTTCAGTTTTACAAGGTTTTTGGTGGCTTTGTTTGTTTGTTTGTTTGGGTTTTTTGGGGGGTGGTTGTGTGTTTTTTGTTTGTTTGTTTTTTAAATTAAAAGCCCATTTCTACAGTTTATGTAATAGTAATCCCATTATTTAAAATCCTTTTGACCTCTAGATTTTTTTCTTAGCTCCTTATTTATGCTGATAGCTACCAGTCATAGGATGAAGAGAATATGTATGAAAATCTAACATGAATACCTTGACTTAGAAAGTACTTGGTCTGAGTTTTCTGGGAAAAAAAAGAAGGTAGAAAACAACTCCAAGTACACTGTGAAGTGCTTCATGTATAGTGTGGCAAATAAACCTTTATAAATGTGTAGTCACAGCTTTTCCAAATCCTCATCTTCAATTCAGAGTGAGTTGGTGCACTTTTGAATGATTGACCTGGAGTGTCTGTAGTGTTATCTTTGGGCAGAGAAATGCTGTGTAATTTAACACAGAGCCAGGGATCCCACCCTCACGGGCCAGCTCTCCTCAGGGGGGCAGGACATGGAAGCCTGTGTGGAGCAGCTGACATGGCACAGTGCACTTTGATGAGCAATGACCTAAGGTAGCTGACACCCAGCTGGCTCCAGAGCTACAGGAGGAATAACTGATGGACAAAGGGACCCTGCTGAGGCAGCCCCTCTGCTCTGGGGGCTGGGAGCATGTTTTCATCAGTTCTAAAACCACAGATTCTGGTCACATGAGTTTAGTTAAGCAGGAGTTGGAAAGTGTTTGTGCTACTCTCATTTGTCATCCATCTACTAAAGGGAACAGAAATAACACTGTACTCTCTTAGAGCTGCTGACATGTACAGAGGCCAGGACAGTTAGTCAGACCTGAAATTCACTTTTAACCCCCAAACAAAACTAGCAAATAAATAAACCCCCAAAATCTCTGTAGCAACATGCCTGATAATGGATAATAGCTTGCAGAAGACAGGAATGCGATCAAGTTTATTTTGGGTTCTAGAAATCTTAACTCATTAATCTATTTAATGAAATTTATTCTCTCTTTCTGCCTGTATATCATCCAAAGAGAAATCTAGATCTTTTTCAGTGTTGCACATCTAACAGGTTGTGTATATTCCAACCTCAGGATTATATGTGAGGCAGAGTCTTTGTCCCTTTCCAACAAACAGTTAATGCCAGCTTTGAAGGGGAGAAATTGTGTCTGCTGCTTATGGGGGAGGGAAAGGTAAGCTGCCACTTCTAGGTGTCTGTGTGAATACCAAACAGGAAATTTGCCTGCTGTGCATGTTCAGAAGCATGTACATATATTTTATCAGTTTCATGAATGGCTTTTCACCACCTTCTGTAAAGTGATTTATAATGATGACTCATTAAATACTAGTTTCATATTCAAGGGCAATTCTTCTTCCAAAGCAGGGTATAATATGGCTGCTCTTCATATGAGAATTACTTTGATAGTGAAAGCTATATTTAACAGTGACACTATTCCAAATCTGGAAAGGTTTGCACTCCTGATTTTGATACTTTTCACCTGAGGGATAGATTATGTTATCTTTATTGAGAAAAAGAGCATGTTCATGAATAACTACTGTGAACAGGATCCATCTCACCTTAACTCTGTGTGAGACATCCAGTTTAAAGGTTCTCTGTTTTGTCAAAGAGGAAAAAGAAGTAAATCTAAAGGGTGATCCATTTGGCTTTTGTGGTATCCAGGGTGGTTTAATCACTGTTGTGGTTTAAACCATACAAAAATGATTAAATAAGACAAGGCATTTCGCTTTTCAGTAACAAAAAATGAAAGGATAATTAAGCTATAACTATGCCTTTGGGGGTGGATAAAATAGTAGAACAAGGAATAAGTGGAAGAAAAAAATTAAACCAAACATATATTTTACCTGTCCTTTTAAGATCTCAATTTAGTGGTATCCTCAGTCTGTTTTCTACAGTTCTATAATTATCTATTTCATTGAGTCAAAATCCATCATCCTGCTGTGCAACATGTCTCATCCCAAAATCAGCACCTGCCAAGTGTAAAATATTTTCACTTTCATTGCCTTTAATTTTCATGTCTGAAGATTTCTGAATGTACTGTGGAGTTTTTCAAAGCTAGAACTGAGTCTTGACTGCCAGATTTATATCATTTACTTGTCTCTTTTCCTTAAAAGTGTTTAGGAAATATTCCCTGGTCAGAAACCTGACTTCCTTACTGGATCACAGCCATTGATAGAAAGCAGCTGTCAGCACTATGATCTAAGGATTTAACTCTGAAATATGAAGTCATCTGCTGAAGAAAGGGTAGAGCAGTGAACAGCAGATTAAATTAATAAGGAAGGGAAAATATCAGAACTCTGACTCATGATCTCAGTAAATCTGGATTGTTGGAGTTTGGGTTTGTTTTCCTTCTACTTCCATTTTAAAATTGAGTCCTTTTGATGCAGTAATTCTGAAGGTGAGATTTGCCCACTTGATGCTAGGTACATGTTTCCTTCTATGATGTGCTGCTTTAATAGTCTCCAGCATGAAGAATAATGACCCAAGGAATAAACTCCAAAAGAAACAGGACGGAGTGTAAAACATTGGTTTTTTGATTAACAGCAAAGATATGGAGGAGATGGTCACATTTTATTGATAGCAAAGTTGTCTTGACTTGGGCACATGATTAATGAATTCTGTTTGCATTGTTTTGGCTTTATGCTTGTTTTCTTTGTTTCTCAGGCTTTTATTCTGTACAGTTTTGTACATTTTGGGGAGTGGTAGGAAGTTTGTCCTGTTAACAAGTTTAGAAAACTGAGACCTCCTCAAGATATGATCATCTACATTGAGATTTTCTTGGAGTGATATTTTTGTATGAAAGTATTCTCTGGTAAATGAAAAACATCAATGTGCCAAATGGTATCCTGGTAGTGACAGCCATGATACTCCAGAAGAAAAGTGACCTCTTTAGAAGCTGTGGCTTAAAATTGAAACACTTAGTGTAAGCTCTCTCTTTTGCTGTGCTCTTGAATTTCATAAAATTTTAATTAAAAAAAAAAGAAGAAGAAAAAGAATCAATAAAACTTCACCAGCCCTTCTTTTCATATTTCACACGTATCAGTATGTCCTACCACCCTCCTCCAAAACAAAGCACTTTGCTGTCCTTATGGAAATAAATGGAGAATTGTCCATATCCTCACTGTGCATAAACTAAGAAAACAAGCAGGTCAAACCAGTAGACTGTGGTGAGCTGAGCTACTGCTAAATAGAATTCCTGTTGGGTTTTGATTTCATTTCCAGAGAAGATGGATAGGGCATTCTATGCCCCTCCCCACTGGTCCCCCCAATTCCTACACAGGATGGACATTTTTGGAAGGAATATAGCACAGCACTCACCTCATATTTCTAATAATAATTAATTTTATGGAAAATGGAAGAAAATACAATCACATACTGACTTTTTAAGGAAGAGATTACTGGAGATAGTCTTGTAAAATCCCCAACAACCCCTGGTCAATCTGGGCCATAATATTAATATGCTGCTTTAGGTCTATGAGGATGATGACTCAGGCAAAGAATCTTTATTTTTAAAACAGTCCTTGAAACAAGGATTTCTTTTAGATCTGAAGCTTACTAAGGTAATGGGAGATTTTTTCCAAAAAAAGAGAGCATAATATAGTAAAACTTTGTTGAAGTAATTTTATAACTTAATCTTGCATCCGTGCTTCTTCTTTATCACCTCTCTTAGAAACTCAAACACCAATATCATACACACTTTATTTCAACAATATTCTGAGCGACATTTCTAAAGAAAAATCAAAGGAGAGAATTGTTATTTATAGAAGTTCATTAAGGTAGAGCCAGGACTACAAGATATCTTTTATCTCAATTCTGTGAAGCAGGTTATTGATGTTCTTCCTCACCAATTCCAATAACATTGATAGAAGCCAATCAATCCATCAGAGACTAGAAAATAAGTAACGTACCTTATGCCTGTTTTTTTCAATCATTAAACTGGAATATTGTTAGTGAAATCAATGAAACAGAATCAATTGCAACAGCTGAGTGTCTGGTACATCAATTTTAGGATGCTTGGCAACCTGTCACACTCACAATACTCCCTTTGAATTCAAAGAAAATGCAGTTTCATAGGATGAATCAGTCCTTGCATTTCAGATTTGTATAACTTGGAAGCAGTTAAAACTTTTAGAGATGAGGATTTAGAGCTTGAGGAGTTGCTAATTAGGTAGACTCTCCTTAGCCTATGAGGTAAAAAGTGCTGGATGGGTCACTATTTTTTTTTTTTTTTTTTGTGCCTTTGATTATTAGAGTGATGGGTAGCAAGCCCCAGAAAGGACAGAAGGAAAGAAACTATTCCTCCTTAGATCTGAGCATTAAGACTTTCCATTCAAGATGCCTTCAAAAGCACTCTGACATCACAACAGACAAACTGCCAGGTACTGCATGAGATTCATGTCAAAAGTAAAATCCTAGGGAAAAAATAGTGGGAATAATATTTTTACAGGAAGCAAAGAACAGAATTTACACAAAACAGAGAAAGAAAGGACTGTATAAAGGGAGAAGGAGAGGTAAAGGAGGAGGAAAAATCAGCAGCATTGAGAATTAGACAGCAGTCTTAATTACTTCTCTGAAATTTCTCCTGCATTGAACTCACAGTATATTTATTTATATCACAGAATATTGCATGCAATTATATCCAACAAAATGATCTGGTAGTCTTAGAGGGATGGAGATGGTTAATATTCATGTTTCATCATGAAATTGCTTTAAAATGTCTCCAATATTATATGAGGTGAAAGGTACTAGCAGCTAGGGAGCATTCTTTGACAAGCTGAGTGTCTTGACCATGGAGAGAGTTTAAACTAAATCCCAGCCTTCTTCCTAGTGATAATCATTCTTGGAGAAGTTGGTTGAAACCCATCCAACCCAACCCATAGTATGGTCTGATACTTCAGTGGTCGAAACAGCAAAATGTTTCAGTGACAGAGGGAATGAAAGGCTGATGAGAAAGAAACACATCAGGTTATAAAGACAACAAGAAAGTTTCACCCACTCAGCATATCCTCATGACACATTTTTCTTGTCTATTTTCTTTAGTAAGTACAATTATCTGTTCCACCCTCAGTGTATTGTGTGGTCTCTTATTATTATATTATTTTGCTGGGCATGTCTTTAAAAGTTTAGCATATGATTGCTACAATATTACCTACTCATTTTCAGCAGGAGAATATCCAAATTTGACTCTGTAGTTTTGCCACACATGAAATTCTTTCTGCAAAAGTGGGTGATAAGTTCAAGCTTCTTTAGGATCACCAGCACAAACTCATTGCCCCCACTCAAAAAAAAACCTGAAACAAACCCAAAACAAAAAAAGAGGAGCAGAAGAAAAATCAGTGTGAGTTACACTAATGCCATTCCTGAGTTGTACAGTTTACTCTTTTTGTAATGATATGAAGTTTTTGGAGTGACAAAAATATTAACGCTTACCTTCAATTAGACATATGCTACTTTTTGATATGGATACTGAAGATTATGATTAATTTCTTTTATGACATCATCCAACTCTGGATGGAAATAAAAAATATGAGATGCATACAAATTTTTAAAGCAAATATTTAATTGTCAAAGTCTGTGAAGCTTCCTTGACCATAAATTTGTATATGACCTTTTCTTTTGTTTCCTTATTTTTTTTTTGCTTTGATGCAACTAGTCAGTGCTGTAAGAAACTTAGGGAATTCATCTTTATTAACCAGTGAGGCTGTGTGAAAAATATTTATTGTTTCTCATTTCAAACACTCCTCTTTAGTCATAAATGAGTATAAAGGAAGCATGACAAGCAATTTGCTGCATGGTAGATGATATTAATGACCTGCCATGCTCATGTCTCCTTGTGTGATATGTGGCTATTATTTTTTTTGAGTGACAGTTTACAACACAGAATGTGTGGTGTCAGTTGTGTCCTGTTATCTAGTTGTTGTTAATAAGAAATGAGGAAAATAACTTTATTCACTGTCAAACCCACACATCACCAGCAGTAGCAGTGCTCCTCTCACAGAGCAGTTAGTGAATGCTCAGAGAAATGTTGTAAGAGACTGGGAAAGCACAGTGTCCTCCTATTTAACTGCAGCATCCATTTTTGTTGATAGTGGTAGATGCTCAACTTGTTAATTACAAACATTCCATTTATTCAAATAACATGCCAAACCCAAAAACTCCATAAATTTATAATGTATTATCACCAATAAATTATAAAACTGTCATGTTACCAGGTTAATAGAGCTTGATAAACCTTTACCAGACACAGGAAAAGGGAATCTGCAGAAGGGGCAATCCATCTGGTGGATGCCTAACACAAAAGCTCCAGCACTTACAACCTGCAGGTCATCATCTGACACTGTTACCTCACCACCCCATTTTACCAGGCAGGACAGAAATGGCCTGCTGTGACATGATGCCATTGTGGTCACACTCATCTGTGCTGATCCACATTCACCTCCTCACAAGGAAAGTGACATTACTCTTTACACTCTGAGCTCTCCGCAGTTGTAAGTTAGAGTTTAAAGAGTACAGTCCAGTACCGCAGAAAAAGAAGATATTAAACTGGCCAAAACTGAAAAAGTGCAGCCAAAGTATTGCTTCATTTTACATTAGAATTCACGCCAAACATTTTTGATTGATAGCACTCAGAGTGATTAACTAGATATTGGTAATTGATAAAAATACCACAAAAAAGCTATGTAAACGATTCAGAAAGGGCTGTGCCCACGTGTAGACTGTAATCTGTAACATGAAAAGTTTTGAGCTCTGCTAGAGGATGATATATTTGATGAAAGGTTATTTATTCTCTTTGGAGACCAGATTTATTAAAAAAAAAAAAAAAGCTGATGTTGTGTAGAGATATGTGGCAAATAAAAGCACATCATTAATCATTATGAATGCACCTACAGGGCTCAGCCCACGAGACATCTGCATAAAACTGCCCAGATTCTTTCAGCTGAGAGATAGGCACGAGGCTGGGGTTACATCTATGAAGTATATTAAGTTAGACTGTTATATATGGAAGGGTCTTACAGTTCAGCTAATGTTACACTTGAGGCTGTTCAGCAAAATATGCCAGCACAATTAATGTCAACACCAGATAACCAGTCACTGTAAATACCCTTGGAGGGACTTCTTATATCTTTTAGGAGAAATCCCATTTAAGAAGCAAAATTTTCAAATGTATCTCTGCAAATCAGAGGTCAATTCAATAACCTACCAACCAGCAGGCAAATTTCATCTCCTGTTAAAGGCAAGTGTTATCTACTTTGACAGGGGCAGGCTGGTGGGAAATGAATAAATAGATGTCCTTTTTGTCTGGAACAGACTCTACAGTAAGCACTGGGACCATCCTTTGTGTTCATGTTGTGTTTGGCCATTGCTGGGCTGGGCCATACCATAAGCAGCAAAACAAGTCCCTTTTACACCACAGAATGTCACCTGTCCCCTTCAGGTTTCACTTGTGAACCAGCTGACTCCACTGCCTTGCTGACACTTCTGCCTGAGCCGGACTGGATCTGTGTTGCTCTGCATAGATTTGGTCTCATTATAACGAATCAAATGTTGTACACTAGAATTTAGAGGAGTAGATGAAGACAGAGACTTCTACAGTGTGTGTTGTGATGTGGTGTAAAAACACACCAGAGATAAGATTTACTGTTTTGAAAGGTGATGGAGAAGGAGAGCAGCAGAAGCAAAGACTTACCTTAGTTTGTTGAAGCCCTCCTCGTTGGCACTACTGCCCGGTGTAAAACTGAGTAGAATGATTTTCTGACCAGGTTGCATTGAATTTCTCAGCAGCTTGGTTCCCTGCATGTCTCAGACTGAGTCTCACTTCTCAGCAACCCTTTTTCCTGCAGCTCTATTAAAGTACAGCTGCTGTGCTGCTATCAGAACCTGCTATCGATGTTCTTTGTATTATTACAACCTTTACATTTCCATTTACTTTGCAATCCCACTTAAACAAGTTGGTAAGGGTAATTCTACACACACCCACTTCCCTCAGCCCACACTAGATGCTGAAGAAAGATATCCACAGTGGAAAGGCAAAAAATTGGAACCCAATATGAACCCATGAAAGTTATAATAACTTTTCTTTTCCCTGTCTACTTCTTTTCAATATCCAAAATTCTCTTTCAAGCAGCTGTGATTGAATCAAGTTCTGCTCACCATGTAATAACTACAATATGATGGTGATTACAACCCACCTCCCAAAACAAGGAAGGGACTGGAAACAGAGTGTCTCTGCACCATTTTTTTTCTTTTGTTGTTTGCCCCTATATGCCCCATTTTAGTGCAAGATAGAGACAAATCTGGTTTTCATCAGCAATTGCAACCTGATTGAATTCTAAGAAAATCAAGCAGATATATATGGACTGTAAAAATTATCTTTGCTCTTGGTTCTTGGAAAAGACAATTGAGAGTTCAGCAAATTTTGGATTGACAGTAATTGCTAAAATTTTGCAGAAAAGTGTTTGTGGGTTTTTGGTATTTTTTATTTGATTTTTTTTCCCCAAATAGAGTAGTATGTAAGTGAAAAGAATCACAGTTCAGAAAAAGTGAGGTTTCTTTTAGATCTTTCACTTCATAGTATAAATCTGTGTGAGAAACTTAGACAATGGCCTTAGATGTGACTAAGAAGTAAAATGTCTAAACCATGCAGGACAATATGTTGAAGGTGTGCATTTTTAAATTATTTTCTGAAGCATTTTCATTTTAAAAGGTTTTTAAAATAATTTTGAAACTGACTTTGTGCATAATAATTGCATGCTTTGTTAATGCTTAAGTCTCTAATGCATTGTGTCTCCTGACCTCTGACAGATGGAGGATTTTATCTCTGAAAGAATATCTTTAAATCTGTGCTACACACTTTTCAAGAGTCAGTAATTTTCTAAACAGTAATTTTTATACCAACAGTGAGAGATTAGTAAATTATTTAAAGTAATGGGGAAAAAAAAGGAACTGTAAACATGCAAGTGGCTCTTTTTAAAATTGCAATATTTGGAAATAATATAGCTATAATCTAAAATTCCTTTGACAGATTCAGCAATATCTCCTGTTTCTCTTGTGAATAATTTCAGCTCCCATCCAGCTGGAGCTGTGAGCAGCAGAGATAGCATGGACATAACCAGGTCCATTTTGCCCATAAGCTTTCACATTTGTTCTTATTTTACCATGGAAAAGAAACAAATTTTGTTTTCTTGTTTTGTGGAATTATGTGAAGCAATCCAAGTCTGAATCAAACAGATACTTCAGCCTGCATCTCTCCCCACTCATCATGCCCACCTGCCCTCCTGGGCACAGCTGCCACCGTGGACGTGGCCTGGCACAAATCAATCTGGCAGAAAGGCACAGAGATTCCTGGGACCAGCTTGAAGATAAATAATTTTAAAATCTTGAATATGTGTGTAGTGTATTATAGTGCCATTGTATGTATGGAAAAATTGATCAAGTGGTGAATTAATCAAAGCTATTTAATAGCAAAAGGCTTTGCTTGGCTATTTTAGGAGTGGATGATCAGACAGTGTAAAGTCACACTGAACTGGGAAAAAAAGTTAAGTTATCATTTCTTTAGCCCGCCTCACAAATTTCAGAAACAACAGAAAACAGAAAAAAAAAATCTCTTGAAATTTTAAGAAAATACTAAAATTACCTCACAAAACTGATTGATGGTGGCATGAAAAATACAAGCTTGCTTCTGGGATTTTGCACTCTTTCGTTCATCATGTGTCTTGTACACCCATTCTTATAATTTAGATAAAACTTGATTTGCTCTAATTTACAAAGTGCTATTGAACTGTAAGTAAGTCAAGGGTTTATTACTCCTGGAAAATCTGCTGAAAAGAAATGAAAATGTGACAAATAAAAGACCTCACTTTATACCATTGAAGTGAATATAAAGAATAAATACCTTTTTACCAGCTGATTCCTCAGTGTTATTATCTTGGAACTACATCAAGCGTGTGAAACAACATTTGTTTATTTAGCTTTTATGCAGCAGTTATTTTACTTTATTATATTTTTTGCCTTATGAGCCACATCAGGTTTATCCTCATAACTGAATATGTGTTCTAGGTGGTGTCTTTACAGCCCATGCTCTACTCATGATCAATGAATGATGGAGCATTTTATCCGTCCCTTCACGAGGTGATGATGAGGATAATTCTCAGATTTCTGGGCAGTTAAGAAGCAAGCGAGTGATGGAAAACAGCAATTTGCTGCATCATGGCCTGCCATCCTCCTCCCAAAAGGATTTCTGCAAATTTTAACTGACAGACTTGAATATTTCTAATTAACATATTTTTGTATTTAAAACCAAAATATCTTCTTTTCTCTGATTTTCTTGTCCCATATTCTGCCATACACATAATTTGTTGGTACATCCTCCCAGCTGTAAATCAAAACAGCTCACTCTACTTTGGCTGAGTTTTACTGATTTATATTCACAGTGGACCTGCTACAAGATCTTAGTTTTTCATTTATATTTCTCATTTCTGAATTCCAAAAAAGCACCCAAGAATTATAGTCTAGACTTCAGTCCATTCTGTCATGGGCCATGTGGGATTAAATCCATGAAAGGAAACTGCCTGTCATGTTTTCTGTCTCTGATGGAAGTGTTCATATTCTTTTATAGTTCCCCAAGACAAATACCGTGATGATCAATACAATAAAAAATCACAACTCTGATACTTTTGTGAATCTTATATTCATTCTAATTCCAATGATATGCTTCTTTGGCATTAGGTCACAGTGGAATGCAAATAGATTTTCATTTGACTACATTAGAGACAGTCTTAAATCTCATGTTGGGTTGGATTGTATCTCCTGATCAATTATAATTCTTTTGTTTTATTTTACATAGTTCCCCCCAGAGGAAAAAAATAATTAAAGCAATTTCAATAATTAAAAGAGTAATTTATTAATATAAAATCTTCAACAGAAGGCTGTAGCACCGTTGAGAATGGCAAGAACTGTAGGAAAATACTTCAGAGTTTTTACAATTTTTATCTTAGTATTTATATTAGAGAATTACCATCAGAGGCAGAACTAGACTAAGGTGAAAGAAAGTAAAATACATGGTTTTTAAGCCATTGTATGGGCTTTGTGTTCTTGTTCCTTTCATCCCTGAAACGGATGGGGAAGAGTAAAGAATAAAGCTGTTCTGAAAGACCATATGAATCAGCTAGATATGAGTGCATATTTATTTTAAACATACAGATATTTTCATAAATCTCAGCCAAAACTGCAGATAATTAGGGCTGGCAAGAAAAGTAGTTAGAAAGGCCTTAAACATAGTTCTGAATTTTAAAA